>BPTQ01000006.1:5333348-5933348 GCA_019973895.1 Chrysanthemum seticuspe | reverse complement strand
GGACATATATAATCGCTAGGCTACCTTGTTAGTGGTTGTTTGGGTGATTATTTGGTAAAATGAAAGTATGTGTACGTTTTCTTGTATATTGAGAAGTGATTGGCATGCCTAATAATTAGATTACAAAACTTGAAATAAGCGAAGGCTATAATGAGAAGAGAGAAACCTTATACTTCACTTGTCATATGTTAAGTGGATTAGACATAAAATTAGTCATGCCATTTAGGCATGACAATCATTTCTCATTTCCTTTTTGAGAAACACGTAAAAGGTTGCGTAAGACCGTATCAAACCACATCGAAGACTGAATATGAAAGAAAAGAGTGGATCGAAGGTTGGACCGAGATATTGCTCGGTTCAATTCAATTCACGGTCTATTATGGTAAGCCCTATAACCCCATATACGGAGGTGTAGTTTGAAAAACAATATGACAACTATACAAATTGATCAAAATAATAATATCAGGTAAAGGTATATACACCCAAATGCTTATATTTAAATCTAATGATCAACAAGAAAGAATTTTATAAATAATTTTATTAACGCCAACTTGCAATTAGTTTATGATATAGATATATATTTAACAACATTCTAAAAAAGCATTTGCTAACTTGCGAATTATTATCAACATTTCCAAATTTGCAAATTATACAATAATAAAAAAAAAAATTGATTTTTTCTTTTAAAACAAAAAACAAAAAAACACCCTTAAGCCTCTTAAGTATTCATAGTTTACTAAATAGAAGAAAAAATACTAGTAAAAAACTTCTTAACGATTAAAAATATTTTCTAAACTCATCAAAAGTTAACATCCACAATATATATAAACACCTTTTAAATTTGCTAACAATATGAAAGTTATTATTAAACTTATTAAATTTTATATTTGAATACTTCTCATATCCGTAGCGAAGCACAATTCTTGTTTACTCGTTTATCAACATTATAAGAATTTATATGATAATAGTGTCTAAAAAAAGATATTTGTGTTGATATTAAGATAGAGAAATGATTAAGAGACTTAAACTCATGCCTAATTTTGTGTTAAAACTTAAGTGTCACTCTTTCATTGGGACCTACTTCATCATAAACCAGTGAGCTAATGCCGCATAATTTTAGGCACAAAATTAAGCATGCGTTTAAGCCTCCCAATCATTTTTTCATTAAGATAAGATGTATTTTTTTTAATTTTTTTTTTTAGTTTTTTAGCTCGAGATATAATTTAGTTAATTATGCTAAGATATTTATTTTATCGTCACATATATTTTGATATAGCAGTTTCCGTTACATTTCTATTGTCCCTACAAAATTTTGACTTGACTGACTAGGAGTTATGATGATATTCTTTATTGTAAAAGATAAGGAAATTTCGTATAACGACTTATTTCATTTTCCCGGGTAATTAACGCGTGGGACGACTCATGAAAGTTCAAAAAGTCGTTGCAATAATATGTCCAAGTAAAATAAGATATTCATATCTTGTCTATTTTAATATCCCATCTAAGAACCTCCCATTTCTCATCTCTCAAAACAAACAATCACCATAACCATCTCTTGCAGCCACCACCACCTTCACCACGACAGCCGAGCACCACCACTTTTCTCAAGTTTGGTTTCTTCCTTTTTATTCACTTATTTAGAGTTCACGTATTTTGCTTTGTGTATAATTGTGGTGTTAATGTCTATGTGTGTATAATTATTTTCTACAGTAGTTTGTTAGACTTTTGTAGGTACTTTAGGATTTAGTGACTTATTTCGTAGTTCGAATCTAATTTATCATATAACAAGCCTGTCCGAGCTTTAGACTGCTTTTAGAGTGTTATGTTTTCTCAAGTTTGGTTTCTTCATTTTTTAAAAATTAATATGTGTTTTGAGGTTTTATACGTAGTATATGAATATGAATATGAATAGTCATTCTTCCTTTTTGTGTATATGCTCCCTCTAATTATTTTATTTTCCCGGGTAACGCGTGACTCGCTTGTATAATTTTCCTGTACCAAAAAACGGATATAAGACCACCAGTAGCTGCATCACCCCATCCCGATCAAACCACAACTAACCGGACCTGTCACGCGACTGTGACAGCCGCCGACGACCTTGCATTTTTCCGGCGAGTTTAAACACCACCACCGGATAGCTACTTTTCTCTCGACCAAAACACCTAAACCCGATTCATTTTAAGCCCGGCCACGCGCTTTCACGCTCATGTGTTAATTTCCGGTTATAGTTTTTTTTTTCTTATTACACTATCTAATTCACTTTTCTTTGCAATCAGTTTGTAGAAATGTCCTTCAGCAGATTATTACGTTTCTCCTCCGATCCTTTATCCGTAACTTCATTAGGAATTACGCTGATGCTAATGCTAATGGGCTTTATCTATTACTTTTATTCAATAGCATCTTCTTCAAACTCATCTACACCAAAAAAGGAAGAATCTTCTTCTAACTCATCAGCACCAAAAATAATGGTGTCTACTTCACCTTCATCCATTCAAAATAGCTTTAAGTATGATGTTTTTTTAAGCTTCAGGGGTGAAGACACCCGTAAAAACTTTGTCGATCATCTTTATCATGCTCTTAAGGACAAAGGCATTTACACTTACAAAGATGATGAAAGAATTGAGCAAGGGAAAACTATCGACAACCAGCTTATCCAAGCTATTAGAGGGTCAAGATACTTCATCATTGTTTTCTCACAAAACTATGCTTCTTCATCTTGGTGCTTGGATGAGCTTGTTGAGATCATGGAGTGTCAAAGGACTGGCGAACAGACCGCCTATCCCGTCTTTTTTGATGTGGAACCCACCCACGTCCGCTATCAAAGTGGGGCATTTGGAAAAGCTTTTTTGGAAAACAGAAACAAAGATGCTGTTGGGAAATGGATAGACGCTTTGAAAGGAGCAGCCGGTCTGGCTGGGTGGGAGCTGAAGAACACTCTTGATGGGTAATTTCTTTCATCATATCTATGTGTGCCATGTTCATTACTTTTGTTTGTTGCTAATATGTGTTTTAAAAGGACAGTGGATGAAATATCACTATTACAGTACTATGTTTTTACTTCACTTATGATTATGTTACAGATCTAAAACACTCTTCATTTTTTATAGTGTTTGCTAAACGGATCATGTTTTTACATACAAACAGGCACGAAGCTAAATTCATCAAAAAAATTGTTCATGAGATTTCACTAGAATTGCGCCCCATCAGTTTCGGCTTTGATGAAAAGTTAGTCGGCATGGAGACTCGAGTAAAGGATATTGTTTCATCTTTAGAAATTGGTATTGATGAAGTTCGCATGATAGGGATCAAGGGCATGGGAGGGGCTGGGAAGACAACTACAACGAGAGCTGTTTTTGATTATCTATCTGCTGATTTTGAAGCCAAAAGCTTTGTTGAGAATGTGCGAGAAGTTTCAAATGGCTCCGTGTCTGGTTTGAAGAAATTACAAGAACAAGTCCTTTCAGATGTGCTGAATGAACAAGTCAATGTGAATGGCGTTTTTGATGGGATAAAAATGATGAGAAAGAGGATGTGCTGTAAAAAGGTTCTTCTTGTTCTAGATGATGTGGATCACATAGAACAACTTAAAGCGTTAGCCGGTGAGCCTAAGTGGTTTAAGCCAGGAAGTAGAATTCTCATTACAACAAGAGATGAGCAAGTATTGGTAGCACACAGAGCGATGATTCGTGATATTGTTCTTTTATCAGAACAAGAAGCAATTTCCCTCTTTAGTAGGTATGCATTTGGAAAAGAGAATCCACTTCAAAGATACAAAGAGCTGTCAGGAAAGGTTGTACGCTATGCTGCTGGTCTTCCCTTAACACTCAAAGTCTTGGGTTCATTTCTCTGTGGTAAGGATATGGATGAATGGGTAGATGCCATAGACAGATTAGAAAAAATTCCCTTAAAGGAGACTCTAGAAAAGCTAGAGTTAAGCTATATTGGTCTGGAGGAAGATTATAAGGAAATATTTCTAGATATTGCATGCATGTTGAAAAGAAAGCGCAAAGAAGATGCAATCAGAATTCTTGAAAGCTGTGGATTTCATGCTAGAAATGGTTTAAAAGTTCTTGAGCAGAAATCTCTCATAACCATTTCTTCCAAAAATAATGAGGAATATTATTTGGGCATGCATGACCATATAGAAGAAATGGGAAAGAACATTGTTCGTCGTTCGCACCCTGATGAACCTAACAAACATAGTCGATTATGGATTGATGAGGAGATTAAAGATATATTGGCTAGTGACATGGTAAAGATCAGTTTACTTGTATGGTGGAGAAAACTAATACATTTTCATTTGTTCTGACTTTTGACATGAGGTTTCTGGACATTGTTTTTGGATTGCAGGGTACTGAAGCAACAAGATGTCTAAGACTTGATATGTGGAGAGAAAATTCGAGAATTCTTATGAATGGTCTTGGAAAAATGAAGAAACTTAGATATCTCGCAGTGGAGTTTGCAATATATGATAACTGGGAAAGTGGCGAATGTGTTGGCAGTGATCCGAAATTTGATGAATCTACCCAATACTTTCCAAATTCTTTGAAATATCTAAAACTTGAGAATTACCCTTTCTTGTATTTACCAAAAACATTTAAAGCAAACAATCTTGTTAGACTTGAAATGGAGTGGAGCAAAATGGTGCAACTTTGGGAAGAGGGAGAAGAAAAGGTAGAATAATTGTTGATTGGTTGTTTTGCATAATTCGTAATAATGCTATTAATGTAATTGTTTGTTAATACGCTAATATCAATCTGCGTGTCTTGTTTTTGCTGGCAGGTTCTTCATAAACTCAATTTCCTTTCTCTCTCTGAGTCAAAGTTAAGAACCTTTGACCTTGGATTGACTCCAAATCTCGAGACGTTATCTCTTGATAGTTGTGCTGATTTTGTAGAACTTCACGTGTCTGCTGCATGTCCAAATCTCAAAATCCTCAACCTTCAAGGATCAAGGTTGAGGAGCCTTAACCTTGAGCTGATTCCAAATCTTGAGAGGTTAGATCTTAAAGGTTGTGATAAGTTGGTAGAAATTAACGCTCCCGTTGGATGCCTAAAAAACGTTGGCTACTTAAACTTAAGTGGTTGTTTGAGGTTTACTCATTTTGAGTTTCATGGTAGATCGGAACCAAAGGTTAGTTCTTCAGCTACTTTACATCTGGCTGGTGAGTCCCTAGATTCATGTCCATTGCACCCCAACAGCAATCTCCCAAAGTTGCAGTTTCGTTGTTATTATGACGAAAATCTGCCTTCATCAGTTGGAAATTTTGAGAAGCTTATTTCTTTTGGTCTATGTGCTTGCACAGACTTGAAGAAATTTTCAGATATAATTTGTAGTTTACAATGTTTAAAAAAACTTACACTCAAAGGCGATATTCCAGAGTTTCCCAAAGATCTTGGCCAGTTAGAATCTCTGGAGACACTAGATTTGTCGTTTACAAGGATTACACACCTTCCAGATAGCATTTGTAAGTTAAAACATCTGAAGTTTCTCAACCTTAGATTTTGTGGTCATCTTGAAAAGTTACCAGAAGATCTAGGCCGATTAGAATGTTTGGAAGAGCTAGATATAAGTATAACAGGCATAAGTCATCTTCCGCAAAGCATGTTTGGGTTAAAAGGTTTGTGTATCACTGCATCTTCAAAGCTTCTTTCAGAGATAAAAACCAGAGTCTGGGACTAAGCAGGAGTCCTCTCTACTGTGCTTTAAAGGTACTTTCTTTGTTATCTATTTTCATTTCAATATGAATTTGATATTGGGCGACAAAAATCATTCCAACAAAATCAAGTTATGTAGAAAAAAGAAGAAAGTAAACTACACGAATGGCCCTTATAGTTTATACAAAATTACAAATTTGGTCTCTAAATATCAAAATTGACATGAAATGCAAAGACACTGGCCCAGTTCCATTACCCACCTGCACAAACCATTGACTCACTGATGCAGCTCGATGTCAAGGTTCAATTTTTTCATTGTGGATAACACCTTCAACACATGTTTAAATTACATCATCATTAGCATCAACAATCTTCCCATTATGTGGGTTTGGGTTTAATGAATTTGTTTTTTTTTTTGTTTGTTTTTTAGGTTGAAGATGGTGAAATAGCTACTGGGATTGTGTGGGCTGATTCTGACATGGTGAGTTTTGGTGTTTATTTGGTTAATTAAGAATAAATTGCAAAAACTGTCCTTGTGGTTTGGTAGGATTAGTTGCATACCAGAGTAGTTACTAGTTACCCATTGGCACTGCGCGTGTACTTTCAAAGTTGTAAGAAATGTGTGTGCGATTTGACAAAACCACAAAGATGGTTTTATTTTCTTAACTGTGTAACTCTCGTATATGTTTCATAAATTCTCCATTTTGTCAATTGCATTTTATTTTCATACTAATAGTTTCCATATAAGCTAAAGTAGTTTCTTGGTTCTTAAGGTGCGTGGCGCTCCTATCTTTAGAAGATACATACAAGCAGATTAAGGATGCTGCAAGAACAACAAAAGCAAAGACAATGGGCCAGTTACACTACCACCAAGAAGAGAATCTACTGTGTGCTGAAATCCCTCGTGTTCACAAAGATGCGAGATTCCATTTTGAGATCAGGACGCCTCAAAGGCTCATTGATATCCTACACCCAACTGTTGGTGTCAATGTCGAGGTTAAGGTTTAGAAGTGTATTTCAAGCCCTCGTTTTGGTATTAAACGTTGTTATTTACACTTTTGGTAGTAGATTTGTTACTTGTATCGTTGTTGATTAAAGGAATGGTGTTTTGTAAAATATTTGTAATGTCATAACCTTGAAAGGATGGTTCTGCAAGTCACAAATGGTTCTAGTTATTGTTTGTTATTGAAACATGCTCATGCCTTTGCATTATGAAGTTGACATTGATTATGTGCTTCGACTTATATGAACTGCTAACCTGAACAAAAACATTGGGACATACCCTTCAATGTAACATCCATTGGTATATCTACAACTATTGATGCATAAAACTACTTTTTGTTCATAACATTCATGTTATTATAGTAAAAGTTTGCATTGTACGGTACTTTTGGTATCACTCTGAAGAGACGAGTAGACAGTTCCTGTTGCATTCACAAACATTCCGTCAAGCGTACCTTTTCAAGAGGTCGAACCAGATAAAACTAATCCGTCTACGAACAAGTTAGTATTGAGAAATTATGATAGGCGTAATCAATGCAAGTTTTTATTAATAAAATGTCATTTTTACTCTCATTGTTACTATAGAAATTAGAATTGGGCAATTAATGCAAGTTTTGATTATGAGGGCAAAATAAGAAAATTAGTCATAAAAATTACACTCTTTTTGAGACAAACATAAATAGTAAGGTGGACAATTTTTGTGAGACGGAGGGAGTATTACTTATCGTCTTAACAGAATCTAGACTCGGCCGCTTCTACTCGAGAATCACTATAAAAATCCAACAAAATTATTAATTTGATGGTTACATGACTTCCCTTGTAACTTAAAACCGCAAAAAGTCCAGCAACTACTATATTGGTTCTGCTCTAACATGACCAGGATCTAAATATTATCGAAGACAACAAACTAAGCTTTGCAAGTCCAAGTCCAGAATGGTGATGATTTGAATATTTCAAGTAAGATCCCAAACGTGTAACAAAATATTTGCCCCGACACAATCGAGTTGTTTCCATAAATAGACAACTGGCAAATCAAAAACCGTCTAACGCTTGACCCATTGGAAGCTCTTTCTTGCTTTCGCCTTACCAGGTTTCTTCCTCTCCACAATTCTCGAGTCTCTTGTCAAGAAACCAGCTGCCAAAAACACAAATCACACGTTACGATACAAGTTCAGATATCAATGAGCTACATAACTTCTACAACTGGAACTTTGGCCATAGAATGAAAGAATAACCTCCAAATGTGACCTAACGAGTAGGACTTGGGAAACATAGAAAAAAAAAAGCAAATCGTTCAGATGGTTGAACGGGTCAAAAGTCCCCAAAGTGCAAATTTTATTGAATAAAACCTACTAAATCAATCTTTATTCACATAATCAGTTGCGGGTCCAAATGGGATGGGGTAGTACATCTGGCATGGAACAATATAGTGAAAAGAAATATACTATACATGTAAGATCCTCATACAATCCAATCACACGTTACTGTAACCTTTCATACAATCCAATCATGTTTCTGTGAATTCTATTTATTAGTACCATGTGACAGATATAAGGTTCCTCTAGAACAGGAAGGACTAAAAACTATAGCATGCATGATCCCTGTTTTGAGGTGGCAAATTATGCCCGTTTGCCTATATATGGGTCAATCCAGGTTTCAGTTTATCTCAAAAGGCTTTAACAGTACATTTTCCCAGAGTTGGTTAGGATGGAAATTAGCCAAACGCATTTTCAAGTGCTAAAACCTCCTAAAACGCTTATAGCTAAAAGAACTGGAATATTATTATAGCATTATGGTGGTAGCTACAATTTTACTTAATACATTAATCATTTATAAAACTGAAAAGGGACAAAAAAAACATTGACTGGTCGACCCAGCTTTGTCTGGAACTGTTAAAAACGACACATTTTGACCTGTTACACAGCCCACCTAACCTGCCCATTTGCCACCTCTACCGAATCCGCCTTCAAATATTAATATATGAAAAGATAAAGAAAGATGAAATCACCTGGCGTCCCCCACACAAACAAACAAATGAGCACCTATAAGACATAAAGAGCTTGACTAGCACTAGATTGGGCCCAAATAATCTCATATATCAAAAACTCCATGTATTTTAAACAAATTGACTAACTAATATCATACCATATGGTCCTTCCATCTCATAGAAACTGTAATGATCAACTTTCGAAAGCACAAGTGACTTATTTGTAAAACAGCTATAAAAAGAGACTAAAGGGAGTGTGTCGACTTAGATCAATAACTCAGTTTCAAGGAGTATGCAAAAGAATAAAAAGGTAAATAAAAACCGTATTTACCTTCTTTCAAAGGAGGACGGAACTGATCTGGTGCCCAGTTTTGCAGTGCCCTACTCATACCAAGACGAATTGCGCCTATTTGACCTGTTTCATGGACTTATGAAGTTTAGATTGGTGAAAGAACCAAAAATAATAATACTATGCATAATCAACCGAACTAGAGGGAAGTTGGAGATAATATTGATGGAATTTGCGGGGAAAAAAAAGTGACGTAAGATAAAATATTTGCCAATATGAGACAGAAGGAATGCCGAGAACATAAAAATCAAGTTACAAATAACATCACAAGCACACTCTGCATGCGTAAGGTAGCTTAAGGATCCAAAAATAAATGGCACTGACTTAAAAATTAACTGGTATAATAGTAAGCATGAGGTTCGAATTCAAATGTTAAGGAAAGAAATTTTGAAAGTACAGTTGCATCACCTTATAGGAACTAAGTTACATTTTGATATGATAGTTTACATCCAGGAGACCAGGATTCAGAATCATGTAAATGTGGCAATTCAACAAATACTTGAATTCAGGGCTATTTGATTTAGAATCTATCTTTGACAGTAAATGAGTGAAACTTACAAACCTAAAAATGATAATGTGTCAAAGTCAAATGAGTCAAAATTTGCCGAAAGTAGCACTCTAACGTTTTCAACTTAGCAGATTTATTCAGACTACGTAAATACTATTTGTAACATATAGCAATTTATTATCATATTTAATCGAAAAACATTTTAAATAATGAACAGAAATAAAATAATAAGAATAGTTGGTGAGCCAAATCAGAGCAGTTTACAACACAACACATCCAAACCTCCCATTTTGCCACTGATAATCATGCATTCAAACAAAAATAAATAATGTAAACTTGATGCTTCTAACCTGATACACCACCCCCTTTCACATTACAATTAACATCCAGAAGTCCCAACGTTTTTGTCTCAGTTAGATGTCACAATTCACAAATTCCGGTCATTTCTTAAATTAAATATGCATCATATTAATTCATTCATGGCATTTCATTTCACATTTAACGCGTAAAATTTTATATTTAATAAACGTTATCGCGTGAGTTATTATTTTGAGCATTTAATCCGTTACTTTCAAAAATGATCCCGATGTATTTTTAAACTTACATTTAGTTCATAAAAACTATATTTTTAGTTTTCCTAGTGTTTTAAATTTATTTGGTACATAAATCGTTAAAATTAAATTATTACGTCGTTTTTCTTAAAAACTAATCGATAATTATTTTATCACTCAAATTTTACAAGGAATGTATTTTTACCATTTTTATTATCTCATTACATTCTATTTTGGTCTATTAAAAATCTCTTTTACTTAAAATCCACCATTTACTTTCACTTATACAATTTCCTACACAACATTTTATTTACATTTTATTTATAAGTATACACAATTATTAAAAAAAAAAAAAAAAAAAAAAAAAATTATTTTTGTTGACAAGAATCCTCCAAAACCGGTCCTTAGGGGGATTGCATTTAATGTTTGGTAGGAAATTTTAGCACTTGTATAAACTTACACTCCAAACACTTCACCTCATTCATGTACCTCATAATTTTCAAGTGTTAGCAAAAATATTTCCTCTCTTGTTTCTCTCCATCAAAAAAAACGTCCATATCCAAGAGCTACATGGGATCACAAAGTTTTTCAAGTTCAAGCAAAACAATCTAGTATATACTCTATATAAGGTTTTGAAATAAAAACCAAGAGTATTTAGGCTAATCCTTGTTACTTTCACCTCATCATTTTCACTAGTAAGCTTGTTTTTATCATTTTTATGTTTCCTCTTCATTTTCATATGCTTCTTTTCATTTTTGGAGCTTATATGCATGTTATGTGATTTATACCATTTATTTCATGATTTATTGAGTTATATAAATATATTGGTCATCCTATAAATATTCCCATGGTATTCTTTGGTCTTGATGGTGATTAGGAACCCATGACACCCTAAGAAGGTGTATGGTAGGATTTGATTAGCTTTGGAGTTGATTTGAAGGGATTAGAATAGGTTTTGTCCGAGAAAAACTATTTTCGATAACTATATATTTGGTTCTGTCCTTATTTCGAAATTCTGGAAAAACCTACTGTTGGTACGACATTTTGGCCTTGATATTTAGAAAATACACTTTAAAACGAATCCGTGGCCTTTTGAACGGATAAAAACGGAGTTATAACGAAGCCGTGGTGAATTTTTAAAGTTTGACGACGAAACGTAACTTTTTCAGAAAATTCAGCATGCAGTTTTTACATTGTTCGGGTCAAAAACGAGCCTTAAGCTTCACAAATTATTTCGACTTATCAAAAATATATTAGTTTACTTCGATACGAAGCTAAGGACATATTATACGTAGAAAACGGATTTGAAACGACAAATATATGCACGTTTTTATAAACTTGCCGTAACTATTATTTTCTGAAAAACTATATTATTTTTACGATACAAGTATTTTAGTAGCTGTAACGTCCATGTTTGCGGCTGTTTTTAACCATGATGTGAAACTTTTTGGAACAAAATGTCTTCTAGTAAAATCAAGTTCACCGACCATATTTTTCAAAACAAAAAGCTGTTTGTCAAGCGGAGTTATGGTAAATTATTTACGGATGTTCAAACTTGGCCGAAACTTATTTTCTGCACACAATTAGCCAAAATCACTATCTTTAACCCTTGATATCTTTATGATCGAGACCTTTTGGACGAAAACTCCTGAACTGAAACTTCTAGATATCGATACAAACTTTCCAAAACCGTCGAGTTCGTTCTCTAACGATCGACGTACACCATTTTACGACTACTTTTCCGAAGCCATTTTTGTTACTTTTATAAAAATTTCGACGACATTGTTTTGCGACGAAAAGTGGTAATTTCACCAAAAATCATTATAAAACCATTGTAGGATGACATTTTGACGTAAAAACTGGTAAAGTCATTTTTGAAGGGTCTAGACGTCAAAAGAGTATTTTTCGACGATTAGTAATATTTTCAAAACTCGCTAATGGTATAAATAACATACGAAGTGCATGCATAACATTACATTGCAACTCATTGCATATCATATCATTCGTGATAGGTCCCGGTTAACACATCACATTATACCTCAGTGTACTCACTTTTGTCATCGCCTCAGTTTACCAAGTGAGTAATCACATCCCCTTTTTACCGTTTTACTATATTTTGGGGCTGAATGCATGAACCATACTTGAATTAAATTGATCCTTACAATTGTGAACTCTTTTGACTTATTTGAACTTATTGAACCGTACGTGTTATGACCTTGTCCTAAAGTCTCCAATGTTCGGAGCATCACTATAAAGTCTCCCATGTTCGGAGCATCACTATATAGACACCTTTGTTCGTAGTATATCTTTGGGAAGAGGCACCCAGTGTATCTTTGGGAAGAGGCACCCAGTGTATCTTTGGGAAGAGGCACCCAGTAGGTCTTTGGGAAGAGGCACCCAGTATAACTTTGGGTAGTGGCACCCAGCTTAATTTGGTTTCATCGGTAGCATTCCTGAACTATTATATTCGTGGTACTATATTGGGAACTATTATGACCACTTACACTTGATTACTTGACGCGCTATAATTTTTGTGCAATGGGTTGTGTACACACAGGTTGCAAGTTTTGTATGGGCGGAATTTGGAACTGAGTGGATACACAATGCCTTTGCTTTGAGAACTATTTTTCGTTGACCGAAAGCTTTGTATATTTTTCTTATGAGTTTTCTTATTTCACTAAACGTGTTTACTCACCAACTATTTTCATAGTTGACCCGTTTTTCTCTCATGCATTTCAGGTGATCGTTAGTAAGCTTTTCTATCAAGTCTTGCATAAAGAAGTTTTCTCTGGTCGCTACAAGTCGTATGTAATAAAACTCTATATTTTGGAATCTAAACTTTGTAATATATTTGCCGATGCCGGCTAAACTGGAATTGTAATGGTGTAATATTTCTTTTTAATATTAATGTGGGTATGTTCTATTAACTTGTGCTTATGTTCCCTTCCGTTACACCTCGTGTTTCCGCCTCCGGCGAGGGTGTGACATTAGAGGACGAAGAAGAGCAGCTCGTTGATCAAGCATCGGGAAATAGACATCGAACTGGTTGTCATTTACGAGAAATTTACCGTCACGAGGTTCAATCCAGACACGGGCAATACTACATTTCCTTTTTCCAGTCCCATAAGCCCTACCCTGACTATCAACCTGTCTAACGCGTGCATTGGCAATTTCCTCTTGCTTCTATCGCTCCATGTCAGCTCTTGTGGACTTACGGGTGTTCTTTTCATAACGCATATCCTCAATTGTGCTTAGTGGGGGCAATCCCGGGACATCGTCCAAGTCCTTGAGGGCCATTAAACTGTCAACATGTCATCTGTGATTCCCGAGGCAGCAATTAAGTCGCCAAATGCATGATCTGGCCTGTGGTCAAGCATTATATTTAAACTTCTTTCATGAGAGTATGCACCACATATAGACAATAGTTAAAGAGCATTATACTGCAACAGCAAAAAAAACACTAGAGCTAGCCGGAATGAACTTTGGCCTCTCACTAAGTAAGACTTTGAGGTGAGCGGACATGTTTCCAAGATGGAAACTAGGAATATGTATAGCTGAGCTGTTGAACCTAGTAAGCCAACCCAGAACCTGACCAACCAACCATACAGAAACATGTGATGTGTGGTTCACTTATTTTTCTTTCAATTCTACAAAAGACGGTCCTTGGTTATAAGTTGATGCACTAACATCACGAGAGTGACAATACCTAATAGTTTTAGGCATCATCCATTTGGATGTTACCTAAAACTTACTTGTTTAGTATTTTGCATTCCGAATCTTACTTACGAAAAGCTGGCATAGATAGAACTCTTGAGTTTTAGAGTCATTATAAACTAAGATATGTGAGTAATGGTCAAAAAAGCAAGGAGTAGAACCTTAAATGTTCAAGTCACATGCATATGAATCTAACAGGAGCATACATATATACAATTTACATGTTGCATAGGCCTAGTTTGTGAGCTGCCCAGCAACAATTTGGTGGAGCATACAGCCGCACAGGTAGACCTAAAAATCGGCTTATGGCACTGGTGGGATCAAACCAATTTTAAATCAACACAAATACAACCAAACCGGAACCTAAACGACACCCTTTCATATAAGGTCTTTACGGCATATGGATACCTACATACATACATACATACACATGCTGACATGCATATGTTCCTTGTTTGACAAGGTCAACTTCACCCGTGTGCATGACCCTGCTGCTGCCGGCCGCCCAGCAGGTATGACAGTTTAGAGGGTGACAGTCATGCCCTGTTATGCTTTACATTAGTATTACAAGTCTCTTTTATACTGAATACATACATCTTAAGGATCGTTAGACTACGCCCACCATTTCATTTGACATTAAAACCAAGTAATCAACAAACGGCACCAAACCCCATTAACATCACGTGGTCCTCTATATTAGTAGTAACTAATGATATACAATCAATATTTAAGCATTTGAATTAACATCAATCATGTAAAACTAGACAAGTAATCAACAATCATGTAGCACTTGCAAGCAATTCAATGAACCATAAACCTCATCAGATAAAATCGTCTGCTAGCAAATAGTTTAAACAGCACCATCGCTCTTTAAAGTTCACCCGTGCACGCTTGTTATTCATTTTTAACCTTACTTAAAGCTATTAGACTGTCAAGACTTATTTGGAGTTCCAAAAACTATGATCCAAATGATTGCAAATAGCGATGATGTTGTTTGAAATAGCATTGTTCCCCAAAGCCGAAAGCAATGGACTAGCCAATTCCATGAGGTTTCAAATAAAAACGCTGGAATTTCTTATCCCATACCATTACAGTGACCATGGACATTTGCAGCGTAGCGTTAATTTCTGTAAAAAGACGTCTCTATTAGTATTTTCCCTTTGGTCGAAAGAAATTGTTTTTTTATTCTTGTTTAGTTTTTCTTGAATGGACCTGGTGAGTCCCTAGTGTTGCCAATGCGGATTGGATAATGTTTTGTTTTGTTAAACAAGGTAGACAGCCAATCATTCAACATACCAACATCGCACAAACTAAACCCAAACTAAGTTAAGGAAAATCGCTCCTAGTACTAGTATATGCCATTAATCTTATTAGGTTAATAACAACAAGTTGAAAGCAGAAAAGAAAAAAAGTTGTATACCATTAAGTACTAGATGAGATAAAGATTTGGCTTCTTGATCCAATAATCAATTTTCTTCTTCTTCCTCCAAGGTTACTACTTTTTCTCATCTCGGACCCAAGACATGGCCAAAATCCCATTATTATAATCAGCATTAATTTCCACCTCCAGCCAAATTAAAAAATCCCAATACGTGCTGACGTCATCATCATCATCTTGATTTTAACGTCACCAAACACAAATTCGATACTTTGTTCTCCTCTTCTTAATGATGAATAAACAATCCATGAAGATGATGATTTTGCTAATTAACAGGGTATTGACTTTTGAGATTGAGATGATGATGGTGAAATTTGGGGCTGAAATTGTGGACTCCTCTTCGAACCCCCTGAAAACCCCTCTTTTATTTTTTAACCTTTTGTGGACCTTTTTAAACTATTTGAACCTTTTGAACCTATTGCCAAACCTAAAAAAGACCATCCATCTTTCCACCCCCTTCCTCCATCTTTTCGGTCTTAGCGGAGAAAAAAAGTTGATTTGGAGCTGATGTGGCG
This sequence comes from Chrysanthemum seticuspe, assembly GCA_019973895.1. Lineage (NCBI taxonomy): Eukaryota > Viridiplantae > Streptophyta > Magnoliopsida > Asterales > Asteraceae > Chrysanthemum > Chrysanthemum seticuspe. The sequence goes on along the minus strand of BPTQ01000006.1, from coordinate 5,917,627 downwards.
AAAGAAAAAATGTCATCACACCCCACCCTCAGGAGCATCGGGTATGGCTACTCAAGCCAAAAGGAAAACGTAACTTCGGGAGAAGGGGTGCTCTCCTATCTTTTGATTAGGAAAGCGGCACAAAAAGTGCGGCACGTCATGTTATCTCAGTATTTCCCTTATCACTCACACCAAAATACTCTGTCACTAGTCACTCAAACGAAACAACATTTTTGGTCCACCATTTTAATTTCTTCTCTATTTTCTTTCAAACCAACTAATTTTTCATTTATTAAAATAATAATACAAATTACAACACGAAAAATAAATAAATAAATAAATAAATAAATAACGTAGACGACTACATATCACAACTATATTTTACATGGATTTATTCCTTTTGCATGTTGATGATGAAGGCATCCTCCTCCGCTAACCCCTCAGTGCTAGTGCTGAGAAACCTTGTAATTGCGTCTTTCGCGTCCTTCAACCTCAGTAATGTCGCGTCCTTCGCTTTAGTCTTCGCGTACATCTCTTGAACGACTTTTCGTTTGAGTCTAAATTCATTGTGTAAAGTCTCCCAAAATCTTGTGGGTTACTCATGTGGTGCCCGACGTGTTCTCCGATTTTTTTTTTTTTTTTTTTTTTTTTTTTTTTTTTTTTTTTTGCGGTACGAGGTTTGCCGAGGGTACACGGTCTTAGACCATCTTTGAATAGCTCGGTATGTCCGGTGTCATCAGCCGGATCGCCCGCATCCCACTTGGGGAATTCTCTCAAGATTTCCCATGGCCCGACTTGGGGATACTACGAAGATGATAAGTTTGGATGTTGTGACATCCCGATAAAGTTATTAATAAAAACATTATTTGGATGTTGAGACATTTTTGTGATACAGTTAAAATAGTTAAAAAATGGCTTTCTGAAAAAGGTTTACATAATGTGCGTAAAAATAAAGTGTATAACTTTTTAAAAATAATAAAAAAGAAACGATGGAAAAATGCATATTTTATTTGGCTCAAGTCAAAAATAAAAAAGAAAGAGCCATAAAAGTAGCCCATAGACCCAGATATCAAAAAACCCGGTTCAATCTCTTTGGTTATCTCACCCATTTCATCAAACACCTTCCCACAAATCTCTAAAAAACCAAATTAAAAAGGTCAATCTCAACTTCAGAAGCTCCACCAGCGTTTGATATTTGTGTTGGTTTGGAGTCGTTGCGGGCCCCACCACGTGAAGAGGACCAGGTGATTGCTATTTCAGCTACTGATGACCATGATTATTACTGATTGCTATTTCAGCAACTGTTGCGGGCCCCACGAAGTATCTATTATAAGTAAAGGACATTAGATTGGTACATGCAGAGGTTGGGTTACCCTGTATTCTATGATGTGGGACCCACCCAAGTGAGAAACCAAAGCGGGGCGTTTTAGAAATGCCTTTTTCAAGAATAAGAAGAAAAAGGGTGTTAAGAAATGGAAAGGGGCTCTAACAGGAGATTGTGCTTGATGGGTAATTCCTTCATCCTATATCTACGTGCAATGTTTCTTACTTTTGTTTCTTGCTAATATGTGTTTAAAAAGGATCATTGTTGTAAATGGTTTTGGAGTTAATGCTTGTTGATTCGTCTACTATTGGTTCCAATTTTGGTAATGAAGATGAAAATAATAAGTTTTGTGGTTGTGGTGGAAGTTGTTGTTAATTCGCCTGCTCCTCATACTCGAGAGGGTGTTATGTTTATTCCACTGAACAAATGATTAGGCTGATGCTAATGGGAGGGGTTGCACCCCAACCAACCGACCCCTCAACCGAGTCTCCCTCCTTAGCTCAACCGGATGCAACCGAACTTCACCCCAACTTTTTCAATCTTTCGGTTGGCTACCCAACCATAACTTTCAATAGTACCCATTATGCTTTCTTTGTTAAAACTGAAAACTCACCACTACTAATCGACCTTATTTCTTTATGGAAAGCTGGAAAAGATTTTGTTCAAATAACACCAAAAAAATATATGAATCTTGAAATCAAGTTTTTAATTGATTAGTAAAAAATCAATCTTACATATGTTTGAAAGGCATGGCTGACGAAGGTGAAGAACGGGTGGTAATCAATGAAGATGAGGGTGGGTAGGTGGCGATGAACTTTTTTAGTTTGAAGGTAATCAATGATGAAGATGAGGGGAGTGGGATATGAGTAGCAGAGTAGGTAAGCAAATAAAAGAAGGGATAAGTATAAACTAGGGGATATATATATTGTTTAAGTTTTTTTTCCGATCACCCCTTAATATTCTTTAAGTTTTTTTTGGAAAAGATGGAATAGATGAAATTTTAGTTTTTTTTCTATTTAAGAAAAAGAAAAAAAAAATTACGGTCGCCATTGTGGTCACCACTAGCAAGTTATGGTTGAGTGTAGTCTTGGAGAGAGAAAGCTGATGTGGCGCTGATGTGTCAGGGGGTGACCGCAATATTTGCGGTTGCCATTAGCATTGGCCTTATGTTTAAGGATCTTGCTGAGAAGCATTAAGCTTCAATGTACTGTTGATTTACCATGTATTCTATGATGTGGGACCCACCGAAGTGAGAAACCAAAGCGGGGCGTTTTAGAAAAGTCTTTTTCAAGGATAAGAAGAAAAAGGGTGTTGAGAAATGGAAAGGCTTGTTGCTAATATGTGTTTAAAAAGGATCATGGTTTTGGAGTTAATGCTTGTTGATTCGTCTACTATTGGTTTGAATTTTGGTAATGAAGATGATAATCATAAGTGTTGTGGTTGTGGTGGAAGTTGTTGTGAATTCGTCTCCAGCTCAGACTCGTGAGGCCGGATGTTTTGTTTATTCCACTGAAGAGTTGATTATTTTTAAGGATCTTTTGCTGAGAAGAATTATGCTTCAATGTTCTGTTGATTTACTTATAAGGTCATTTCTATTTAGTTATCTGATTACATTTGGTTGGGAATATTGTGTATGGAATTTGGCAATGTTTTAAAGCCCGGTTCAACCCAGCCAGTTGAACCGGTGACCGGTGATACTACTGGGCCGTTGCTAGCCTGTTTGTTGAAGATTTATAACCCAGATTGAACTATCGGGTTTTAGCTGACCCGGATCGAACCGGTTCGTCAAAACCGACCGGGTTTTACTTTTTGTCCGTTGGTGACGACGGTGATGGATATTGTGGAGAAGATGAAGACAACAAGGAAGATGCTAAGGATACAAAGCTGAAAAAGAGTGTTTTGGGGTTATAGGCAATAGGGTCACAGTAAATTTAGTCGTAGTAAATTATATGAGTGGTTTGGATTTTAAGCATGGTTGCGAGTCGGGGTGGGTACTAGACTATTAGGTAGCTAATAAGCTTAAAAACAAAGTTGACTTATTTGGTAAAAAGACAAAAGAGTCTTTACGAATTTATAGTAATGTTGGAAAAAAGTAACTTGGTTTTGTGCCCATTTAACAATTTGAAACTAAATTCATAGTAATAACGTGAAATCTTTTTAGGTGGTATTGGATTATTTAGAGTGTATATTTGGTTGGTATAAAACTTTTATATATGGTTTGATGAGATGAAATATTGTACTTGTTTTGGGTATAAAATCGGTTCGACCCGGCGGTTGAACCGGTGACCCGATGAACCGGCTACCCGACCGGGTCAAACCAAAAAACGGTTTTTTAAAAAAATTGGTATTTGGTGTGTGTATTGGTCATTTGGTTGAAATTTCAAAAAGTGAATCTTATCTTTTTTTTCCATTGACCAAAAGACCAAATGTGAGTGGCCTCAACATCACTGCAGCCGGAACTACTTTCCTTTTCACATAAACTCTTTCAACACCTTCAACCAAATTTCTACTCTTAATTTACATTTTATTTCCACACAAACACAATCACCTTCACATTATCAATTTTCTTTGCAGTCATCTTCTGAGTAAACGCCTAGATTTGATCCGGGTTATCAATCCATTTCATTCACTTTTCTTCAAGTTTGTAGCAATGTCCTCCAACAAGAGATTACGTTTATCCGATCCATCATCTGTAACTCGTGAGGCGTCCGCTTCAAGCTCTTCCATGCCAAAGAGATTTAAGTATGATGTGTTTATAAGCTTCAGGGGTGGAGACACACGCAAAACCTTTGTTGATCATCTTTATGAAGCTCTTAAGGACAAAGGCATTTACACTTACAAAGATGATGAAAAAATTGAGCAAGGAAAAACCATCGACAGCCAACTTATTAAAGCTATTAGAGGGTCAAGATTTTTCATCATTGTTTTCTCACAGAACTATGCTTCTTCATCTTGGTGCTTGGATGAGCTTGTTGAGATCTTGGAGTGTCAAAAGACTGGCGAACAAATTGCCTATCCCGTCTTTTTTGATGTAGAACCCACCCACGTCCGCTATCAAAGTGGGGCATTTGGAGAAGCCTTTTTGGAAAACAAAAACAGAGACGCTGCTGGGAAGACGCTTTGAAAGGAGCAGCCGGTCTGGCTGGGTGGGAGCTGAAGAACACTCTTGATGGGTAATTTCTTTCACCATATCTATGTGTTCCATGTTCATCATATATGATTGTATGCTAAACAGATCTTGTTTTTACATATAAACAGGCACGAAGCTAAATTCATCAAAAAAATTGTTCAAGAGATTTCACTAGATTTACGCTCCATCAGTTTCGGCTTTGATGAAAAGTTAGTCGGCATGCAGACTAGAGTAAAGGATGTTGTTTCATCTTTAGAACCTGGTACTGATGAAGTTCGCATGATAGGGATCAAGGGCATGGGAGGGGCTGGGAAGACAACTTTGGCAAGAGCTGTTTTTGATCATCTATCTATTGATTTTGAAGCCAAAAGCTTTGTTGAGAATGTGAGGGAAGTTTCCACTATTTTGAGTTTGAAGAAATTACAAGAACAAATCCTTTCAGATGTGTTGAAAGAACACGTGAGTGTGAATGGTGTTAGTGATGGAAAAAACATGATGAAAGAGAGGATGTGTGGTAAAAAGGTTCTTCTTGTTCTAGATGATGTGGATCACATAGACAAACTTGAGGCGTTAGCCGATGAGCCTAAGTGGTTTAAGCCGGGAAGTAGAATTATCGTTACAACAAGAGATGAGCAAGTGTTGGTAGCACACAGAGTGAACGTGATTCGTGATGTTGCTCTCTTATCAGAACAGGAATCAATTTGTCTCTTCAGTAGATATTCATTTGGAACGGAGAATCCGGTTCAAGGATACGAAGAACTATCAGGAAAAGTTGTACGCTATGCTGCGGGTCTTCCCTTAACACTCAAAGTCTTGGGTTCATTTCTCTGTGGTAAAGATAAGCTTGAATGGGTAGATGCCATAGACAGATTAGAAAAAATTCCCTTAAAGGAGACTCTGGAAAAGCTAGAATTAAGCTATACCAGTCTCGAAGATGAATATAAGGAAATATTTCTGGACATTGTATGCATACTGAAAGGAAAGTACAAAATAGATGCGATCAGAATTCTTAAAAGCTGTGGATTTTATGCTAGAATTGGCTTAAAAGTTCTTGAGCAGAGATCTCTCATAACTATTTCTATAGATGGGCGCTTGGGTATGCATGACCATATAGAAGAAATGGGAAAGAACATTGTTCGTCGCTCGCATCCCGATGTGCCTAACAAACATAGCCGACTGTGGATTAATGAGGAAATTGAAGATATATTGGCTAATGACATGGTACAGATCATCTTACTTGTAAGGTGGATAAAACTAATACATTTTCATATGTTCTAACTTCTGACACTGTCTTTGTTTTTGGATTGCAGGGTACTGCAGAAACAAGATGTCTAAAACTTGATAAGTCGAGAGGAAATTCTGGAATTCTTATGAAAGGTCTTGGAAAAATGAAGAAACTGAGATATCTTGAAGCGAATTTTGCAAATTATGATTCCAGCCAGTTGGATGAATCTACCCAATACTTTCCAAATTCATTAAACTATCTAAAATGTTCTTATTACCCTTTCTTGAATTTACCCAAAACATTTCAAGCAGACAATCTTGTTGAACTTGATATGTGTAATAGCAGAATGGTACAAATTTGGGAAGATGGAGAAAAAAAGGTAAAATAATTCCTAATAATGCTATTAATTTATTGGTTTGTTAATACGCTAATATCAATCCTTTTGTCATTTTTGTTTGTAGGTTCTCAAAAAACTCAAATTCATTTCTCTCCATGGGTCACACTTGACGACCTTTGACTTTAGGATAACTCCGAATCTCGAGTCGTTATCTCTAAGTTATTCTTATCATTTAAAAGAACTTTGCATGCCTGGTCAAAAGCTCAACTACCTCGAGATCAGTTTCTCAAAGTTAAGAACGTTTGACCTTGGGTTGACTCCAAATCTTGAAACTTTATCTCTTTACAGCTGTACTGATTTTGAAGAACTTCACGTGTCTGCTGCAAGTCCAAATCTCAAAATCCTCAACATTTCTAATTCAAGGTTGAGGAGCCTTGACCTTGAGTTGATTCCAAATCTTGAGAGGTTAGATCTTGCAGAATGTCATGAGTTGGTAGAAATTAACGCTCCTGTTGGATGTCTAAAAAAAGTTGGCTACTTAAACTTAAGTGGTTGTTTGAGGTTTACCGATTTTGAGTTTATCTGTGGATCTGAACTGAGCCAGGTTAGTCGTTCTTCCGCTGCTTTAGAGCTGGTTGGTGAGCTCCTAGATTTATGTCCATTGCACCCCAACAGTAATCTCCCAAAGTTGCGGTTTCGTGGTTCTTATGAAGAATATCTACCGTCATCAGTTGGAAATATTGAGAAGCTTGTTTCTTTTGGTCTATGTGCTTGCACAGACTTAAAGAAAATTTCAGACATAATTTTTAGTTTACAATGTTTAAAAAAACTTACACTCAAATGCAATATTCCAGAGTTTCCCAAAGATCTTGGCCAGCTAGAATGTCTAGTAGAGCTCTGTTTGTACACTATGAAGATAAAACATCTTCCGGATAGCATTTGTATGTTGAAACATCTCAAATCTCTCACAGTCGATGATGGTGATCTTCTTGAAAAGTTACCAGAGGATCTTGGCCGATTAGAGTGTTTAGAGAGGCTACATGTGAGGAGTAAGAAGATTGTATATCTTCCGGATAGCATTTGTATGTTGAAACGTCTCAAGTTTCTGGAAGTCAATAATGGTGATCTTCTTGAGAAGTTACCAGAGGATCTTGGCCAATTAGAATATTTAGAGAAGTTAGTGAGTAGTAAGAAAATTGAATATCTTCCGGATAGCATCTGCTTGCTAAAATGTCTGAAGTCGCTCTATGTTACAGACTGTTCTCGTTTTGGGAAGTTGCCTGAGGACATTGGCCATTTAGAATCTCTGGAGACACTAGCTTTGTGGCGTACAACGATTAAACATCTTCCAGATAGCATTTGTATGTTAAAACATCTGAAGTTTCTCGACCTTATTCATTGTGCTCTTCTTGAGAAGTTACCTGAAGATATTGGCCGATTAGAATGTTTAAAAGAGCTAGATATAACAGATACACGCATAAGTCATCTTCCGCAAAGCATATTTGGGTTAAAAGGTCTACTTATCGCCGCACCTCCAGAGCTTCTGCAGTTGCATGATTTCCCTTCAGAGATAAAAACCACAACCCATTCCATTTGGTGAGTAAATAACATGCACTTTCTTTATTTTCTAAATTCATTTTAATATCGAGTTTGATATTGGCCGACAAAAATTATTGGAACAAAATTACAGATTTGGTTTTCGAATATCAAAATTTACATGAATGGTCTTTCATTTAAAGCTTGTTACACTTTTCGCCCCTTATTGTGTTAAAGATGTAAGAATTTCAAAGGATGTTAGATGGTACATAGATAATACAAATATGGATTTTCTTAACTGTGTAACTATTTACATGTTTTGATAAATTCTCAGCATAAGCTAAAGTAGTTTCTTGATTTTTCAGATTAAGTTGAGGCCATACTGGGTATCTTTAATAAAAGATTCATGCAAGCAGATTATGGATGCTGCTAGAACAGCAAACGCAAAAACCATTGCTCCTGTTCCATTGCCAACAAAGACAAAGACAATGGGCCCAGTTCCCCTCATGTTCACAAAGACGCGAGATTCGGTTTTGAGATCAAGACACATCATAGGCTCATCGATATCCTATACCCGACTGCACAAATCATTGACTCATTGATACAGCTTGATCTAGGTGCTGCTGTCGGTGTCGAGGTTTAATCTTTTCATTGTGGATAACACTTCATCACTCGGTTAAGCATTTTATCAAACACCTTCAACACATCTTCAAATTTCATCACAAAATATAAAATGTCGATATCAATTACATCATCATTCGCTTCAACAATCATCCCATTATGTGGGTTTGGGTTTAATGAATTTGGGTTTTTTAATTTGTTAAGTTGAAGATGGTGAAATGGCTACGGGATGTGAGGGCTTACTCTGACAAGGTAAGTTTTTTTGTGATTTGTTTGGTTTGAATAAGAGTAAATTGCGAAAAAATGTCCTTGTGGTTTAGTCTGATTGCAGGCGCAGTCTTTACAACTTTGAAAGTGTACACCTAGTCCCTACGAGGAAATGTGGGGACCACTTTGGTATGTGGATAAACTGCATACTAAAGTTCTCTATAGGGACACTGCGTGTGTACTTTTGAAGTTGTAAGAAATGCGTGTGCGATTTGACAAAAACCACAAAGACGGTTTTAACAATTTGCTCGTAAGATAATGTATATTGTTGGGTTTTAAGGGTTTAGTTGTACTTTTTGTGATTATATAATAGTTCACCTTTTCACACAAAAAAAAGGTTTAGTTGTCATAATAAGTGTATGAAATTATTGCTTGAAGTTTATAAAATCCTATTCTTAAGGTATGGTTGTCAATTTTAGTTCGTTGGTAGGATACGTTTGGCATGGAGCTTTTAAGAACGTTTAGGAGTGTTTATCATTTAGCGTTTAACATTAAGAATTAAAATCTCGTTTGGCAAGTAGCCAAGGAGTGTTTAGCGTTTTGTTTTTTCTATAAATTGCTACTTGAAGGAGCGTTTAGCGTTAGTGTTTACGTCATTTTACACTTTGTAATCACTGATACAACTACTTTACGAAACACTTAAAAAATAGAGTTGATGTTAGTTCAAATTTTGCCAAACATACCCTTAATTTGGTATATTTGCTTGTTTTTTTGAGAAATGGAATGTGAATGTGGTCACACCATGGAAACGTGGGAAAATAATGAAATTTGGAGAAGGTAAACGTAGCAAGGTGGGAAAGAGGAAGAATTGATCGTTTTTGTGTTTTTTTGTTGTTGTTTTGTGTTCTTGGTGTTGATGTGGGAGGTTCAGTTATGAGAACAATTAGAAATTTGTTCTGTTGCAAGTCGCAAATCTAACATGTCCTGGGCTACACGGCAACAAGCAAAACCTATACAAATTTGGAAAATGTAATCGGTTACTGAATGTTTAGACCTGAAATTACATAAAATGGTTACTAATGGTAGGTCAAGGTAAATGGTAAAAGTAGTATGTTCTATGTTGTATAAATCGGTAAAAACTTTGGCATAATATTCCCATCTTCAATAAACTGCCATAAATTATGAATGCTACTTGGTTATACATGAAACGGTTTGTTGTTTTGACTTATGAAGATGCTTTGTTTTTTAAGGAACTAAGGAAAACTAGTAGACTTTATAATAGCATAAGAGGACAATGTTAGAAGGTAAACAGACAAGACAAAAATGGATCTTCTGTACTCTATAATTGTCATAACTGTTTTCTTACATTCTCCATTTTCTCGAATCCGTTTCTTGTTTTGTTTTAGTGGCGAAAACTCATATCAGCAAAAAATTTTCTTGTTTTTCAGTTGGCACCATTAAGTTGAGGTTGTATTGGGTACGTCTAATAGAAGACTCATGCAAACAGATTATGGATGCTGCAAGAACAACAAATGCAAAGACAATGGGCCCAGTTCCATGACCCACCAAGAAGATAATCTACTGTGTGTTGAAATCCCCTCATGTTCATAAAGACGCGAGATTCCATTTTGAGATAAGGACACATCAAAGGCTCATTGAAATCCTACACCCAACTGCACAAACCATTGACTCTTTGATGCAGCTTGATCTACTTGTTGGTGTCAATGTCTATGTTAAGTTTTAGAAGTGTATTTCAAGTCCTCTTTATGGTATTAGATTTTGTAATTTACTCTTTTGTGTAGTAGGTTTTTGTTACTTGTATGAGTTGTATCATTGTTGATCAAAGGAATGATATTTAGGGTATGTTTGACACAGAGCGGTGTGGAGCTTTTTGGAGTCGTGAGCGTGAGCAATAAGCATTTTGATTTTTAGTATTCGTTTGGCAAAAGAGCCGTGAGCTTTGCTATTTTTTTAGAAATGCTCATTTTTCCAATGCTTCTTTAAAAAGCGATTAAGCGATGAGCTGTAAGCTGTGGCTACTGAGTACTGACCACTGCTCACTGCTACTTTTAGCAAGCACATTCTTAGTAAAATATTTTGTAATGTCATAACCTTGAATTGATTTCTGCGAGTTACAAATGGTTATGGTTATTGTTTGCAATTGAAACATGATCATGCCTTTGCGTTATGTGCGACTTGGACATAACTTGTATACTTTGAATTATAACTAACTTGAAACTCTAAAAGCATAATCAAATCTGAGGGTTTCAAGTTTGATTCCTACTAGGTTCAGTTGGGTGTTAGGTGTCTGGTTTTATCCGGTTTGGGTTTGGGCTTGAGTTTGTGTGTCTCGTTTAAACCCGCGGATTAATCGGTAAATACGCGAGAAATCATTATGGCTGTAGGAAAGGAGAAAAAAAAATTGTACTAAAAAATACGTATAGCATAATAATGAAAAACATGACTTTAAAAAATCTAATAATGCTTAGTTATAATCACTATATTTAACATGACATCAAACACTATAATTTTATTTTCTTATGGTCCACCACATTGTATGTAAACTAAAGTCAACATACAGCTTGTTTCAACATAAGTCAACAAACAAAAAGTATAATTTATTTAAGGAAAATGGTAACAACGACACTCACGACTATCAAGATATTCAGATATGCATTAGTTACTTGTATATTTAATAATAACCACACATCATTCAATTTAACTTCTCTCAAACAACTATATGTACTATTATTGATGCATAAAACTACTTTTTTTTTTCATAACGACCATGTTCTTATAGTAAAAGATAAAAAATAAGAGGTTTGCATTGTACCGTTCTTTTGTATATCACTTTGAAGAGGACGAGTAGACAGTTATTAACTGTTGCATTCACAAACATATGGTCAAACGTACATTTTCAAGAGGTCGAACCAGCTAGAACTATTCAATTTATAAAATTTTCCGCAAAGATAACGATAAAGTTATTATTACTTAACAGATTCCATACTTCGCTGCTTCCACTCATAAATCACTAAAAAAAATCCAACAAAACTATTAATTTTATGGTTACATGACTTCCGTTGTAACTTAAAACCGCAAAAAGTCTAGTAACTACTATATTGGTTCTGCTATAACATGGCTCTAAATATTATTAAAGACGACAAAAAAGCTTTTCAAGTCCAAGTCTAGAATGGTGATAATTTAAATATTTCAAGTAAGGTCCAACACATAAAACAAAATATTTTCCTTGACAAATTCGAGTTGTTTCCATATATGGACATCTGGCAAATTAAAAACCGTCTAATGTTTGACCCATTGGAAGCTCTTTCTTGCTTTCGCCTTACCTGGTTTCTTCCGCTCCACAATTCTCGAGTCTCTTGTCAAGAAACCAGCTGCCAAAAACACAAATTACACGTTATGATACAAGTTCAGATATTGATGAGTGTGTAAATACTCATCATTTTTGGTCAAATCTGAACTGCAAAACGTTTAAAAATGCTCAGAAATGCATCAAAATACTGAAAATATCTCAAAATTGCAATTTATATGTTTCAGATGCAAAATGTTTAAAATCAGATGAAAAATGAGCTAAGTTTGCATAATTGGCAGTTTCAGTCCCCCAAGTTTCAAAAGTTGTCAGGAATAGTCCCTGAGCACTTATTTCAAAAGAAAAATCACCAAAGGTCCTTTTAAAATCATAAGTTGTCAAAATTAGTCCTTTGGTGAAAAATGTCAAAAGTTTTGAGAAATTACAAGTTTGGTCCTTTGAGTTTCAAATTTGGCAAATATAGTCCTTGGAAGTTTGAAAATGTCCATTTTAGTCCTTGTACTATTGGAACTTGTCATTTTTAGTCCCTTGGAACAACTTTGCAAAAGTGGCAGCTTTGGTCCCTTGATTTTCAGAAATTACAAAACAAGTCCTTGTATTAAAGCCTAAGCATCTTGGACCTTGGACCTTGACCATTGAACCTCCCTTGGACCTTGACCCCGTCCACTAATATTATCCCAAGTCAACCGGTCAAACAAATCACCCTTCCCTCCCATTTTTTCTTCTTCTCCTTCAACTGCTTCCCCTGAAATCACTCAACATACCACACCCCCAGCTCATCTCTCACCATCCCTGTCCCCTCCACCTCAACACAAAACAAGAAACATTAAATGCAACCCTCCTCCATTCACTCAATCCCTCCACCTGTGATAAACCAATTTCCCGCCAAAATTGATCCAATGGCCAAAATCTATTCTGCTCATCCAATGGCCCAAATTGAAGGTGGGATACACTCAGAGTACATGTGGAAGAACTTTTGTTATAAAAAGGAAAAAGAAAGAGAAGCAAAAAAGAAAAAAAAGTAGTGTAATTTTAATTTTGTCATGTCGTTTTAAATAATTTACATTTTCCAGTGTTTGTTTAAGCTTTCAAGCTTTGAATTAAGTAATCTCAGTGTGTTATGAACCTATTTCAATAAACAATTTTAAGTTTCAGTTTGATTTCAAGTTTGTGCAATTTTCAAATTCAAAAATCTCAATAAGTACGAATGTTACTTTTGGTTGTTGTTTTTGACTTATAAGCTTATATAAGCTCATTATATAACCTTTGAAAGCTATTAGAACCTTAATAACTCAGTTTAGTATCAAAACTCAAAAATATAAATAAATATTAGAAAATAGTTGGAAAATTAAAAATCCTATGGAGAAATGATCAAGACAATGGTGCAGTGCTGATTTTGGATTGCTTGTTGGTTTAGAGCTTCTTGGGAAGCCATAGGAGTGATCTCAGTCCTTGGTATTTAGTCTTGTGCATTAACTCATTTGTAAGCTATTTTCTTGATTTTTACATTTTCTAGTATAAGTACTTAACACCTGTTAATTTTGGTTAAATCCTGTTTAAATATAGTAATTATAAGTTAATAAACAGATTTCTCAGTTTCAAAACTTGTTTTAATGCTAAACTCTTCAAAACAGTTTAGTATAGGGGTGTTTGGAATTGCTGATTCAGTGGCATTCCAGTGAATGCTTGTTATTGTTTATGGTTGCTTTATGTCATATTAGCATCTATTAGCTCAGTTCTACCATTTAAACTAGTCCTTGTTTGAATAAAAGTCAAAATTCCAAATCCTACCCCTTAACAGTTCACTGTTGGGAGTTTGAGTTGCCAAATTCATTTTACAAGCTTAAAAGTTGTTAGTCTAGCTCTAGATAATCTTATTACAGCTTAATACAACTAATTCAGTCCATAGAATCAATTAGAAGTTCATTAAAGTCAAACTAGTTCATTTCTATAAAAAGTCAAATTTCCTAGAAGCAGTTTTTGAATAAACTTTACAATTTCACTGTGATCTTATCATTAGGATTTAGGACTTAAGCCTTTGGGATATTAAAGTTTAACTACTTAACTAAATTAGAAAAATACTAGTTCACTTTTAATCAGCTTATTAAGTGCTTTTTACTTAGCTTCTTTTGACCCCTTTTTCTGAAAAACTGCCCTGTGCAACAGTTAAGACTTATGCTTATTTTGGCTTATTTAGTGCTTATTTCTAAGTCATTGAGCTTGTTCAGTTGTCATTTTAGCATATTATAGCTTCTTCTTTCAGTTGGGTCTCATTTCTAGCTTATATCTTATTACAAGTGCTTATACATAAGCACTTTTCACTGCAGCTTCATAATCCTTCACATAAGCCCATGTTTTTATATTTTTCATAGATTTAGAATATTATTTTAGACTTATCTGGAAGTTTTCATATTTTTCACTGTTCATTTGCTATTTTTCTGCATTTTATGTCATTTTCTAGCATTTTTAATTAGCATTTAATCCAAATAAATCAGAAAAAGTTAAAAAAAATATGTTTTCAATTTTCCTAGATTAAGATAAATATAAAAAGCCAAAAAAATATTTTTCCATAATTTTCTTAGTTTAAATAGTATTTTCTAGCATTTTAATTAGTTTTAAATAGTTTTAAATTAGTAATAAATATATAAAAAGTCTAAAAAATATATTTTCAGTTTTAAAATAAGTTTTATCATATTTTAGATTTTTCTAAGTCATAATTTTATTTTTCTAGCCTTATTTCATATTTTCTTTTATTTTAGAGTATTAATAAATAGTTAAAAATAGTTTTTAATTAATAATAATTAGATAAATAGTTTTAAAAATAATTTTTTTTGTAATAATTTTCTTTTATTTTTAGGATTCCAAAAATGTCATTTTCATATTTTTAGGTCTTTTATTTCTTAGATCTCACTTTTTATTTTGTACGTTTACGTAGTTTTTAAAACGTACGTTTTACGTTTCTTTTATCTGATTGTTGTGCTTTCCAATTCTGTTTCCAAATCCATTCCAATCAATCAGTAGTGTAATTTTCAATCCAAAACCTTTACTGATCACTATCCTTAGTGATCATTCTATCGTCTGAAAGTTGTTTGATACACCATTGAGTCTCCGTGGGACTTAACGACCCGGGAATTCATTATATTCTCTGATCTTCATTGTATTGGTCTCTGAGCAGTTTTAAGTTTATTACGGTTAGCCATTCACAAGTGGCTAGCTTGTGTGATTAAGCTTGACTGTGTTTTCAGCACCAATCAGATATCAATGAGCTATAAGGGTGAGCATCGGTCCGGGACTGGCCCGGACCGACAAGACCGAAGACCGAAGACCGAATTAAGGTAAAAGCCGAGACCGAGACCGAGACCGAAGGTGTTCGGTCCGGTCCGGTCTCGGTCGGTCCGTCGGTCGGACCGTTTGGAGTCTACTAAGGCCAAAATAGTCGGTTTGTGGTCCGGACCGGACCGGACCGAGGACCGAATTAGCCCAAATGCATAGACCGAGGACCGAACCGAATGTGGTCGGTCCGGTCCGGTCCGGTCCGTTCGGGTCGTTTGCTCACCCCTAATGAGCTACATAACTTCTACAACTAGAACTTTGGCCATAGATTGAATAACCTCCAAATGTGACCTAACGAGTAGGACTTGGGATACAATGAAAACATAGAAGGCAAAAAAAAAAAAAAAAAAAAAAGCAATATGGTTAACTATTTGGTAATTGAGAAATATGACATGTGCAACTATAAAGTACATCATGTCAACTATGTGGTAATTGAGAAATAATACTCTGTCAATCCCACACACATTACAACAAAGTTGAGCACAAGATTTTATAGAGCTGACAATTTAACGATTAACTAAATATATATATCCACACACAATATACACTCGTACAAAATAAAATACTACAAAAATTCTCTCTTTAAAATCATACATGAGTCCATTTGTAATGGTCCACTTTGCAAAAGCCAAAAGTCATAAATTCTTTTGGGCCACTAGACATTACACCACACACAACACAATAGGCCAACAAATCCTTTCTTCATACAGCAAGCCCATAAAAGTAGCCCATTAACCCAAACTAGCCGTTCATTCTCTTTCATTATCTTTCACTCACCGCCTTCTTTTAGTTGTCTTTGTGGTCAGTCACGTATTTTTATCAAACACCTTCCCACAAATTTATATCGTCAACATTATTCCCATTATGCAACGCATTATCTTCTTCAATACCCATTTCACCATAATGGTACCATCCACCACAATTCAGTTACACTTACAGTGCCTTTTGCTGTTTCTGATGAGCTTTGGAGCAGAGGTAAAATCAAATTTCAAGGATGTATGAACTGAACACCACCCTTTTAAATAACTTAACCCCATGTTGGAATGGCCGATCCTTTTCACGACCCTTAAGGCTTAGAATATGAAACACGACCCTAAAAGCCACACAGGATCGAACTTCACAAGCAGACACAGAAAATAATGAACTCGCTCTCCAATAATCAGAAAAGACTAGCTTACAAAAACTGATATCAAGTACACGTCCAAACTATGTGCTCGTTTGGATTGTTTATATAGGACTTTAGAATGAGCTCTCCTATTCCTATTACAACTCTAATTAAGTAGAAAATTCCTTATCCTAAAAGCTAAAAATAAGAATCCTAATTAAACTAGAGTTGTGAACGTCCCACTTGCTTGGAGACTCTTCGACTGTCCATATGCTCGGATCAGTAATTATCCCAACATTCACCCCCTAATTTCTGACTCGAGATAGGGAGGTCTTCAACTCCGAGTAGCTCTTGCATCTCCTTGAACTTAATCCTTGCGAGAGCTTTCGTCAGAATATCAGCACGCTGCAACTCACCTCTTACAAACTCAACTTGTACTTGGTCTCTTTCAACACACTCTCGGATAAAATGATAACGTGTGTTTATATGCTTGCTTCTCCCGTGAAAGACTGGATTTTTCATAAGTGCAATAGCCGATTTGTTGTCAACAAATAAGACCACCACTTTCTCTTCCATTCCGGTTATTTCACTCAACAACCCACGTAACCATATCCCTTGACACGCGGCTGAAGTTGCAGCCATGAACTCGGCTTCACAAGACTATAGAGCCACTGTGTTTTGCTTTTGTGAGCACCAAGTGATAGGTGATTTACCTAGATAAAATGCGTGCCCAGTTGTGCTTCGACCATCATCTTGGTCCATAGCAAAACTACTATCACTAAACCCCACTAGCTCCTTGGTTTTCTCTTGGTTATATCGCACTCCAAAGTTCAAACTACCTTGGATATACCTTAGTATTTGTTTCACAGCCATATGTGATTCTTTTGGTTCTTGCATGTAACGACTAACCAAACCAACCGAATAAGATAAATCAGGTCGTGTGTGTAGTAAGTACCTTAGACAGCCAACTCGTCGTCTATACAAAGTTGCATCAACTGGTTTTCCTTTCTTATCCAAGCTTAACTTCATTCCAGGTTCTAACGGACATTGAGTAGGATTCGATTCATGCATCCCAGCATCTTTCAAGATCTTCTTTGCATAGCTTTCTTGACTTATTGAGATACTCGAATCCTCTTGCTTTACTTCAATGCCAAGATAATAGCTTAACTTTCCCAAGTCACTCATATCGAACCTTTCTTGCATTTGTCTCTTAAATTCACCAATTTCGACAAGCTTCGAACCGGTTACTAAGAGATCATCTACATAGACCGCAATAATCAAGATTGACTTGTTTGTCTTCTTCACATACACCGCTTGTTCGTGTTGACATCGTTTGAACGATATTTGCTTGAGTTCTCTATCAAGTTTTGTATTCCACGCCCTTGGGGCTTGTTTAAGTCCATAAAGCGCCTTTTTCAACTTGTAGATCTTCCTTTCTTCTCCTTTCTTCATGAACCCCTCCGGTTGTGTAACAAACACTTGCTCTTTTAGTTCTCCATGTAAAAAAGCTGACTTTACATCCAAATGATGTAGCTCCCATTCTTCTTTTGCAGCCAATGAGATCAATAAACGTATTGTTTCAATCCGTGCTACGGGCGCAAATACCTCGTCATAGTCAATTCCTTCCTTTTGAGCATAACCCTTTACAACTAAACGAGCTTTAAACTTATTAATTGAACCATCCGGATTTCTCTTAATTTTGTACACCCACTTTAGCCCAATGGGATTAATATTAACCGGAGCTTCAACTAATTCCCATGAATCATTCTTCTCGATAGACTCAACCTCTTGCTTCATAGCAAACTTCCACTTGCTTGAAGCTTTTGCTTCTTGGTACGTTCTTGGTTCATCATCTTCAATCAAAAGCAGATTTTGATCTTCATTAACAACTGAGGTTCTAGAACTAGACCCCATGATAAAGTCATTAAATCTTGTTGGCCTAGTTGAAACCCTCGAAGAACGCCTCATAATTGGTTGAGTTTCTGTCACAGGATTAGGGTCATTACCCGCCTCGATTTGATCTTCTTGTTCGGTATTGACCGGTTGATTTTCATCAACATCATGATGATTTTCAGCCTCTTGATCTTCAGCCTCAACTTCATCGGTCACACCTGGGTTAACAAATCCACAACCCGTATCAATAGAACCGTGCCATTCTATGACAAACATACCTGGGTTTAGCTCATGTGATTCGCTTCCAGCAACATACTTCCAGCCAAGTTCCTCATTAAACTCCGCATCACGACATACCACTATCTTCTTTAGTCTTGGATTGAACAGTCGAAAACCTTTTGTACCTGGCTCGTTTCCGATGTAAATGAGTCGTGTTGATCTGTCGTCTAACTTATGTAAATATGGCCTTGTTCCTGTTGCATAAGCCACACATCCAAATACCCGCAAACCCTCCAAGTTAGGCTTTTTTCCTTTGAAAGCCTCATATGGAGTTTGATTAACTAGAGCTCGAGTTGAAACTCTATTAATCAAGAATGTGGCGTGTCTAACTCCTTCAGCCCACATATAGTTTGGTACGTCTCGTGCTTTCAAGATGCTTCTAGTCATTCCCATAAGAGTCCGGTTTCTCCTTTCCACGACTCCATTTTGTTGTGGTGTGTAGGGAGTGGTTAGATGTCTTGTTATACCCTCGTTTTCACAAAAGTTGGTAAATTCTTTTGAAGTGAACTCACCTCCTCTATCGGTCCTTAGGGTTATAATCTTCCTTCCCGAATTCTTCTCAACTAAAGCTTTGAACTTTTTGAAGTATTCAAATGCATCTCCTTTTTCCTTCAAGGTAAAAGTCCACATAAACCGTGAGAAGTCATCAATAAGAACAAATATGTACCTATTTCCTGCTATGGATGGTGGAGAAATTGGTCCACATAGGTCGGCATGTATAAGTTGAATAGAATGTGTTGCCTTAAATTTTGCAGCTTTAGGAAACGCCTTCTTGGTTTGTTTTCCTACCAAGCAAGATTCACACAACTTGTTCTCTTGATGAATTATTGGCAAATTTTCAACCATGCCCTTCCTTGCCATTAATTACATCGTCTCGAAATTAATGTGACCCATCCTAGCATGCCATAACCAAGCATCATCTTCCATCTTTGCTTTGAGACACACCGGACTTCCAACTTGGAGCTTTATCTTGTAAAGTCTATTACTTGTTCTAGGAACCTTCATCAGAAGCTTGCCATCTGAGTCACGCATAGTAAGAAGGTTACCTTTCATACGAATGTCACATCCGCCTTCGGTAGCTTGCCCAAGACTAATTATGTTGCTTTTTAGCTCGGGTAGGTAATAGACTCCAGTGATCAACCTTTGCTCACCCGTTTTCCCTTCAATGATTATCGAACCCTTCCCTTTTATCTCGATGTAGGAGTTATCACCAAACTTCACTCTGCCGGAGATATTCTCATTCAACTCCGAAAAATATTCTCGGATCCCCGTCATGTGATTACTTGCTCCATTATCCAAATACCAAGTGTCTTCCTCGTTTGGCTTAGTATTCAATTGGTTTGGGATAATCTTTTCTTCATTCAAGAAAACTACTTCTTGAACGCTTTTCATCATAAAAAGTGTCGGGTCATCATCATCCTCCGTTTTCCAAAGGTTTGTGTTAATACAAATATCGTCATTAAACGTTATTTATATTTTTGATCTTTGCCTAAGTTTTGTTAACGACAAAAGTAAATTTAATTTATAAAAGCTTAAAGCTTGTCAAGTTTATTAGATATTAAAACAAGCTTTCTCAAACAATATTTTCATCATTCAAGCATTTACATTTATGATTAGTAACATCTTGATATGACTCTAATCATTATGTATGATAGTAGTTTGTAGAATGTGTTAGGTTCTTAAAACCAAACACTACTTAAGCATTTGCATATTTCTATAAATAGTAATACAACATTTGACATCATGTATTACATCATGGAAATCATTGGAAGATTCCATTAGATATTTTGTGAAGATTTGTACTCTTCATACCTTGCACAATCTCACTTAGATAGAGTTGACTTTGGCAAGATTTGATATCTTGGTTGTCAGACCCGGCGGTACCAAAATGGTACACGGGCGGAACCCTTAAAAGGGGTCCACCGTCCGTGGACGCTCCTGTCCATTTTGGCTATAAATAGCAATGCCAAGCCAAGTAGTTTTTCATCCTTTTCTAACATATTTTCATACATATCTTCTCTCTAACCTTTCTAACTCAGTTTCATATCATATTAGTGATCTCTTTTGTAGCAAAGAAGATCAAGTCATATTCAAGCTTCAACGAGAAGTTGGAAGTCTTGTTTGTTTAGTGTTGTATGATCTAGTGTTGATCCATACTTCATTGTTGTATCAAACCATCATAATCTTGTGAGTGTGAGTGGTTAGTATTTTAGTCCTCAAAATACATTGTGTGTGGGAGTAGTTGTACCCTTGGAAAGAACTCGACATCTAGCTTAGTGTCGGAAAAAGTATAAGCGAAGTGTAAAGGTTTTCTCCGCCGGTGAAAGGAGCTTGTTGACTAGTGAAGTTAAACTCTCGAGTGTGAGACTCGGGGAGTGGAGTAGGGCAAGGAAAAAGAGTCCTTGTAGGCCGAACCACTATAAACAACTTGTTGTGGTTTGATCATCTCTTTCCTTATTTACTTATTACACATTGCTTGCATATTTCATTAACATACTCAAGATCAATATCAATTGATCTTTCAATAAGTTTCAAAACAAAGTTTTAAATTGGTAAACTATTCAACCCCCATTCTAGTTTTCTACAGTTTGCTTCATGCTTTTCTTTTTGTACACGGCGTTCGGGACAATTAGAAGCAAAGTGACCATATTCATCACATCTGAAGCATTGAATCTTTGAAAGGTCTCGGCTTTTGTTCTTCTTTTGATCCGTATTGCTCCCGGTGTTGTTTTGGTTTCCACGGTTGTGGTTATTAGCTTGACCACTACCACGAGATTTGTTTTGAGAAGAAAAGTTTTGACCTTTACCGTTGCCACCAGAGGAATTCCTTCCTCGACCTTTCTTATCATATCTTTCAGCCCTTTCGAACATCAACTTGCCTTGATCTTCAGAAGTGGTGTCAACACCCTTCATTCTTCCTTCAAAAGCTTTCAACCTTCCAATAGCTTCTTGAAAAGACATAGTATTTAAGTCAGCAAATTGTTCTATTGAGGCAACAATTGCAACAAACTTATCCGGAACGGATGCAAGCAGCTTCTTAACGAGTTTCTTGTCTTCATAAACTGTTCCCAAGCTGTTTACTTCAGTTACAATTTTGCCCATCCTAGCCGCGAAGTCATCGACTGATTCGTTGACCTTCATCTTTAAGGCTTCAAATTCCGTCTCCAAGGTTTGCAACCTTGCGTCTCGAACCCGATCAACACCCACATACCTGGTCTTCAAAGCTCCCCAGATTTCTTTGGCTGTGTTGAATTGTGAAACTTGAAAAACAAGTTCTTCTGGAATCGCCTGGAAGAGTAACGCCACTGCCATGTGATCTTGCTTAGCAACAACTTGTGTTCCTTCCGTTGGTTCCAGTGCATCGAGTATTCCATGGACTCGGAATACCGCTTTGACTCTTATTGCCCATATGTTATAATTTGTGCTTGTTAACATTGGACATTGAAGAGCCGTTTTAGAATGTTCAACATGAGGTGGTTGACTCGACTCGCCTTGCACCATCCTTCTTGTACGTCTTCTGTAAGTTACAGGTGTAGTTTGTTCGACTTCCAGCCCTAGGTTCTAGAGGTCGAGTGATTTACTTCCTGCCCAAGTAAACCAGGTCGATTGTGCCTTGATAAACCCTTGGTCGATCCTTGCTTTACAACCCTTGGTCGATCCTTGCTTGATAACCCTTGGTCGATTGGACTGCCTCTTTTTCTCCTTAACCTGTGTCGATCAGCAGCTTTGAGAAAAGCTTGGTCGACTGAATATAAACCAGGCCTTGAGAAAAACTTGTGTCGATTGGCTTCTTGCAACCAGGCTCTTGATACCAAATAAAAGCCACACAGGATCGAACTTCACAAGCAGAAACAGAAAATATGGAACTCGCTCTCCAATAATCAGAAAAGACTAGCTTACAAAAACTGATATCAAGTACACGTCCAAACTATGTGCTCGTTTGGATTGTTTATATAGGACTTTAGAATGAGCTCTCCTATTCCTATTACAACTCTAATTAAGTAGAAAAGTCCTTATCCTAAAAGCTAAAAATAAGAATCCTAATTAAACTAGAGTTGTGAACGTCCCACTTGCTTGGAGACTCTTCGACTGTCCATATGCTCGGATCAGTAATTATCCCAACAGACCCCACCATCTCATGGCCGGACCATTTATCATACTAACTATTATTATGAGTTAAGGACATTAGATTGGTACATGCAGAGAGGTTGGGTTCTGCACACATGCTAGCAGGGATGGATATGTTCTTCAAGAGTGTCACAAGATGGCTGGGTTCCCCTGTATTCTATGATGTGGGACCCACCGAAGTGAGAAACCAAAGCGGGGCGTTTAGAAATGCCTTTTTCAAGAATAAGAAGAAAAAGGTTGCTGAAAATGGAAAGGGGCTCTAACAGAATATCGTCCTGATGGGTAATTCCTTCATCCTATCTCTACGTGCAATATGTGTTTAAAAAGGATCATGGTTTGGAGTTAATGCTTGTTGATTCGTCTACTATTGGTTTGAATTTTGGTAATGAAGATGATAATAATAAGTGTTGTGGTTGTGGTGGAAGTTACTGTGAAAGGGTGTTGTGATTATTCCACTAATAGACAGTTGATTATGTTTAAGGAACTTGCTGAGAAGAATTATATATGCTTCAATGTACTACTGATTTACTTATAAGGTAATTTCTATTTAGTTATCTGATTACATTTGATTTAGTTTCTTATTGGTTTCATCTTGTACTTATTGTGTTCTTTTTTTTGTTGGTTGGGAATATTGCGTATGGTAAAAGCTAAAGTTTTGGTGTTTGTATTGGTCATTTGGTTGAAATTTCAAAAAGTGAATCGTATCTTTCTTTTCCATTGAACAAAAGACCAAATGAGTGGCTTTTGTTTCTTAACAAACATAAACACATCACTGCAACTGGAACTACTTTCCTTTTCACATAAACTCTTTCAACACCTTCAACCAAATTTCTACTCTTAATTTACATTTTATTTCCACACAAACACAATCACCTTCACATTATCAAGTTTCTTTGCAATAGTCTTCTGAGTAAACGCCTATCTTTGATCCGGGATCTCAATCCATTTCATTCACTTTTCTTCAAGTTTGTAGAAATGTCCTCCAACAAGAGGTTACGTTTATCCGATCCTTCACCCATAACTTCATTGGCGTCCACCTCTAGCTCATCCATTCAAAAGAGGTTTAAGTATGATGTGTTTATAAGCTTTAGGGGTGAAGACACTCGCAAAACCTTTGTTGGCCATCTTTATCAAGCTCTTAAGGACAAAGGCATTTACACTTACAAAGATGATGAAAAAATTGAGCAAGGGAAAACTATCGACAACCAGCTTATCCAAGCTATTAGAGGGTCAAGATACTTCATCATTGTTTTCTCACAAAACTATGCTTCTTCATCTTGGTGCTTGGATGAGCTTGTTGAGATCATGGAGTGTCAAAAGACTGGCGAACAGACCGCCTATCCCGTCTTTTTTGATGTGGAACCCACCCACGTCCGCTATCAAAGTGGGGCATTTGGTGAAGCCTTTTTGGAAAACAAAAACAAAGACGCTGCTGGGAAATGGATAGACGCTTTGAAAGGAGCAGCCGGTCTGGCTGGATGGGAGCTGAAGAACACTCGTGATGGGTAATTTTTTTTAATCATATCTATATTTGCCATGTTCATCATATATGATTGTATGCTAAACATATCTTGTTTTTACATACCCAGAGGCACGAAGCTAAATTCATCAAAAAAATCTTTCAACAGATTTCACTAGAGTTATGTTCCATCAATTTTAGCTTTGATGAAAACTTAGTCGGCATGGAGACCCGAGCAAGGGATGTTATTTCATCTTTAGAAATTGGTATTGATGAAGTTCGCATGATAGGGATCAAGGGCATGGGAGGAGCTGGGAAGACAACTACAGCGAGAGCTGTTTTTGATCATCTATCTGCTGATTTCGAAGCTAACAGCTTTGTTGAGAATGTAAGAGAAGTTTCAAATGCCTCAATGTTTGGTTTGAAGAAATTGCAAGAACAAGTCCTTTCGAAAGTGCTAAATGAACGCGTCACTATAGATAGTGTTAATGATGGGAAAAACATAATGAAAAGGAGGATGTGCGGTAAAAAGGTTCTTCTTGTTTTAGATGATGTGGACCACATAGAACAACTTAAGGCGTTAGCCGGTGAGCCTAAGTGGTTTAAGCCAGGTAGTAGAATTCTCATTACAACAAGAGATGAGCAAGTATTGGTAGCACAAAGAGTGAACGTGATTCGTGATATTGTTCTCTTATCAAAGAAGGAAGCAATTTTCCTCTTTAGTAGGTATGCTTTTGGAAGAGAGAATCCAGTTCAAGGATATGAAGAGCTGTCAGGAAAAGTTGCACGTTATGCTGCTGGTCTTCCCTTAACACTCGAAGTATTGGGTTCGTTTCTATGTGGTAAAGATAAGCTTGAATGGGTAGATGCCATAGATAGATTAGAAAAAATTCCCTTAAAGGACACTCTGGAAAAGCTAGAATTAAGCTATATCAGTATCGAGGATGATTATAAGGAAATATTTCTAGACATTGCATGCATATTGAAAGGCCAGACCAAAGAAGATGCAATCAGAATTCTAGAATTTACTGGTTTGTTAATACGCTACTATTAATCTTTTTTCCTCATTTTTGATGGCAGATTCTTACAAAACTCAGGTTCCTTTCTCTCTCTTGGTCAAACTTGACGACCTTTGACTTTAGGATTACTCCGAATCTCGAGAGGTTATATCTTAGAGATTCTTATAATTTAGTAGAATTTTGCATGCCAGCTAGCTGTCAAAAGCTCAACTACCTCCATATCAGTCGCTCAAAGTTAAGAACCTTTGACCTTGGGTTGACTCCGAATATCGAGAGGTTATCTCTTGATAATTGTGCTGATTTTGAAGAACTTCACGTGTCTGTTGCATGTACAAATCTCAAGCATCTCGATATCAGTGACTCAAAGTTAAGAACCTTTGACCTTGGGTTGACTCCGAATCTTGAAACTTTATCTCTTTTTTATTGTGCTGATTTTGAAGAACTTCACGTGTCTGCTGCATGTCCAAATCTCAAATTCCTCGACCTTCGTAAATCAAGGTTGAGGAGCCTTGACCTTGAGCTGATTCCAAATCTTGAGAAGTTGTATCTTGAAGATTGTTATCATTTTGTTGAACTTTACGTGCCCGTTGCATGTCCAAATCTAAAATTCCTCAACCTTAGTAAATCAAGGTTGAGGAGCCTTGACCTTGAGCTGATTCCAAATCTTGAGAGGTTAGATCTTAGAGGTTGTGATAAGCTGGAAGAAATTAACGCTTCCATTGGATGTCTGAAGAAAGTTGGCTACTTAAACTTAAGTGGTTGTTTGAGGTTTACCAATTTCGTGTTTGGCAGTGGATATGAGCAAATTAACGCTCCCATCGGAAGTCTGAAAAATGCTGGCTACCTAAACTTTAGTGGTTGTTTCAGGTTTCCCCAATTTGTGTTTGGCGCTGGATGTGAGCCAAAGGTTAATTGTTCTTCTGCTACTTTAGATCTGATTGGTGAGTTCCTAGATTCATGCCCATTGCACCCCAGCAGTAATCTCCCAAAGTTGCAGTTTCGTTGTTATTATGACGAAAATCTGCCGTCATCAGTTGGAAATTTTGAGAAGCTTATTTCTTTTGGTCTATGTGCTTGCACAGACTTTAAGAAATTTTCACACATAATTTGTAGTTTACAAGGTTTACAAAAATTTACACTCAAATGCAATATTCCAGAGTTCCCCAAAGATTTTGGCCAGTTAGAATGTCTTGAGGAACTCTTTTTGTACTCTGAGAAGATAAAACATCTTCCGGATAGCATTTGTATGTTGAAACGTCTCAAATTTCTCGAAGTCAATAGTGGTAATCCTTCTAATCCTTTTGAGGAGCTAGTAGAGGATCTTCTTGAGAAGTTACCAGAGGATCTTGGCAAATTAGAATGTTTAGAGAAGCTACATGTGAAAAGTAAGAAAATTGAATTTCTTCCGGATAGCATCTGCATGCTAAAAAGTCTGAAGTCGCTCGATGTTTCAGACTGTTCTTGTCTTGGGAAGTTGCCTGAGAACATTGGCCAGTTAGAATCTCTGGAGTCTCTCAACCTTAGTGATTGTCGTCTTCTTGAGAAGTTACCTGAAGATCTTGGCCAATTAAAATGTTTAAAAGAGCTAATTATAGCATTTACAGGCATAAGCTATCTCCCGCAAAGCATATTTGGGTTAAAAGGTCTGTTTATCATGGCATCTTCAGAACTTCTTCAGTTGTATGATTTTCCTTCAAAGATAAACCAGAGCCAGTTTGGATTCTTCTCTACGGTGCTTTAAAGGTACTTTCTTTGTTATCTATATTCATTTCAATAAGAATTTGATATTGGGAGACAAAAATCATTCCAACAAAATCAATAGTTATGTAGAAAAAATAAGAAAGTAAACTACACTAATGGTCCTTATGGTTTATACAAAGAAAGTAAACTACACTAATTTTTGTTTTTTAGGTTGAAGATGGTGAAATGGCTACTGGGATTGTGGGGGCTGATTCTGACAAGGTGAGTTTTGGTGTTTATTTGGTTAATTAAGAATAAATTTAAAAAACTGTCCTTGTGGTTTGGTAGGATTGCGGACGCAATATTTACAACTGTGAAAGTGCACGCGCAGTCCTTACAGGGAAATGTGGAGACCACTGCATACCAGAGTAGTTTCCCATTGGGACTATGCATGTACTTTCAAAGTTGTAAGAAATGCGTATGTGATTTGACAAAACCACAAAGACGGTTTTATTTTCTTAACTGTGTAACTCTCGTATATGTTTCATAAATTCTCCATTCTGTCGATTGCATTTTATTTTCATACTAATAGTGCAATTCCATATAAGCTAAAGTAGTTTCTTAGTTCTTAAGGTACGTGGCGCTAATGGCTATCTTTAGAAGAAACATACAAGTAGATTAAGTATGCTACTAGAACAACAAATGCAAAGACAATGGCCCAGTTACATTACCACCAAGAAGAGAATCTACTGTGTGTTGAAATCCCTCATCTTTACAAAGATGTGAGATTCCATTTTGAGATCAGGACGCATCAAAGGCTCATTGATATCCTACACCCAACTGCACAAACCATTGACTCATTGATGCAGCTTGATCCACCTGCCGGTGTTGATGTCGAGGTTAAGCTTTAAAAGTGTACTTCAATTTCTTTTTTGGTAATAAATGTTGTTATTTACACCGGTGAATGTGTTACTTGTATTATTGTTGAATAAAGGAATGGTGTTTAGTAAAATAATTTGTAATGTCATAACCATGAAATGATGGTTCTGCAAGTCACAAATGGTTCTGGTTATTGTTTGTAATTGAAACATGCTCATACCTTTGCATTATGAAGTTGACATTGATTATGTGCTTCGACTTATATGAACTGCTAACCTGAACAAAAACATTGGGACATACCCTTCAATGTAACTTCTCTCAACCAACCATATCTACAACTATTGATGCATAAAACTACTTTTTGTTCATAACATCCATGTTATTATAGTAAAAGTTTGCATTGTACGGTACTTTTGGTATCACTCTGAAGAGGACGAGAAGACAGTTAATTAACCTGTTGCATTCACAAACATTCCGTCAAGCGTACCTTTTCAAGAGGTCGAACCAGATAAAACTAATCCGTTTACGAACAAGTTAGTATTGAGAAATTATGATGGGCGTAATCGATGCAAGTTTTGATTAACAAAATGTCATTTTTACTCTCATTATTATTATAGAAATTAGAATTGGGCAATTAATGCGAGTTTCGATTAGGAGGGCAAACTACGAAAATTAGTCATAAAAATTAGACACTCTTTTTGGGACAAACATAAATAGTAAGGTGGATAGTTTTTGTGAGAGTATTACTTAACGTCTTAACAGAATTCTAGACTCGGCCGCTTCAACTCAAGAATCACTATAAAAATCCAACAAAATTATTAATTTTATGGTTACATGACTTCCGTTGTAACTTAAAACCGCAAAAAGTACAACAACTACTATATTGGTTCTGCTCTAACATGACTAGGATCTAAATATTATCGAAGACAACAAACTAAGCTTTTTGCAAGTCCAAGTCAGAATGGTGATGATTAAAATATTTCAAGTAAAATCCCAAATGTGAACCAAAATATTCACCCCGACATATTCGAGTTGTTTTCATAAATAAGGATCTGGCAAATCAAAAACCCTTCTAATGCTTGACCCATTGGAAGCTCTTTCTTGCTTTCGCCTTACCAGGTTTCTTCCGCTCCACAATTCTCGAGTCTCTTGTCAAGAAACCAGCTGCCAAAAACACAAATTACATGTTACAATACAAGTTCGGATATCAATGAGCCATAACTTCTACTACTAGAACTTTGGCCATAGAATGAAAAAATAACCTCCAAATGTGACCTAAAGAGTAGGACTTGGGAAACATAAAAAAAAAAAGCAAACCGGTCAGATGGTTGAACGGGTCAAAAGTCGCCAAAGTGCAACTTTATTCAGTAAAACCTACTAAATCAATATTTATTCACATAATCAGTTGCGTGTCCAAATGGGATGGGGTAGTACATCTGGCATGGAACAATACAGTGAAAAGAAATATACTATACATGTAAGATCCTCGTACAATCCAATCACGTTATTGTAACAATGCCTTTCATACAATCCAATCACGTTTCTGTGAATTCTATTTATTAGTACCATGTGACAGATATGACAGATGTAAGGTTCCTCTAGAACAGGAAGGACTAAAAACTATAGCATGCATGATCCGGTGATCCCTGTTTTGAGTCTAGAGGTGGCAAATTATGCCCGTTTGCCTAAACATGGATCAATCCGGGTTACAGTTTATCTCCAAAGGCTTTAACAGTACATTTTTCTAGAGTTGGTTAGGATGGAAACAGGCCAAACACATTTTCAAGAACTCCATGTATTTTAAAGAAGGTGACTAACTAATATCATACCAAATGGTTCTTCCATCTCATAGAAACTGTAATGATCAACTTTCGAAAGCACAAGTGACTCATTTGTAAAACAGCTATAAAAAGAGAGTAAAGGGAGTGTGTCGACTTAGATCAATAAATCAGTTTCAAGCGTATGCAAAAGAATAAAAAGGTAAATAAAAGCCGTATTTACCTTCTTTCATAGGAGGACGGAACTGATCTGGGCCAGTTTTGCAGTGCCCTACTCATACCAAGACGAATTGCGCCTATTTGACCCCGTTTCATGCACTTACGAAGTTTAGATTGGTGCCCCCAAACAATTGAAAAAACAAAAAATTATAAATTTATAATACTATGCATAATCAACCGAGCTAGAGTGAAGTTGGAGAAACATTTAATGAAATTTGCGAGGAAAAAGGTGATATGGCCTATATAAGCTCCGTCATATAAGATACAACATCCATCATAAACACAACATCCAAACCTCCCATTTTAATTATGCAATCAAACAAGAATAAACAATGTAAATTTAATGCTTCAAACCTGATACACCACCCCCTTTCACAGTACAATTAACATCCAGAAGACCCAATGTTTTTGACTCAGTAAGAGGACGAAGAAGAGCAGCTCGTTGATCAAGCATCGGGAAATAGACATCGAACTGGTTGTCATTTACGAGAAATTTACCCTCACCAGGTTCAATCCAGACACGGGCAATACTACATTTCCTTTTTCCTCCCATAAGCCCTACCCTGACTATCAACTTGTCTAACGCGTGCATTGGCAATTTCCTCTTGCTTCTGTCGCTCTATGTCAGCTCTTGTGGACTTACGGGTGTTCTTTTCATAACGCATATCCTCAATTGTGCTTAGTGGGGGCAATCCTGGAACATCGTCTAAGTCCTTGAGGGCCATTAAACTGTCAAGCATGTCATCTGTGATTCCCGAGGCAGCGCCAAATGCATGAGAGTATGCACCATATATAGACAATAGTTAAAAGAGTATTATACCGCAACAGCAACAAAAAAAAAAAAAAAAAAAAAAAAAAAAAAAAAAAAAAACTAGAGCTAGTCGGAATAAACTTTGGCGGTTTGGCCTCACAGTGTAAGTAAGACTTTTGAGGTGAGCGGACATGTTTCCGAGATGGAAACTAGAAATATGTATAGCTCTATTTGAGTTGTTGAACCTAGTCATTATAAACTAAGAGATATGAGTGATGGTCACAAAAGCAACAAGTGAGAACCTTAAATGTTCAAGTCACACGCATATGGATCTAACAGGAGCATACATATATATAATTTACCTGTTGCAGAAGCCTAGTTACTGAGCTACCTAGCAACAATTTGGTGGAGCATACAACCGCACAGGAGACCACAAAATTGGCTAATGGCGCGGGTGGGATCAAACCAATTTTAAATCAGCACACATATAAAACCAAACAGGTACCTAAAAGTCAAATTTTATGTGTTATGTGTGTGATTTGTTCCAGTTTACCTTTTTTTTTTTAAAAAAAAAATTGCATCCCTTGTACTGACAAGCTCATTACTTTATTAGTTAAATGGAATACAGTTGATTCTGGTAATTTTTAAGAGTTAAATATTCAAGTTAACATAGATAGTCAGCCAAAATGAGACTTTAGGATATCAGAAATGTATATTTAAAAATAGGTTATGACGGTGTAACAAAAACTTGATACCCTTTCATATAAGGTCTTCATTACGGCATATGGATACCTGCATACATACATACATGTGCTGGTGTGCATATGTTCCTTGTTTGATACTGTACAAGAAAGTTCCCCTAAAAAAATCATGCATACAAGGTCAACTTCACCCATGTGCATGACCCCTGCAGCTGCCCCAAAAAAGCAGGCCCTAATCTGCTTTACATTACAAGTCTCTCTTATATTGAATCCACACATCTTAAAGACCCTTACACTACGCCCGCCATTTCATTTGACATTAGAAACCAAATAACTGACAGAAGGCAATGTAGTAATTAAACACCATCAACATCATGTGGTCATGGTTTCCCGGCAAACATGGGCTTTTGGAGAAATAGAGGTCTTGGGTTCAATCGCAGCTCTTGGCCAAAGGTGATTGGAATAGGTGCTCATAGCCCGGGACTAGATCCTTGGGGAAGGGCCCTATTATGCTTTACATTACAAGTCTCTTTTATATTTAAACTTTTGGGAGAATATCCTGTGGTCCTTTATATTAGTAGTAACTAACGTTATCCAATCACTATTTATCCATCAACCACACTGACATTCAAATCATAATTCAATTAACATCAATCATATGTAAACAAACTAAAACTAGACAAGTAATCAAAAATCATGTTGCACTTGCAAGCATCAATGACCCATAAACATCATGAGATAAAAATGTCTCTTAGCAAAAATAGGTTAGACAACACTATTTCGATCATCGTCCTTTCAAGTTCAACCATGTGCTATTCATTTTTAACCTTACTTAATGTTTGGCCCACTAATTCACAAGATTAGAGCCCACTGCCACACATACTCAAACCAGGTAAAGCCCTCGGAAGGTTAGGTTGGCCACTTTAGAGTTGTTTGCACTTAGAAGGAATTGAACGTCTATTCAGACGTACACGACACTCAAATTTTTTCTTCTCCCATAATAATGTGGGACAGGTTGTTACCATAATCTTTTGTTAAACAAGATCCACTGCCAATTATTCTACATACCAAAATCGCACAAATTAAACCTAAACTACACTAAGGCAAATCGCTCCTAGTACTAGTCTATGACAGTAAAGTTAGGCTAACATTTTTAAACGCTCAAGTTTCTCACCTATACCAATGTGAGACTATTAACCTTTTGTTTTGTTAAACAAGGTCCGTCCACAGACAAATTAAAGCTAAACTAAGTTATGGAAAATCGCTCCTAATACAAGTCTTTATGACATTAATCTTAGGTTAACAAAAAGTTAAGCATAGTACTAAGGTCCACGGATAATGTTTTGTTTTGTTTTGTTAAACATGGTGGGTCCGCAGCTAATCACTCAACATACCAACATCGCAGAAATTAAGCAAGTACTAGTCTATGACATTAATCTTAATAGGCTAACAAGAAGTTTAAAAGAGAAGAAAAAGAGATGGGTATACCATTAATTAAGTAGATGAGATAAAGATTTCATCCAATAATCTATTTTCTTCTTCCTCCTCCAAGGTTACTATTATTATTATAATCAGCATTAATTTCCACATCCAGCCAAATTAAAAAATCCCAAGAACTGCTGACGTCATCATGTTGATTTTTAACATCACCAAATACAGATTCAATACTTTGTTCTCCTGACGATTTGTTGTTGTTGTTTTCACTATTTGAGAAATAACGATGACCCTTGATGATTGTGCTATCAGGGTTTTGGTTTTGAAATGGGGACTGAAACCCATGAAAACCCCATTTTTAACCTTTTGTTGACTTTTTTACAGCTATTTGAACCTCTCGACCCCCTTTTGAACCTATTGCCAAGACCTAAAAAGGACTACCCATCTTTCCACCCACAAACTAATAAAACGTTTATAATTGACACTTATAATAAAGATGACATTGAGTTTTCTAATATTGTGTGTCGCATTCGTAGTTTGACTCTTGTTATAAACGAAAAGATTTTAAAAAATTAAATATTTGGAAGATATAAAAAGAAAAAAACTCTTTTGCGGCGTTAGATCCCTATTCAAGAGATTACTAATGTGTAAAAACAGTTGTGTATAAGGGTTTACACAGTGTAGTTTTATATGGTTGTGTATTTGTGGCGAAGGTAGACCTTTCACCACATCAGATTCACATGACCACTCTAGCACTTGTTCTCTCTTTCCTTTATCTTTCCCTCAACTCCAGCAACACTTTCTCTTTCTATACTAATACATCTTTTTAACCTTTTTTTATTATTAAAAATACCTCTAACATATGTCCGCACACAATATACACTCATACAAGGAAAAATAAAAATTTAATTCTTTTTAAAAACACGCAGGACTCTAGTGTCGCTAAAGAACCCTTTTTAATGCTTATGCTTACATGTTTTTTCACAAAAAAAATGGTGAGGTCCATTCGTAATGGTCCGCTTGACAAAAGCCCAAAAGTTATTAACCTTTTGGGCTACTACATATTACACCTCACACAACACAATAGGCCAAGAAATCCTCTTCTACACACAACCCATAAAACTAGCCCATGAACCCAAACTAGTCGTTGAATTTCAATCTCTTTCATTATCTCACTCACTGCCTTCTTTCAGTTGTCATTGTGGATAACTTGTAGTCGGTCACGCATTTTATCTAACACCTTCCCACAAATTTATATAAACTTCATCAACCATATTCCCATTATGCAACTCATCATCTTCTTCAACACCCATTTCTCCCTAATTCTACCATCCACTTACACTTACAGTGCCTTTTGTTGTTTTTGAAGAGTGTCACAAGATGGCTGGGTTCCCCTCTATTCTATGATGTGGGACCCACCGAAGTGAGAAACCAAAGCGGGGTGTTTAGAAAAGTCTTTTTCAAGAATAAGAAGAAAAAGGGTGTTGAGAAATGGAAAGGGGCAATATTTTTAATTTTGGAGTTAATGCTTGTTGATTTGTCTACTATTGGTTCGAATTTTTGTAATGAAGATGAAAATAATAAGGTGTTGTGGTTGTGGTGGAAGTTATTGTAAATTCGCCTACGGCTCGGACTCGAGAGGGTGTTGTGATTATTCAACTAATAAACAGTTGATTATGTTTAAGGATCTTGCTCAGAAGAATTATATATGCTTAAATGTACGGTTGATTTACTTATATGGTAATTTCTATTTAGTTATCTGATTCCATTTGCTTTAGTTTCTTATTGGTTTGATCTTGTATTATGTTTAAGTGTTTGCTTTGTTAATTGGGAATATTGTGTATGGTAATTGGGGATTTGCTTATGTAGGTCGGGTCGATTTAGATGGTCTTGAGTTTAAACGGGTATGGGTCTCGATGCCTTTTTATCTATGACTAGGATCTAACATTCTTTTCTTAAATTTAAATTAGTTGAGAAAGTAAAGAAAAATGAGTGAGTAGTTTTAACTTTTTTTAAGAAAGAAAAGAAAGTTCAAAGGATAATGAAAAACTTTCTTAAAAGAAATTTCATCTCATTTTTCGAAAGAAAGAGAAACGAAACATGAATATACTTTATGTAAATATTAATATGCTCTTTTAAAGATTTAGCACTAACAATTCAAGTCATATATTTAATTTGAACAAGTTTCAACTCAAGAACATGAATTGTGGTAGCTCTCTTTTCCTTTCATTTATAATAAGAACATATGAACCAACACTTTCTATACTTTACTTTTTCTTTTCTCTTTATTATTTTTTTCCATTTTCCTTTCTTTTTAACTTGATAACACTCTTTAAATGGGTGTCGACTAGGGTTAACCGGTTAGGTTTTTGTTCTTTATTTTTATTTTTATTTTTGTTGAAAAATGAAGAAAATAAAAAGAGGCGTTCAAATTTTCTTTTCTTCATCCAACAATCTATTATCTTCTTGTTTCTTTTCATTATCCTCCAACGCAAAAACCCCATCATTATCATTGTCATTATTGCCAATCGGATTCTTCGATACTTTGGAAGATTCTTGCTCTTGGATGATAGTATTAGTAAATGAAAATAGAGATTCGATACTTTCTTCTCCTCCTCCTAATGATGATGATGAAATGTTCCATGAAGAAGATGATGATTTGTTAATTAAACCTCCTGAAAAACCCATTTTCTAACCATTTGTGGACCTTTTTAAAACTATTTGAACCTCTATGACCCCCTTTGAACCTATTGCCAAACCTAAAAAGGACCATCCATATTTTCACCTCTTCCTTTCCTTAGGGTGCCTATAGGGTCGGGCCAAACATAAACTCGAACCCGATAAGATTTATCGGGTCGGTTGAATCAGGATTAAAAAAAAAAAAAAAAAAACATATGGGGTTGTGTTACCCAAACCCGATATAGTTATCAGGTCGGGTTGGGGTTGAGTTATTTTTATTATCAGGTCAATCAGATAAGACCCGAAATATAATTTTTAAAAGTTATTTCCTGAATTGTGAAAGCCCACTAGCTTTTTACAGGTAGACGTGGCATGACCGTTAACAAACTAAGGGTGCATTTGTTATTGCACTTTAGAATGGTTTTTGGTGTGATGTGACACTAAACATTTGTTTGGCCATTTCTTTTGGGAGGACTAATGGAATGAGTGATCAAAGATTGATAGTTGGGCACTTAGGTGGGTTTCAAGTGGGTATGTGTATTTTGTGAGTCATCTTCATTTGTCTCTCTTTATATGTGTGGACCACTTTTATTATTTTACTATTTAAATAATATATTTTATTCAAAATTTATTATAAAACATATATTTAAATAAATACAAACTTTCTCTCCTAAACATACTCTCAATCAAAATCTTATACCAAATCTAAATCTTAATCTAACCCCAATTATAAACCAAACGGACCCTAATAGTTTGTTTAGTTCAATTGCATTAGACATGGCATATCATTTAATAGTTTGTTTAGTTCAATTGTGCTCTACTAATCATTGCCTACAGCTACAGTTTTTTCTTATTTTCTTTATTTAAATGCTATTCATATATTTATTTGCTTATTGGAATCTGTTTTTGAGCTTCTTTTCACACGCATGCCACATATTATTGTTTTTTATTTGTACAAGTTGTAATATTAAAAATCATAATCTTAAGTGCCGCATTCATTGTTTTTTATTTGTACAGGTTGTAATATTGACAGCCATAATCCTTGTTAACTAATGATATATTTTTTGGCCCGTAACTTATTCTATGGGTTAAAAAACTAAAGAACCCAATTAATCCGAATCACCTGACCTTATATAACCCGACCCGACAACACCCGAACCCGATTACTTATAGGGCCGGGTGGCGGGTCACTTTTATATTAAAAAACACGATTCAACCTGCGTGATAAACCGGATAACCCGACAACCCGACCCGATAACACCCCTACCCTTCCTCCATCTTTTCGATCTTAAAAGTTGTTACAAGGGTTGAAGGAAAGCTCAAAAAAAGTATTTTAGAGAGAAAAAATTTGAGTTGGAGTTGATGAGGTGCTGATTTAACAAAGAAAAAACCCATCACCATAGCCCACCCTTAAGAGTACCAGGTATGGTGACGCAATACAAAGGGAAGAAGGTGTGACACGTCATGCCATGTAAGCATTTATCCTTTTTATTTCCCATATCACTCACACACCGAAATAACCCCTCACTAGTCACTCAAGCCAAAACCTCATTTTTGGGTCCTAAAATTTTATTTTATTTTTTATTTTTTTTCCTTTTCAAACCAACTAATATTTCATTTAAAAAAAAACGCATGAATAAATAACGTAGACGAATACATATCACGTCCTTTACTTGGATTTCTACTTTTTACATGGTGATGATGAAGGAATCCTCCTCCGCTAACCCTTCAGTGCTAATGCTAAGAAATCTTATTATCGCATCTTTAGTGTCCTTCAACCTTATTATTGTCACGTCTTTCGCTTTAGTCATCGCGCACATCTCTTGAACTGCTTCCCGTTTGAGTCTAGATTCTTTTTATAACGTCTCCTAAAATCTTGCATGTTACTCCCTGTTGTGCCCGACGTTTTTGCTTATTTAGTATTTCTCGCGGGACATGGTTTGCCGGAGGGACGCTGTCTAGGATCATCTTCAGATAGCTCGGTATGTCTAGTGTCATCAACCGGATCAACGTGCTCGGCTGCATCCCACTTGGGTGTTTTTCAAAATTTCCCATGACCCGTCTTGTGGGATTTGAAGAAGATGATGAGTTTGGATGTTGCAACATCCCGATAAGGTTATTGATAAAAGCATCATTTGGATATTGAGACATTTTTGTGACATAGTTAAAATGACCGAGTGAAAAAGGTTTATATAATGTGTGTAAAAATAAAGTGTATATATTTTTTTTAAATAAAAAAGAAAGTAACTGTTTCAAGTTGCAACGGTCGAAAAATGCAAATTTCCTTCGTTCGGCGCAAGTCAAATACTTCACTCACACCTTGGCACCTTGGGGTCGGTGTGTTCATCTGGGCTTGACGCCGTGCCAACTGAGATTGGCGTGGTCTCTTGACCACACCCACGACTATAATGGTGGAGGATGCATTTGAGGGTTTTCCCTCACCACATCAGATTCACACGACAATTTTATCACTTTTTCTCTCTTTCCCTTATCTTTTCCTTAAGCCCTTTAGCAAATTCTCTCTCTTTACTTGAACATTTTTTTTTATTAAATATACGCTTAACACATATCCAGACACAATATACACTCACGCAAAATAAAATAACAATGCAATAAATAGTGAGGGATTCCAGCCAGTGGAAGTGTTTCCCAAGGTAACCTGCAAACTAATAATGATACAAAATAAATAAGAATGTAATAAATAGTGAGGGATTTCTCTTGGGCCACTACACATTACACCAGACACAACACAATTGGCCAACAATTCCTTTTTCACACAAAACTAGCCCAAAAACCCAAACACCAAAATATCGAAAACTCGGTTCACTATCTTTCACTATCTCACTCACTAGCCTTCTTTCACTTGTATTTTCAGTCACGCATTTCATCAAACACCTTCCCACAAATCAATATAAACCAAATAGAGATGTCAATCTCAATTTCAGCAGCACCAGCAGTGTCTGATTTTTTCTGTTGGTTTGTAGTCGTTGCAGGCCCCACCATGAAGATGACCAGGCTGCTGCTATTGCACAGGCTGTAAAAGAGCATTTCATGTCTCAATTACAAAGTGTTGTTCCTTCGTTAAGTTCTATTGAGAGGAATTCTTTAAATTCAGAATCTTTGCTCTTATCACTTACACACAAAAGGACCCCCTCACTAGTCACTCAAGCCAAAATCCCATTTTTTGGTCTCACCATATTGTTTTCTTCTCTATTTTATACAACCAACTAATATTTCATTCATTAAAATAACAATGCAAATTACAATACGAAAAGAGAAAAAAAAAAAAAAAACACACGAAAAAAATAACGTAGACGACTACATATCACGTCCTTTACTTGGATTTCTTCTTTTTGCATGTTGATGATGAAGGCATCCTCCTCCGCTAACCCTCGGTGCTAGTGCTGAAGAACCTTGTTGTCTGTCTTTCACATCCTTCAACCTCAGTAATGTCGCGTCCTTCGCTTTAGTCTTCGCGTACATCTCTTGAACGAATTTTCGTTAAAGTCTAAATTCATTGTGTAAAGTCTCCCCAAAATCTCGCGGGTTACTCCCGGTGGTGCCCAACGTGTTTTCCGATTTAATTTTTTTTGGGGGACGAGTTTTTTTTTTTTTTTTTTTTTTTTTTTTTTTTTTTTTTTTTTTTTTTTTTTTTTTTGGGGGGGGGGGGTGGGGGTATTAGACCATCTCTGAATAGCTCGGTATGTCCGGTGTCATCAACCGGCTCGACCGCATTCCACTTGGGGTATTTTTTCAAGATTTCCCATGGCTTGGGGGATTCGACGAAGATTATGAGTTTGGATGTTGCGACATCCTGATAAAGTTATTAATAAATGTTGAGACAGTTTTGTGATATAGTAAAAATAGTTGTGTAAAAATGGTTGTAAGAAAGAGGTTTATATAAGAGAATTTTTTTAAATGAACCATTTTTGTCACCACTTTTCCAAACTAAACTTCGCCCGTCTGTTTTACGAAAATAAACTTTTAACATATCACCCATTAGATTCATTCCAAAACATATTTTCAGCCGTACACATGTTTTTGATTATTCTGGGTGACATTGTACGTGACTGAAAAGTAAGGCGGCCACTTGGGCGAGCTTGTAGGCGATTTATGGGTGATAAAGACTCCTGGGCGAGCTTGTAGGCGATTTCAGGGCGACAAAGACTTCTGGGCGAGCTTGTAGGCGATTTCTGGGCGAAAAATACTACGAAGGTGGTGGTGTTGCAGTACAACCGGCGGGTTTTTTTTATGATATTGTGGGAAAAGCCCGTGACTTCATTGAAATTTGAGAAAGTGAAGTATACAAAATGTGACATAAAGGTGTTATGAGTACATGTACATGTTTGTTCTGTGATGATTTCTTGGTAGGTGTGACATAAAGAAATGAATATTGCTAGGCTAAATTGGAGGGTGTAACTTTTAAGTGAAGCCTATATATCTATAATTCATGTTTTTGGCATGTAGTTTATTTGGTCCCTTTATTTGCTCAGACCATTTTGGTAACATGATGAAAATTAGTCTCTTTTGGTAAAATAGGTATGATATTGGTTCATTTTAGTAATTAACTTTTTATATAACGTGTGTAAACATAAAGCGTATAACTTTTTTTAAAAAATAAAAAAGAAACGATGAAAAAATGCATATTTTATTTGGCGCAAGTCAAAAATAAAAAAGAAAATAGCCATAAAAGTAGCCCAAAAACCAAAATATCAAAAAACCGGTTCAATCTCTTCGGTTATCTCACCCCACTCGCATTTCATCAAACACCTACCCACAAATCTCTAAAAACCAAATAAAAATGTCAATCTCAACTTCAGAAGCACCACCAGCGTCTGATATTTGTGTTGTTGGTTTGGAGTCGTTGCGGGCCCACCACGTGAAGAGGACCAGGTGATTGTTATTTCAGCAACTGTTGCGGGCCCCACGAAGTGTCTATTATGAGTAAAGGACATTAGATTGGTACATGCAGAGGTTGGGTTCTGCACACCTACTATTTTGAGTAATCACATTCCAAATCGCATCCAACCAAGAGTGTCACAAGATGGCTGGGTTCCCCTGTATTCTATGATGTGGGACCCACCCAAGTGAGAAACCAAAGCGGGACGTTTAGAAAAGTCTTTTTCAAGAATAAGAAGAAAAAGGGTGTTGAGAAATGGAAAGGGGCTCTAACAGAAGATCGTCCTGATGGGTAATTCCTTCATCCTATCTCTACGTGCAATATTTCTTACTTTTGTTTCTTGCTAATATATGTTTATAAAGGATCATGGTTTTGGAGTTGATGCTTGTTGATTCGTCTACTATTGGTTTGAATTTTGGTAATGAAGATGAAAATAATAAGGTGTTGTGGTTGTGGTGGAAGTTATTGTAAATTCGCCTACGGCTCGGACTCGAGAGGTCGGGTGTTTTGTTTATTCCATTGAAGAGTTGATTATTTTTAAGGATCTTTTGCTGAGAAGAATTATGCTTCGATGTTCTGTTGATTTACTTATAAGGTCATTTCTATTTAGTTATCTGATTACATTGGTCCGGAATATTGTGTATGGTATTTGGCATTGTTTTAAACCCGGTTCAACCCGGTCAGTTGAACCGGTGACCGGTGATACTACTGGGCCGTTGCTAGCAGGTTTGTTGAAGATTTATAACCCGGATCGAACCGCCGGGTTTTATCTGACCCGGTCGAACCGGTTCGTCAAAACTGACCGGGTTTTACTTTTTGTCCGTTGGTGACGACGGTGATGATATTTTGGAGAAGATAAAGACAACAAGGAATATGCTAAGGATACAGAACTGAAAAAGAGTGTAATTGGGGTTATAGGCAATAGGGTCACAGTAATTTTAGTCGCAGTAAATTATATGAGTGGTTTGGATTTAAAGCATGGTTGCGAGTCGGGGTGGGTACTAGACTATTAGGTAGCTAATAAGCTTGAAAACAAAGTTGACTTATTTGGTAAAAAGACAAAAGAGTCTTTACGAATTCATAGTAATGTTGGAAAAAAAGTAACTTGGTTTTGTGCCCATTTAACAATTTGAAACTAAATTCAGATTTTGGTTTAAATTCATTTAATAACATGAAATCTTTTTAGGTGGTATTGGATTATTTAGAGTGTATATTTGGTTGGTATAAAACTTTTAGGGGGAATTGCAAATATATCCTTCGAAAGATCAATAATTGCATATATATCCTAAGTAAATTCATAATTACATATATATCCTTTCAAAACATTAAATATAACATATAAATCCAAATGACTAATTTATATATAAATAAAATCCAAAAATACACAATCATTTGACATTGACATTTATACCCTCTTATTTCTATCTTCTTATAACCAACAATGATATCTCTCATTCTCTATCTCTTATATCATTATAAAAATTAGAAATACCCAGATGCTTGTTTCAAAAAGCAAGAACTCGTATTACTAATTTCGGAATTCCTCTTCGTTGCGGACATAGTCATACACTACTTTAAAACTAAATCACGCTCTTATTCAATATTTATAATTATCAGTATGTTAGAATAAGATTTTATAGTCATATTGCATCTATTGTATCTAACCACATGTGTTTTTCTTTTCCAATCAGTTATGTTTAATGAAGCAAAACTATATTTTCACCATGCTAAAAATGCTAAATTATAATTAAAACTTTTACTTATGGTAAACTTCAGTTATATTATCTTTCGAATCCCAGAATCATAACAAACATGACTACTATCCTTTGAAATATCATGAATTTGAGTTAGTATTTTCACCTTCAATTAGAAAGAACTTCAAAACTTACGATACTTTAATTGGTTTACTTTTGTTGTGTTAGTTTATAGTTTTTGTTAGTGTAATGATACAAAAGATGAAGAACAAAGGGTATAATAGGTAATTAGAGTTTGATAATAATTATCATGTATTTTAGGATTTTATTTTTTGAATATATTGATCATTTGGATATATATGCAATATTTAATGTTTTGAAAGGATATATATGTAATTATGAGTTTTGATAGGATATATTTGCAATTATTGATTTTTGAAAGGATATATATGCAATTGACCCAAACTTTTATATATGGTTTGATGAGATGAAATATTGTACTAGTACTTGTTTTGGGTATAAAATCAGTTCGATCCGGCGGTTGAACGGGTGACCCGATGAACCGGCTACCCGACAGGGTCAAACAAAAAAAGGGTTTTTAAAAAATTGGTATTTGGTGGGTATTGGTCATTTGGTTGAAATTTCAAAAAGTGAATCTTATCTTTCTTTTCCATTGACCAAAAGACCAAATGAGTGGCCTCAACATCACTGCAGCTGGAACTACTTTCCTTTTCATATAAACTCTTTCAACAGCTTCAACCAAATTTCCACTTAATTTACCATTTATTTCCACACAAACACAATCACCTTCACATTATCAAGTTTCTTTGCAATAGTCTTCTGAGTAAACGCCTATCTTTGATCCGGGTTATCAATCCATTTCATTCACTTTTCTTCAAGTTTGTAGCAATGTCCTCCAACAACAGGTTACGTTTATCCGATCCTTCATCTGGGGCGTCCGCTTCAAGCTCATCCTTTCAAGTTTCAAAAGAGGTGTAAGTATGATGTGTTTATAAGCTTCAGGGGTGAAGACACTCGCAAAACCTTTGTTGATCATCTTTATCAAGCTCTTAAGGGTAAAGGCATTTACACTTACAAAGACGATGAAAGAATTGAGCAAGGGAAAACTATCGACAACCAGCTTATCCAAGCTATTAGAGGGTCAAGATTTTTCATCATTATTTTCTCACAAAACTATGCGTCTTCATCTTGGTGCTTGGATGAGCTCGTTGAGATCATGGAGTGT
This sequence comes from Chrysanthemum seticuspe, assembly GCA_019973895.1. Taxonomy (NCBI): domain Eukaryota; kingdom Viridiplantae; phylum Streptophyta; class Magnoliopsida; order Asterales; family Asteraceae; genus Chrysanthemum; species Chrysanthemum seticuspe. The sequence goes on along the minus strand of BPTQ01000006.1, from coordinate 5,874,763 downwards.
CAAAAGACTGGCGAACAAACTGCCTATCCCGTCTTTTTTGATGTGGAACCCACCCACGTCCGCTATCAAAGTGGGCCATTTGGAAAAGCCTTTTTGGAAAACAAAAACAAAGACGCTGCTGGGAAATGGGTCGACGCTTTGAAAGGAGCAGCCAGTCTGGCTGGGTGGGAGCTGAAGAACACTCTTGATGGGTAATTTCTTTCATCATATCTATGTGTGCCATGTTCATTACTTTTTTTTTTGTTGCTAATATGTGTTTTAAAAGGACAATGGATGAAATATCATTATTACAGTACTATGTTTTTACTTCACATATGATTATGTTATAGATCTAAAGCACTCTTCATTTTCTATAGTGTATGCTAAACAGATCTTGTTTTAACATACAAACAGGCACGAAGCTAAATTCATCAAAAAAATCGTTCAACAGATTTCACTAGAGTTACGTTCCATCAATTTTAGCTTTGATGAAAAGTTAGTCGGCATGGAGACCCGAGCAAGGGATGTTATTTCATCTTTAGAAATTGGTATTGATGAAGTTCGCATGATAGGCATCAAGGGCATGGGAGGGGCTGGGAAGACAACTACAGCGAGAGCTGTTTTTGATCATATATCCAATGATTTCGAAGCTAAAAGCTTTGTAGAGAATGTGAGGGAAGTTTCCACAACTTTGGGTTTGAAGAAATTACAAAAACAAGTCCTTTCAGATGTGCTGAAAGAAGACATTACTGTGAATGGTGTTACTGATGGGAAAAACATGATGAAAGAGAGGATGCGCGGTAAAAAGGTTCTTCTTGTTCTAGATGATGTGGACCACGTGGAACAACTTAAGGCGTTAGCCGGTGAGCCTAAGTGGTTTAAGCCAGGAAGTAGAATTCTCATTACAACAAGAGATGAGCAAGTATTGGTAGCAAACCGAGTGGACGTGATTCGTGATATTGTTCTCTTATCAGAGAAGGAAGCAATTTCCCTCTTTAGTAGGTATGCTTTTGGAAGAGAGTATCCAGATCAAGGATATGAAGAGCTGTCAGGAAAAGTTGTACGTTATGCTGCTGGTCTTCCCTTAACACTCGAAGTATTGGGTTCATTTCTATGTGGTAAAGATAAGCTTGAATGGGAAGATGCCATAGAAAGACTAAAAAATATTCCCTTGAAGGAGACTCTGGAAAAGCTAGAATTAAGCTATATCAGTCTAGAGGATGATTATAAGGAAATATTTCTAGATATTGCATGCATATTGAAAGGAAAGCGCAAAAAAGATGCAATCAGAATTCTTGAAAGCTGTGGATTTCATGCTAGAAATGGTTTAAGAGTTCTTGAGCAGAGATCTCTCATAACTATTGATAGAATTTATGATGAAGATGAATTAATTGGGGAATATTTGGGCATGCATGACCATATAGAAGAAATGGGAAAGAACATTGTTCGTCGTGAGCATCCCGATCAGCCTAACAAACGTAGCCGACTGTGGATTAATGAGGATACTTTTAACGACATATTGGCTAATGACATGGTAAAGATCAGTTTACTTGTAAGGTGGAGAAAACTACTCCGTAATACATTTGCATTTGTTCTTACTTCTGACATGAGGTTTCTGGACATTGTTTTTGGATTGCAGGGTACTGAAGCAACAAGATGTCTAAGACTTGATATGTCGAGAGGAAATTCGAGAATTGTTATGAATGGTCTTGGAAAAATGAAGAAGCTTCAATATCTTGAAGTGACTTTTGCATATTTTGATTTTGAAAGTGTTGCCGAATGTCTAGATGATACCGGCCAATACTTTCCAAATTTTTTAAAATATCTAAAATGTATTCATTACCCTTTCTTGTATTTACCCAAAACATTTGAAGCAAACAATCTTGTTGGACTTGAAATGCAAAGGAGCAGAATGGTAAAACTATGGGAAGAGGGAGAAGAAAAGGTAAAATATTGTTGATTATGTGCTATTAATTTATTGGTTTATTAATCTTTTTATCTTATTTTTGGTGGGCAGGTTCTTAAATATCTCAAATTCTTTTCGAACTCTGAGTCAAATTTGACGACCTTTGACCTTGGGATGACTCCGAATCTCGAGACTTTATATCTTTCCGAGTGTACCCATTTTGTAAAACTCCAGTTGTCTGTTGCATGTCCAAATCTCAAGATCATCTACCTTAATGAATTAAGGTTGAGGAGCCTTGATCTTGAGATGATTCCAAATCTTGAGAGGTTAGATATTGAATGTTGTGATGAGTTGGTAGAAATTAACGCTCCTGTCGGATGTCTGAAAAAAGTTGTTCACTTATACTTAAGAAATTCTTTGAGGTTTCCCCAATTTAGGTTTTACGGTGATTCTAAACCGAGTCAGGGTAGTAGTTCTTCAGCTTCTTTAGCCCTGTATGGTAAGTGCCAAGAATTATGCCCATTGCACCCCAACAGTAATCTTCCAAAGTTGCGGTTTGATTGTTATTATCACGAAAATCTGCCGTCGTCAGTTGGAAATTTTGAGAAGCTTATTTCTTTTGGTCTATGTCCTTGCACAGACTTAAAGAAAATTTCAGACATAATTTGCAGTTTACAATGTTTAGAAAAACTTACACTCTATTGCAATATTCCAGAGTTTCCCACAGATCTTGGCCAGTTAGAATGTCTAGAAGAGCTTTGTTTGTCATCAACACAGATTACACATCTTCCAGATAGCATTTGTATGTTGAAACGTCTCAAATCTCTCGAAGTCAATAATGGTGATCTTCTTGAAAAGTTACCAGAGGATCTTGGCAAATTAGAATGTTTAGAGAAGTTATATGTGAGGAGTAAGAAAATTGAATATCTTCAAGATAGCATTTGTATGTTGAAACGTCTCAAATCTCTCAAAGTCACTGAAGGTGATCATCTTAAGAAGTTACCAGAGGATCTTGGCCGATTAGAATGTTTAGAGAAGTTACATGTGAGTAGTAAGAAAATTGAATATCTTCCCGATAGCATCTGCATGCTAAAACGTCTGATTTCGCTCCATGTTACAAATTGTTGTCTTGGGAAGTTACCTGAAGACATTGGCCGGTTAGAATCTCTGGAGAGACTGGATTTGTTTGCTGCAAAGATTAAACATCTTCCAGATAGCGTTTTTATGTTAAAACATCTGAAGCATCTCAACCTTAGTCGTTGTGCTCTTCTTGAGAAGTTACCTGAAGACATTGGCCGGTTAGAATCTCTGGAGAGACTGGATTTGTTCTCTGCAAAGATTAAATATCTTCCAGATAGCGTTTGTATGTTAAAACATCTGAAGCATCTCAACCTTAGTCGTTGTGCTCTTCTTGAGAAGTTACCTGAAGACATTGGCCGGTTAGAATCTCTGGAGAGACTGGATTTGTTCGCTGCAAAGATTAAACATCTTCCAGATAGCGTTTGTATGTTAAAACATCTGAAGCATCTCAACCTTAGTCGTTGTGCTCTTCTTGAGAAGTTACCTGAAGACATTGGCCGGTTAGAATCTCTGGAGAGACTGGATTTGTTCGCTGCAAAGATTAAACATCTTCCAGATAGCGTTTTTATTTTAAAACATCTGAAGCATCTCAACCTTAGTCGTTGTGCTCTTCTTGAGAAGTTACCTGAAGACATTGGCCGGTTAGAATCTCTGGAGAGACTGGATTTGTTCGCTGCAAAGATTAAACATCTTCCAGATAGCGTTTGTATGTTAAAACATCTGAAGCATCTCAACCTTAGTCGTTGTGCTCTTCTTGAGAAGTTACCTGAAGACATTGGCCGGTTAGAATCTCTGGAGAGACTGGATTTGTTCGCTGCAAAGATTAAACATCTTCCAGATAGCGTTTTTATGTTAAAACATCTGAAGCATCTCAACCTTAGTCGTTGTGCTCTTCTTGAGAAGTTACCTGAAGACATTGGCCGGTTAGAATCTCTGGAGAGACTGGATTTGTTCGCTGCAAAGATTAAACATCTTCCCGATAGCGTTTGTATGTTAAAACATCTGAAGCATCTCAACCTTAGTCGTTGTGCTCTTCTTGAGAAGTTACCTGAAGATCTTGGCCTACTAAAATGTTTAAAACATCTAGATATAACAGATACAGGCATAAGTCATCTTCCGCAAAGCATATTTGGGTTAAAAGGTCTGTGTATCGCTGCATCTTTAGAGCTTCTTCAGTTGTATGATTTTCCTTCAAAGATAAACCGGAGCCTGGTAGGAGTCTTCTCTACTGTGCTTTAAAGGTACTTTCTTTGTTTTTCTATACTCTTTTCAACATGAATTTGATAGTGGGCGACAAAAATCATTCCAACAAAATCAATAGTTATGTAGAAAAAAGATGAAAGTAAGCTACACGAATGGTCCTTATAGTTTATACGAAATTGCAAATTTGGTCTCTAAATATCAAAATTGACATGAACTGTCTCCATTTTGAAGCTTGTTACACTTTTTGTACCTGTTTTCATAAATGCAAAGACACTAGGCCCAGTTCCATTTTGAAGCTTGATGTCAAGGTTCCAATTTTTTCATTGTGGATAACACTTCATCACTCAGTCAAGCATTCTATCAAACACCTTCAACGGCTACTCAGATTGTTGGGGCTGATTCTTACAAGGTGAGTTTTGGTGTTTATTTGGTTAATTAAGAATAAATTGCAAAAACTGTCCTTGTGGTTTGGTAGGATTAGCGTGAACTTTCAAAGTTGTAAGAAATGCGTGTGGGATTTGACAAAACCACAAAGACGGTTTTATTTTCATAATTTCTCCATTATGTCGATTGCAATTTTATTTTTATACTAATAGTGCAATTCCATATAAGCTAAAGTAGTTTCTTGGTTCTTAGGTACGTGGCGCTACAGGCTATCTTTAAAAGATACGTACAAGCAGATTAAGGATGCTGCTAGAACAACAAATGTCGAGGTTAAGCTTTAGAAGTGTATTTCAAGTCCTCTTTTTGTTACCTGTATCATTGTTGATTAAAGGAATGGTGTTTAGTAAAATATTTTGTAATGTCATAACCATGAAATGAGGGTTCTGCAAGTCACAAATGGTAACTGGTTATTGTTTGTAATTGAAACATGCTCATGCCTTTGCATTATGAAGTTGACGTTGATTATGTGCTTCGACTTATATGAACTGCCAACCTGAACAAAAACATTGGGACATACCCTTCAATGTAACATCCATTGGTATATCTACAACTATTGATGCATAAAACTACTTTTTGTTCATAACATTCATGTTGTTATAGTAAAAGTTTGCATTGTACGGTACTTTTGGTATCACTCTGAAGAGACGAGTAGACAGTTCATTAACCTGTTGCATTCACAAACATTCCGTCAAGCGTACCTTTTCAAGAGGTCAAACCAGATATAACTAATCCGTTTACGAACAAGTTAGTATTGAGAAATTATGATAGGCGTAATCAATGCAAGTTTTGATTAATAAAATGTCATTTTTACCCTCATTATTATTATAGAAATTAGAATTGGGCAATTAATGCAAGTTTTGAATAGGAGTGCAAAATAAGAAAATTAGTCATTAAAATTAGACTCTTTGGGGACAAACATAAATAGTAAGGTGGATACTTTTTGTGAGATGGAGGGAGTATTGCTTAACGTCTTAACAGAATTCTAGACTTGGCCTCTTCTACTCAAGAATCACTATAAAAATCCAACAAAATTATTAATTTTATGGTTACATGACTTCCGTTGTAACTTAAAACCGCAAAAAGTCCAGCAACTACTATATTGGTTCTGCTCTAACATGACCAGGATCTAAATATTATCGAAGACAACAAACTAAGCTTTGCAAGTCCGAGTCCAGAATGGTGATTATAAAAATATTTCAAGTAAGATCCCAAACGTGAAACCAAATATTTGCCCCGACACATTCGAGTTGTTTCCATAAATAGAGATCTGGCAAATCAAAAACCATCTCAACTCTTGACCCATTGGAAGCTCTTTCTTGCTTTCGCCTTACCAGGTTTCTTCCGCTCCACAATTCTCGAGTCTCTTGTCAAGAAACAGCTGCCAAAAACACAAATTAATGGTTATGATTCAAGTTCAGATATCAATGAACTTTGGCCATAGAATGAAAAAATAACCTCCAAATGTGACCTAACAAGTAGGAGTTGGGATAAAATGCAAACATAGGAAAAAAAGAAGCAAACTGGTCAGATGGTTGAATGGGTCAAAAGTCGTCGAAGTGCAACTTTATTCAATAAAATGATTAGTTATTCAGTTGCGTGTCCAAATGGCATGGAACAATATAGTGAAAAGAAATATACCTCATACAATCCAATCACACGTTACTGTAACAATGCCTTTCATACAATCCAATCACGTTTCTGTGAATTCTATTTATTAGTACCATGTGACAGATATAAGGTTCCTATAGAACAGGAAGGACTAAAAACTATAGCATTCATGATCCCTGTTTTGAGTCTAGAGGTGGCAAATTATGCCCGTTTGCCTAAATATGGGTCAATCCGGGTTTCAGTTTATCTCCAAAGGCTTTAACAGTACATTTTCCTAGAGTTGCTTAGGATGGAAACAAGCCAAACACATTTTCAAGTGCTAAAGCCTCCTAAAACGCTTAGCTAAAAGAACTAAAATATTATTAGGGGGGAGGGAGTGGTACCCTAGTACCCTAAGTGCCACATCACCTCTATCCAATAAAAACCCTCCAACTCAAAACTACCCAATTCTACCCTAACACTACCCGATTTGGAGGGAGTGGTACCCTAGTACCCGATTTTTTTTTAATACATAAAAAAAAAATAATAAAAAAAAATAAAAAATAAAAAAAAACTTCATTTCCACCTAAAGCCAACGTCATCAATACCATTAACACAAAAAAAACCATGAAACAGCTTTGACTTATACAAAAACCAACATAACAACACCATCAAGTTAGCTAAATCATCATTATCAATATATATATATATATATATATATATATATATATATATATATATATATATATATATATATATATATATATATAACAACTACCTGTTTAAGACATGAAGGAAAGGTGATGACCCCACACTTAACAGGAGGCAATACAACTTCCCTCGTAACATCCCTCCATCTTTTACAAATACATCCACACGACACCACGTCTCTTCTCACAGGCCACGTGTCATCACATCTCTCAACTCGTTTTATTATCTCAACTAAAAGCTCAGGCAGCATGTTTGACCAGTAACTTGTTCCTTCATTCTCATCATCATTCGATGGTGACTGTGTAGGGATAGAAGTTGTCAAGGTGGTCATCTCTTGTGGTCAAGGTGCCCCAACGTTCCAAAAATTGAATTCTTTCACTCTTCACCGATCGGGCTTGGAAGCCGAAATCAATACCCGAGCCCCCTACCCGATCCCCACGGGGCGGTGTTTCCGATCGGGTACCACTACCCGATGCACTACCCGAGCTCCACTCCCTCCCCCTTATAGCATTATGGTGGTAGCTACAATCTTACTTAATACATTAATCATTTATAAAACTGAAAAGCGACAAAAATAACATTGACTGGTCGACCTAGCTCTGTCTGGAACTGTTAAAAACGACACATTTTGACTTGTTACACAACCCACCTAACCTGCCCATTTGCCACCTCTACTGAATCCCCCTTGAAATATTAATATATGAAAAGATAAAGAAAGATGAAATCACCGGGCGTCAGGGGCGGAACTACATAGTAAATAGGGGGGGTGGGGCCGGTGCCCTCCATGGTTCATAAAAAAATATCAATTTTTAGTGTAAAAGTTTTTTTTTAGGACCATTTTATTAAAGTGCACCTCATTACAAAATCAAATTGCCCCCACTTTAAGATCAAACAATGTAAAAAACCTTAGATCTCTATCTTAATCTAAAAAAATATCAGTTTTTAGTGTAAATTTTTTTATGACCTTTTTATTAAAGTGCATCACGAATTATATAAAAAAAAAAAAAAAATTGTCCCCGGCCCTCTAAAATCCTGGGTCCGCCACTGCCGGGCGTCCCCCACAAAAACAAACAAATGAGCACCTATAAGACATAAAGAACTTGACTAACACATTGGACCCAAATTATCTCATATATCAAAAACTCCATGTATTTTAAACAAGGTGACTAACTAATTTCATACGAAATGGTCCTTCCATCTCATAGAAACTGTAATGATCAACTTTCGAAAGCACAAGTGACTCATTTGTATAACAGCTAAATAGAGACTAAAGGGAGTGTGCCGATTTAGATCAATAACTCAGTTTGAAGGGGTATGCAAAAGAATAAAAAGGTAAATAAAAGCCGTATTTACCTTCTTTCAAAGGATGACGGAACTGATCTGGTGCCCAGTTTTGCAGTGCCCTACTCATACCAAGACGAATTGCGCCTATTTGACCTGTTTCATGCACTTAAGAAGTTTAGATTGGTGTCCCCAAACAAATGAAAGAACCAAAAATGATAATACTATGCATAATCAACCGAACTAGAGTGAAGTTGGAGATAATATTGATGGAATTTGAGGGGAAAAAAAGTGACGTAAGATAAAATATTTGCCAAGGAAAGCAATTTTGAAAGTGGAAAGGAAGCTTGCCTATGGGGAGCAATATCTGCACGTGGGAAATGGCGCACATGCAGCTGTTGAAGCCATAGGAACATTTAGTTTAGTATTGCCTTCGGGTTTAGTACTGTTATTGAACAATTGTCATTACGCACCTTCTATAATTAGAGGTGTTGTTTCCTTTTCAGTTTTGTTGGATGATGGTTTTACTCATACTATTTCACATAATGGAATTGATGTTTCTTTAAATGGTGTATTTTATTTTAAAGCAATTACTGTGAATGGTGTGTTTGAAATTGATGTGATTGGAAATGAATCTAACAATAATAATAATTCAATGTTTAGCATTAACAAGAAGATAAAGTTAGACTTGAATTCTTCTTATCTTTGGCATTGTAGACTTGCTCATATAGGCAAGGCTCGCATGCATAAGCTGCAACAAAAAGGGCTTTTGCAAAATATCAATGATGAATCATTTGATAAATGTGAGTCATGCATATCTGGGAAGATGACTAAGATGAATCATTGTTAAGGAAAGCAATTTTGAAAGTACAGTTGCGTCACCTTATAGGAACTAAGTAACATTTTGATAAGATAGTTTACATCCAGGATTCAGAATCATATAAATGTGGCAATTCAACACATACTTGAGAGTATGCACCACATATAGACAATAGTTAAAGAGCATTAAACTGCAACAGCAAAAAAAACACTAGAGCTAGCCGGAATGAACTTTGGCCTCTCACTAAGTAAGACTTTGAGGTGAGCGGACATGTTTCCAAGATGGAAACTAGGAATATGTATAGCTCGGTTTGAGCTGTTGAGCCTAGTAAGCCAACCCAGAACCTGACCAACCATATAGAAACACGTGATGTGTGATTCACTTATTTTTCTTTCAATTCTACAAAAGATGGTCCTTGGTTATTAGTTGATACACTAACATCACGAGAGTGACAATACCTAATAGTTTTAGGCATTATCCATTTGGATGTTACCTAAAACTTACTTGTTTAGTATTTTGCATTCCGAATCTTACTTACGAAAAGCTGGAATAGATAGAACTCTTGACTTTTAGAGTCATTATAAACTAAGATATGTGAGTAATGGTCAAAAAAGCAAGGAGTGGAACCTTAAATGTTCAAGTCACATGCATATGAATCTAACAGGAGCATACATATATACAATTTACATGTTGCATAGGCCTAGTGTTGGTTTTATGGATATAAATTAGTAGACGTGAGTTAGGATCGAACTCGAGACTATGGGATTGCACACTTTACGTATGAGAATTTAAAGTTAATAATTAAATATAAATGTTGTATTTATTTATTTATTAAACGAAATAACTAACGGACGTTAAGTACTTAATGTAACGGACGTTAAGCTCCTAACCTGTCTTATTTAAAGGTCTGGGGTTGCGAGGCGTATGTTAGACGTGACTCAACAGATAAACTCCAACAAAGATCTGTAAAGTGTATCTTCGTAGGATACCCTAAGGAAACTATGGGTTACTACTTTTACTATCCAACTGATAATAAAGTAATTGTTGCTAGGTATGGAGATTTTCTTGAAAAAGATCTCGTATCTCAAGAATTCAGTGGGAGAGTTTATGATCTGGAAGATGATCAAGAAGATGCATTACCTTCTGAAAACACTAACGTACTTCCGGTAGAACCTGATAGTCTGGGTCCTTCACCAGAAGTTGAAGTGATTCCCGTTCGTAGATCCGTAAGGAATATACGTGCACCTGAACGTCTATGTCTTAACGTAGAGGTTGAGGAAACTTTGTTAGGAGATCTTGGAGAGCCTACTAGTTATAAAGCTGCCATGGCAAGTCCTGACAAGGCTAAATGGCAGGTTGCAATGAATGGGGAAATGCAATCCATGAGAGAAAATGAAGTCTGGGTAGAGGTTGACTTACCTCCAAACGCCTCGGTGGTTGGGAGTAAGTGGCTCTATAAGATTAAGACTGACATGGATGGCAATGTACACGTCTATAAAGCTCGTCTAGTTGCGCAAGGTTTTACTCAAACTTATGGCATTGATTACGAGGAGACCTTTTCTCCTGTAGCGGACATTAGAGCTATTAGAATTCTCATAGCTATAGCGGCATACTATGACTATGAGATATGGCAAATGGATGTCAAAACCGCCTTCTTGAATGGTCGCTTAGATGAAGACATCTATATGAAGCAACCTGAGGGGTTCGTGAATCCACAATTTCCAAACCGTGTATGCAAACTTCAAAGGTCCATTTATGGATTGAAGCAAGCATCAAGGCAATGGAATAAAAGATTTGATGAAGAAATCAAAAGGTATGGATTTGTTCAAAATCTTGATGAGCCATGTGTATATCACAAAGTTAGTGGGAGTGATGTAATTTTCCTAATTCTTTATGTCGATGACATATTAATTATGGGAAAAGACATTCCAAGTATGCAAAATGTTAAGGCATATCTTGGGAAGTGTTTTTCCATGAAAGATTTAGGAGAAGCTGCATACATTCTGGGAATTAAGATCTACCGAGATAGGTCAAAGCGGTTAATTGGTTTAAGTCAAAGCGCTTACATTGATAAAATATTGAAGAGATTCAGTATGCAAAATTCCAAGAAAGGATATTTGCCGATGGAAGTAAAGCATGGCTTATGTAGCGATATGTGTGCTTCAACACCTGCTGAGGTGGCACGCATGCAGAAAGTTCCTTATGCTTCGGCTGTAGGATCTATTATGTATGCCGTGAGATGCACAAGGCCAGATGTGGCGTTCGCTCAAAACATGACCAGTCGATATCAACAGAATCCGGGTGAACTTCACTGGATTGCTGTTAAGCATATTCTGAAGTATCTCAGAAATACTAAAGATATGTTTTTAATGTATGGTGGAAATCCAGACACAGAGCTTGGTGTTACAGGTTACTGTGATGCGTCCTGGCAGTGTGATAAAGATGATACGAAGTCTCAGACGGGTTATGTCTTTGTCATCAATGGAGGAGCAGTTGACTGGAAGAGCAAGAAGCAGAGTACGATTGCGATGTCTGCGACAGAAGCCGAATACATAGCTGCTTCGGAAGCTGCAATGGAGGCTGTTTGGATTAGGAAATTCATTTCAGGGCTTGGTGTTATCCCTTCAATTGAATCGCCTATTGATATGTATTGTGACAATTCTGCTGCAATCATATTTGCCAATGAACCTGGAGTCATGAAGGGCACCAGACATTTTCTACGGAAGTATCACTATGTTCGGGAACAAGTCCAGGAAGGTGAAATAAATCTACTGAAAGTTCACACAGATGATAACTTAGCTGATCCGTTCACTAAGGCTTTAGCTAAAGACAAGCTTGTAGGACTTGCCAATGGAATTGGACTTCGTTTAGCTAAAAGTTTCATGCATAACTGTGATTAGTATTTGGATAAAGGATATTGTAAAACATTTATTATTTTGATGAAATAAAGTTTGGATTATGTTTATTTTCATTTATAATATTGTTGTCCTATATTTGCATGTTTAATCCGTGAGTAACTAAGTTATTCTAAATGTCCGTTGTCGATTAATGATATGGGAGTATCATTAAATTAAGACAAATCTGAGAGATGTGGTAGAATATACTTGAAAGTATATTGATGAGAATGTATACCAATTTCAGATGATATTCAATGAATTGAATATAGGACTTATCCCAACTACATAATTTACTTTGTGGATATTGTTATAAGTAAATTATGAATAGTTATCCTCAGACTTGAGATACCAGATAAGTGTCGTGAATGTAGTGCATTTCTGTGGAGCAACTTAACGCTATACGTAACTGGTAGTCATAAGGGTTGTTTTCAGAAATGTTACAAAGTTTGTGGGTTATTCTTGTAGTCAAAATAGAATTTGTTCCTTCAAATTTATTTGGAGTTTAATACTGCTGGGCCCCTCGTAGGGTTGACAAGATGTTTGTGCGGCCGCACCCAAATCTCCCCTAAATATGTTTAGATGATTCGGTAATCTTGGTCAATCACTTACAAACGAGAAACAGAATAGTTATATAAAGAATGACTTAATTCCATATCTTTATTTAACGTGGTATTAGAAACAAAAGGATAATAATAATGAGAAATCATTAAAAGGTTTTCCAGGAGCCTTGCTCGAGTTGTACTAGAGGCATCGAAGTGTTGCTAGACGCTAACCGAATGTGATCACTCTATTAAGATATATCCAAGTGGGAGTTGTTGGTTTTATGGATATAAATTAGTAGATGTGAGTTAGGATCGAACTCGAGACTATGGGATTGCACACTTTACGTATGAGAATTTAAAGTTAATAATTAAATATAAATGTTGTATTTATTTATTTATTAAACGAAATAACTGACGGACGTTAAGTAATTAATGTAATGGACTAACGGTCGTTAAATGTTTATGGAAAAGGATCAAATTGCAAAAGTTGGGAAGGTTCCGGAATCCCTATGGGATGTCTCAAACCGATCGGCCAAAGGAAAAAGGAAACAAGGACCAACTTGTTCACCAAGTTTACTTGGGTATATATACAAGGCTAGAGGTCTTGTTTTTCCATCTCTTGTGCTCATTAGCTAAACCTAAAATTGTTTTGTGTGTGTGTTTTGCTAAAACCGGTCGAACACCCTTCATAGGTGTCGATCCACTCTTTTCCAAACATCAACTTATTCGGTTTGATAAAAACTAGCGTTACTTTAATTCGGTTTAGTACGTGTGTACAAGAACATAGTAATAACATACTTTTGTTATTGTCTTGGATTGAATTACAAAACGGTAAGGGGTAATTCACATAATCCTAACTAAATCAAATTAGGGTTCATCCGTTGCTAGTTTGTGGATTTGATTCTTGTTCGGCTAGAATCAAGAAAAGGTACGCATATTCTTTTATGTTAATTAATTATTCGTTAATACATCCTATACTATACGCTTCCGCACTATTACTTTGATGTTTTGTGATTATTTATTTAAATGTCCTGATATTTAATTCCAACACCTAGTTTGTGAGCTGCCCAACAACAATTTGGTGGAGCATACAGCCGCACAGTAGACCTAAAAATCGGCTTATGGCACGGGTGGGATCAAACCAATTTTAAATCAGCACAAATACAACCAAATCGGAACATAATCGAGACTTCAGAGTAACAGAAATATATTTAGAAAAGTCATGACAATGTAACCAAAACTTGAAACCCTTTCATATAAGGTCTTTACGGCATATGGATACCTACATGCATACATACACATGCTGACATGCATATGTTCCTTATTTGATTCAAGAAATTTCTCCTAAAAAAACATGCACAAGGTCAACTTCACCCGTGTGCATGACCCTGCTGCGTGCCGCCCAGCGGGTACGACAGTTTAGAGGGTGACAGTCATGCCCTGTTATGCTTTACATTACAAGTCTCTCTTTAATAGAATGCATACATCTTAAGGATTGTTAGACTATGCCCACCATTTCATTTGACATTAAAACCAAATAATCAACAAACGGTACTAAACACCATTAACATCAAGTGGTCCCTCTATAATTTAGGGGTGGCAATTTCTAACCCGACCTAAAACCGACACGAAAATTAACAGGTTCGGGTTGAGTCTAAATAAATTGCGGGTCAGGTTTAGGTCGACCCATCTAGCCCATTTATTAAATAGGTCAATTTCGGGTTGGGAATAAATTAAGCATGTCGACTCGCCATCCCGTTTAAGATTTTTTTTCTTAAATTAAAGATTATTTATATTTTATTATACGGGTTAAATGGGTTAAACAGGTTGACCAGCAAACCCGTTTAACCTGTTTAACTCGTGTAATGTGACAACTTTTGCATATAAAACGGGTTAAATAGGTCAACCCGAAACCCGTTTAACCTATTCAACCCATGTAACCTATTTAACCCGCCAACCCAAGTATATATTCGAGTTAAATGGGTCAACCTGAAACCCATGTAACCTATTCAACCCGTGTAACCTGATTAACCCACCAACCCAAGTATATATACGGGTTAAATGGGCCAGGTTCGGGTTGGGGTTTTCTGACCCGTCAACTTGTCAACCCGAATCCGACCCGAATTGCCACCCCTACTCTATGTTAGTAGTAATTAATGATATACAATCAATATTTAAACAGTTCAATCAACATCAATCGTGTAAACTAGACAGGTAATCAACAACCATAACTGATTGTACAATAAGATGCACATACCAGGCCGTCAATGGTGATTGACGGAGTTAGGGGTAATGGTGGTGATGTCGAGTGCAAGATAACCTGAAAATAAGAAATAGAAGACACTACGTTAGACGGAGCACGGCGGAAGCCCCCGCGAACCGCCTCTGGTGTGAGAATCAGTCATGGTGATTATTCAGAAAGTATTGAGGTGTAGAAGTTGAGATCTCCTAGGTTAAGTTAGGTTACATACCTCTGTGATGAGTTCCTTATTTATAGGCATAATAAGCTGACAGAGCAATTACAAAGGGTGTGTGGAGGCAGTTACAGAGGTCCTGGCAGTTACAGAGGGTCATGGCTAAGATCATGGTTATTGACCAGTTCTGTTTGACCAGATCTTATTTGACCAGTTCTGTTGACCAGCTCAATCATACCCACGTTCATAGGTAGAGAGGCTATGACCTTTAGGCTTCGACCCTTGTCGTAGGGGGCTCCGAACAGGGCTTCGAACCTTGACAGAGGTCAACCATGTTGGAGGGGGCTCCGAACAGTGACGGAGGCCAGGCTCCGAAGCATGACGGAGGGGGCTTCGAACAGTGACGGAGGCCTTGAAGGAGGCCAGGCTCCGAACAATGACGGAGTTTAGACACTATGAGTGCTTTGGGTGTAGGTTGGCGGATTCCCTTGCGGTAGCCATTGTGAATGACTTTATATCAACATTATGTGTAGGACGAAGGCATAGACTTCGTCCTTTAGGAGGGTACATCATACCTCTTGTACAAATGGTAAGCTAAGTACCAGAGTGACAGTAACGATCGTAAGCAGAGTGGAGGGTACGTCATCAATAACCATGTTGCACTTACAAGCATCAATGACGTGTAAACCACATCAGATAAAATCGTCTCTTAGCAAATAGGTTAAACAGCACCAGCGTTCTTTCAAGTTCACCCGTGCACACTGTTATTCATTTTTTACCTTACTTAAAGCTATTAGATTTGTCAAGACTTGTTTGGAGTTCCAAAAACTATGATCCAAATGATTACAAATAGCGATGATGTTGTTTGAAATAACATTGTTCCCCAAAGCCGAAAGCACTGGACTACTAGCCAAATCCATGAGGTTTCAATTGAAAACTCTTATCCTATACCATTACCATGGATATTTGCAGCGTAGTGTTGATTTTTGTAAAAGACCTCTATTCCCTAAATGCACCTGGTCCAAAATAATTGTGTTTTTATACTTGTTTAGTTTATTTTTCTAAAATGCACTTGTGTAATGGTTCCATCCCTAGCGTTACGAATGTGGGTAGGATAATGTTTTGTTTGTTAAACAAGGTCCACAACCAATCATTCTACATACCAACATCGCACAAATTAACCAGGTACAAATCTATGACATTAATCTTAGGCTAACAATTTTGGAACTTATCAAAAACCCCTTATACTAGCCCACTTATATAAGCTTAGCCAAACACTTGGTCTGAGCTTATTTGAGTCATATATGCTAATAAGCGCATCATATAAGCTTAACCAAACACCCCTAAAGCAGAAAAGAAAGTTTACCATTATGTACTACATTTTTAGTTTTTTACATATTAGATTTAATAAATAATAAGCTTTAACGGTACTAGACAACCATGGTTTCTAACCTTTTGGCCCCACTAATTCACAAGATTAGATTTAGAGCCCAGCAAATCAGTTTTTGGGAAGGTTAGGTTGGCCACTTTAGAGTTGTTTGCACGTAGCAGGAATTGAACTACTATTTAGACTTACCATTATTTTTCTTATCCTAGAATTATGTGGGACACATTGTTACAAAAATCTTTTGTTTTGTTAACCAAGGTCCACAACCAATCATTCTCCATCGCACAAATTAGACCTAAACTACATTAAGGAAAATCGCTCCTAGCACTAGTATATGATATTAATCTAAGACTAAAACGCTCAAATTCCTTATGTCCTATAACAGTGTGGGACGGATAATGTTTTGTTTTGTTAACCAAGGAAAATGGCACAAATTAAACCTATACTAAGTTAAGGAAATCGCTCCTAGTACTAGTCTATGACATTAATCTAGGCTAACAACAAATTAAAAAAAAAAAAAAAAAAAAAAAAAAAAAAAAAAAAAAAAAAAATTGTTATACCTTTAAGAACATCAGTTAAATATTTAGCTTCTTCATCCAATAGTCTATTATTTTCCTCTTCTTCTTGTTTCTTTTCATTATTATTCTTCCTCTTGTTTTTGTTTCTTTTCTTATCCTCTTGGCCCGACAACGCGAAAACCCCATTAGGGGTGAGATCAATAAAGATCACATAAAAATTAAAGATCAAATGGATCAATCTCAATTATTCATTTTTTATCAAATTAATTAAATTCACTTTCACCCTTATATTTAAAAATTAAATATATCACAAACCGTTAATAGTTAGATAAAACTAATTATATTATCGCGACAAGAATAAAATTATATAGAGATCCAATATTGTATACTTTCGACGGACTTATTTTTTATCGTTTTTTGCGGGTTTCGATATATTACACTATAAATGAAATTTTTAAAAATACTTTTTTGTGTTAACACAACCCCTAAACCCTAAAAACCCTAACACCTAAACCTAAAAAACCTAACCCCTAAACCCTAAAAAACCCTAACCCCTAAACCCTAAAACCTTAAAACCCCAAACCCCTAAAAACCCTAAACCCTAACCGCTAAACCAAAAAAACCTAAACCCTATCCGCAAAACCGTAAGAAACCTAAACCTTTAACCCCTAAAAAGCTTAACCCAAAAAAGTCAAACCCCTAAACCCTAAACACCTAAACCCTAACCGTAAACCCTAAACCCACAAAAAAGTCGGAAAAAAAATTCATCGAAAGTATATGATATGAGATATCAAATTAAAGGTAATTTTATGCTTATCGTGATGGTATAATTAGTTTCGTCTAACGATCAATGGTTTGTGAGATATTTGATTTTTAAAAATGAAGGTGAAAGTTATTTTATTGTTTTGATGAAAAATGAGTAGTTGAGAATGGTTTATTTGATCTTTAGTTTTTCTTTGATTTTTATTTAACCAAAGTCAGCCCCGTTATCATTATTATCATTCGGATTGTTAGTTAGTTTGGAAGATTGTTGTTCTTGGATGATAGTATTACTAAAGGAAAATAAAGATTCGATACTTTGTTCTCCTCCTCCTAATGATGAAATGTTCCATGAAGATGATTTGTTATTATTATTATCATTGTTTCCGGTGGAAAAATAACGATGACCACCCTTCTTGATTGTGCTAAAGATGCTATTATTAGCGTTTTAGTTTTGAGATTGAGATGATGATAATGAAATTTGCGTACTGAAATTAAGGACCCCTCTTCGACCCCCCCCCTCCCCCCCGCCGAAAAACCCATTTTCTACCATTTGTAGACCTTTTTAAAACTATTTGAACCTCTTAACCCTTTTTTGTACCTATCGCCAAACCTGAAAAGGACCATCCATCTTTCCACCCACTTCTTTAGGGGTGTCAATAATTGACGCGACCCGCACCTAAACCCGAACTTGATAAGATTTATCGGGTCGGGTTAAATCCGGATATAAAAACAAAACTTATCGGGTTGTGTTACCCGAACCAATAACCCGATATAATTATCGGGTCAGATTAAGGTTGAGTTATTTTTTATCGAATCAACCCGATAAAACCCGAAATATATTTTTAAAATTTATTTTCCTAAAATCGTATTAGCCCACTAGCTTTTTACAATTAGAAAGCGCATAACTGTTAACATACTAATAGTTTGTTTAGTTCAATTGTGCTCTACTTAGAGGCGGAGCCACAAATTTCTGGTTAAGAGGGCACACTTTGATAAATTTTGGAAATTACACTATAAACTGGTACTTAAAAAAGACAAATTAAAAAAAGTAAAATATTTTCAAAATTTTACACTACAAATTTTTTTGCTAGAAGACACTAGCCCTTTGCGCCCCCTTTATCTCCGCCCATGGCTCTATTAATTATTGCCTATAGCTACATTTTTTTCTTATTTTCTTTATATAAAGGCTGCTAGTATATTTATTTGCTTACTAGATTTTTTTTCCTCACACGCCTGCCACATTTCATTCTTTTTTATTTGTACAATTTATAATATTAAAAGCCATAATCCTAGTTAACTCGTTATATATTTTTTGTCCCGTAACTTATCCGATGGGTAAAAAAAACTAAGGAACCCGATTAACCCTTGCCCGATAAACCGGATAACCCGAAAACCCGACTCAATAACACCCTACCCTTCCTCCATCTTTTCGATCTTAGAAGGTGTTGCAAGGGTTGAAGGAAATCTCAAAAAATATATGTTGGGGAGAGAAAAATTGAGTTAAAGTTGATGAGGTGATGATGTAGCGAAGAAAAACCCGTCACCACACCCCACCCTTAAGAGTACCAGGTATGGTGACTCAATCCAAAGGAAAATAGGTGTGGTACGTCATGCCACCTAAGCATTTGCCCTTTTCACTTCCCTTATCACCCACACACCAAAATAACCCCTCAGTAGTTACTCAAAACAAAAACTCATTTTGGGTCCTCCATTTTATTTTATTCTCAATTATTTTTCAAACCAACTAATTTTTCATTTTTTAAAATAACAATAAAAAAAAAAAAGGCATGAAAAAATGGAAAATAATAACATAGACGACTACATATCATGTCCTAGACTTGGATTTCCTCTTTTAACATGCTGATGATGAAGGAATCCTCCTCTACTAACCTCTCGGTGCTAGTGTTGATAAACCTTATTGCCGCATCTTTTGCGTCCTTCTACCTTATTATTGTTGCGTCTTTCGCTTTAGTCATCGCGTACATCTCTTGAACAACTTCCCGTTTGAGTCTTGATATATCAATAGAATCATATCAGAATAATTAACATCATTAGTTAATAAATAGATTCTTATTAGGATATAAAACAAAAATGTAGTCTTGATATATCATTCGCTAATAATCATTTCTTATGAATTTACTAACTCGATACGTTAACATTCATCTAGTTAACATTCGTATGGACGCTCTCAATATTATCAATGCAAGTTATTCCTATGAGTGGTATGGTTTGATGATGAGTCGGGATGGCAAAAAAGACCCTAACCCGATGGGAAAACCCGAAACCCGAACTTATTGGGGTTGGGCGGGGCAAGCTTATCGGGTTTCGGAGCGGGTTTTGGGGCCTTAACGGGGATTCTTATCGGGTTTGGGGCGGGGACGGGGCACACTATCCATGCCTCGCCCCACCCCAAAACATATACATATACATATATCTATATACCTTAAAATCTTACATATTGTGCTAGTATTTATGTACTAAATATAATTCTCTAATTTTTGTTAATTTTTATATTTGTAATATTTCAAAGTGTGATCATAAAATCTTGTTTTGTGTCATAATATTTTAAAAATTTTGTGATTTATTCCAATGCCTAATATATTATTAATGGGTTCTCGATTCTTTAAGTTATTCCGTAAAATCATATTGTTAATAGCGTAAAAATAATAATAAACGGATAAAGGCATGAGTATGATGGAGGATCGCTCTCAAAAAAGAAAACCCGATAAGACCCCAACGGGGAATGGGGCGGGTTTGGGGGAGCATCTCGCCTCAATGGGGCGCCCCGATAAGATCTTCAATGGGGATTGGGGCGGGTTTGGGGATAATTTTTGTAATCGGGTTTGGGGATGAAGATGGCAGCCCCGCCCTAAACCCGCCCCATTACCATTCCTAATGATGAGGGGTAGGTTTGGTGATCCAGGCACCTGAAACATAGGTCATGGTTAACATTCATCGATTAACAATATGTACCCGTATGTTGCCATAAGAATTTATTTGTATGTGTTGGGCCTTAGAGGTTACAAGACCAAGTAACAAAATAATATATAGGTTTGGCTTGTAGTTACATTAGGGTTTTTACGTTTCACATTTTCATCACACACTAGTTAACATAAAACACAAATGTAATCTTGATCATACACTAATGATACTTTCTTATGGATTTATTCACTGGATACGTTAACATTCGTCTAATTAATATTCGTATGTGTGCTCTCAATACTATCAATGAAATGCAAGTTTTTCATACGAGTAATATGCGCTCTCGATATAAAAGTATCAACGATACATAATTAACTACCTTTAAAACTTAAACACATTTCAACTACAAAAATAATTTTACTAATTTATTAAAATATTAATTTTATGAATAAACTAATTTTTAATATTTTTTAAATTAATTTTAGCAATTATAAATAATTTTAAAAACATTTTGATGGAACTACAAGCGACTACAAGTCGTCGCTAAAGATGGATATGTGGCATCTTCTTTAATTAAATTATTTATTATCATTATCTAACTAATAAAATATTGAATCTACTTTTAGCGACGACGTCTATCGTCGCTAAAGGTGTTGGTGGTATTTATTTATTTATTACGAGTATTTCTTTTGTTTTGCGGGCAATATTTTGGTCAAAAAAATAAAAAATAAAATACGACTTCACTTTTAGTGACGCGGCCTTTGTTGCCATTAAAGTGTGGGTCTCACAGTCAACCATTTGACAAATTAGAGTTGAAAATTGTGGGGCTCATGGCACCCTTAGCGACGACACAGGTCATTACTAAAGGAGCTCCCTCGCCAAAAACATTTATTGGTGTAGTGCAAGTTGTGGAGAAGATGGTAGCTTTCGACGCTAATCATGGTGATCTGACTTGGTTCTTTCAAGATCTTTTTCCTGATCAACTTTAGAAAACTGACTTTTTCTGTAAGTAAGAAATGACATACATCGACCACCACACACATGTACACACTTACTGCACGTACAAGAGAACAGTTCAGTTTAGTCACTATTTTGGCGGGCATCGTATAGAATTAAGAAAAGTAAGCAACATGTACCCTTTTTTATTTCAATCTTTAATAGATTAATGTAAAAGACAAGAATATTAGTTAGGAGATAATCAAGGAGAAAAACCACACTTGATTGATGCCTTTTTTTTTCTCTTCTTTTAGAATTTTGCTTTTATTGACTTTGGACGCAAAAGGCTCCTCTTTGCTAAAGAAAAATAAAGGGAACAAGACCAAATCTATACTACTTTATAAAGTGTTTAGGACTTTCTAAATAAAGAAGTCTTAAAATTTTAAGACCAAAAATATTTCTTTAATAGGAAATTAATAAGACATTAGTTAATGTTATTCACCATATAGCTTCCATGACAATTTTCATAAATAAAAAGTAACACACCTACATACACTTTGTAACCGCCTTCAAATGTTTATAGAGTCCATTAATACAGTCAAATATTTATGCAGTCCATTAAGTGTCTACTTGTAACAGCCCAAACCTCAATGGTATATAAGCTAACCTAAAAAATCAAACACCAATACTAAATACACTCTCTTCTTTTTTCGAGCACAAGAAAAAAACACGCATAAAGTTAGATATGAAATAGTTTGCATTGCTATTGCTTATAGTTATTTTAATTACAAATTGTCATTCATTCGTAAAGTTACTGTTAGAAAAAACGTATAAATGAAAAATATTTGCTCGCTATAATTATGCACCGGATACCCGCCACCGCATTGCGCGGGTACCCTTCTAGTGATTCGTAACGCATTAACCTCTTGTAGTGTCGGATCTTTTAAAGTTTTTTTTTTTTTTTTTTTTTTTTTTTTTTTTTTTTTTTAGTTACATAAATCGTCTTTGTGGTTTGCCAAAACATGTGGAAAGTCAAAAATACCCTTCAAGTTAACGGTCAACTAACAGAATTATTGGTCAAAGGACCAAACCCGTAACTTTTGCATACCACGAGGACATGACCCGTCAAAAAAAAAAACACAGAGACATTTTCTGCAAGATCCGACAAACCACAAGGACCAATTATGTAATTAACTCTTTTAATTATAAGTAAATGACTCACCATCAACCAGGGCTGCAAGTGAATGTAGGTAGTTCTAGGAACAGTGGCGAGCCACCCTTGCCAATCCGAGGTGGCCCTCGCCACTACACCGGGTGAGCAGTTCACCAAACCATTCGCCAGTTATTAGGCTTACGCCAAATGAGAAAAAGTATTTATTTTTTTGTTGGGTTTATGTTTGATTGGGTATAGTGGGTCCTAAAAGTGAAGTTTTTGGTTTAAGTTATTGGGAGTGTGTTTTGGGGTGTGAGTGAGAGGTAAGTGAAAAGGAGAAATGTTGAGGTGACACTTTGAATTAAGTTACTGCACTTGTGCTCTAAGCATATGTAGGGGTGTTGATGCAGCAAATCACTGATTTTGTAATGCCTTTAAATAATTATATATATCGGCAAGAGCATGTTGATCTCATTTCATCTTTTATTTTCTTTCCTTATAAGATACGTGTTAGTAAAAGGTATATTTTAGTGAAAAAAATAATTAGCATAAAACAATTATATAGTAAAAATGACGGAAAAAAAAGTTTACATGAAAGCTCATGAGCTGGAAAAATAATTACAGTAACAATGTTGGAACAAATCTTTATAGCAATTGCTAAGATGGTGTTAGATAAATTGATGAATTTATTTTGTGTGTTTTGGGAAAAATAGGTTAAATTCTTTGACTGAATAAGCAATTTCCAAGAGGATGTATTGGGTTGCTTATTCTTTTTTTTCTTCGTCATGTTGACGCCACAAGAACCTGTTTTGATTCATATGAGATAGACTATAGTTTTTGTTTATGTTGGTATTAGGAGGAGCAAGAGTACGTATTTTGAAACATTAGTGGTATGGATTGTTATTTTGAAATCTTATTACTAAATTTTGTCACTGCTATAACTAAAGCATACGTCTAAAACTCTAATTTATATTGTAGATTAGTTACAACAAGTATAACATCCCCTTGTAATCTCGTTCAAAATTTTTCTTAACAAATCATTTTGATATAAAAAAGGGCTTTATCATGATGGTAAAGAATCGAACACAAAGAACCAAAAAGTCAAAAAAGAAAAAAGTGGAACAAAAAGCAAGAAACTACCTGTCCACTACCTCCACTCGGCCTCTTTTCCAAACCACATCTTGTACATCACGCTTCAAAAGTTGTACATTCAATTAACTGAAGCTAAACACATAATAAAACAAAGATATCATCATTTTAAATAAATAAAATTAATTCATTTGCTAAGAAGAACATGCCTGTTTATATTGTTAACGTAAACCCTCATTCTCCTTTATTTCTGTTAGACATCATAGGGTGTTTGTTTTTATTCCACTGATTACTTATAAGGTAATTTCTATTTAGTTATCTGATTAGTTTCTTATTGGTCAAGATACTGCATATGGTAAAGCTAAAGTTTTGGTTCGGGGTAATTTGGTAATAGCTATTAGGTCGGGGGTTTTGTGTTTTGTGTGATCCCACTGAATCCATACTTTTGATGTCGATATATGAAAGTTAAGATACAGAAAACATAAATATCAAAAAATGGTGTTTGTATTTGGTCATTTCGTTGGAAGTTCAAAAAGTGAATGTTATCTTTCTTTTTCATAGACCAAAAGACCATATGAGTCGCCTCAACAAACATAAACACATCACTGCAGCTGGAACTAGTTTCTTTCTTCACATAATTAAACTCTTTCAACAATTTCATCATAATTTACAACACCTAACCAATCACCTTCACATAATCAAGCCTCAATGACACAACTATTGAAACGGTCCAAAGTATTTTAACAACTTTAGGCTACTAGGATTGTATGTGTTGATTATGAAAAGGTGAGTTTTGGTGTTTTGTTTGGTTTTAGTAAGAGTAACCTGCGAAAAATTGTTTTTGTGCTTTGGCTAGATTGTAGACGCAGTCCCTACAAGAAAATGTGAGGACGAGTTAGGTATGCAGATAAACTGCATACTTAAGTAGTTCCCCATTAAGATGGACTGTGCGTGTACTTTCAAAGTTGTAAGGAATGCGCCTGCAAAATGACCAAACAACAAAGACATTTTTTTGCAAATTACTTTTAAGATAATGTAAATTGTAAGGTTTTAGGGGTTTTAAGGAGAATTTAGTGTTTAGTTTGTTATTTGCTTGTTTCGTGAAATGAGATGCAAATGTGGTCAAATTTATTTGACGCCATGGAAAAATGGTGGGTCGGATGTGTGTTGAGAGTTAAGTAGTACGTGGCCGAACTGAGATATCCCGTGACTGATTCTAGCTACCCCTAAATATGTAGCTAGAGAAGTTTAAACCCGAGACCTCTTGTGAGGACATATCTAATCGCTAGGCTACCTTGTTGGTGGTTGTTTGAGTGATTATTTGGTAAAAATTGAAAGCATGTTTGCATTGCATAAGACCGTATCGAACCATATCGAAGACCGAATATGAAGAAAAAGGTGGATCGAGGGCTAGACTGAGATACTGCTCGCTTCAGTTCAATTCACGATCTGTTATGGTAAGACCTATAGCCCCGTATACGGAGGTGTAGTTTGAAAAACAATATGATAATTATACAAATTGACCAAAATAATAATATCATGTAAAGGTACATGCAGCCAAATGCTTATATTTAAATCTAATGATGAAAAAATTGAGAATTTTATTAACAATTGCCAACTTGCAATTAGTTTATGATATAAATAGATATATATTTAACAACAACATTCTAAAAAAACATTTGCCAACTTGCAAATTATTATCAACATTTGCCAATAAATTATTATAATAAACTTTTTTTGATTTTTTAAAAAAAAACCTTAAAACACCCTTAAGCCTTTAAAGTTTTCCCAGTTTACTAAATAGAAGAAAAAAATACTAATAAAAGTCTCCATAACTTTATCAATTGAAACTAGTTCCTAAACTCATCAAAAGTTAACATCCACGATATACATAAACACCCCTTAAATTTGCTAACAATATGAAAATGATTCTTAAACCTATTAAATTTTATATTTTAATACTTCTCATACTCGTAGCGAAGCACGATTCTTGTTTACTCATTTATCAACATTATAAAAATTTATATGGTAATAGTGTCTAAAGAAATGTTAATATTAAGATAAGATTGATTTTTTATTTTTATTTATTTATTTATTTATGTTTGTGCTCAAGATATAATTTAGTTAAGTATGCTTTATTTTATGGTCACATACTCACATGTATTCTGATATAGCAGTTTCCATTACATTTCTATTGTCACTACAAAATTTTGACTTGTGTGGCTAGGTTATTATGACATTTCTTTATTGTAAAAGTCTAAAAAAGATAAGGAAATTTCGTATAACGACATAATTTCATTTTCCCGGGTTATTAACGGGTGGGACGACTCATGAAAGTTCAAAAAGTCGTTGCAATAATATATCCAAGTAGAAATAAGATATTCATATCCATCTTGTCTATTTTAATATCCCATCTCACAACCTTTATTTCTTATTCCCCAAAACACACAATCACCACCACCATCTCTTGCAGCCACCACCACTTTTATCAGGTTTGGTTTGTTCATTTTTATTCAGTTATTTAGAGTTTATGTATTTTTGTTTTGTATATAATTGTGGTATTAATGTCTACGTGTGTATAATCAATTTTTTAGTTTGTTGGACTTTAGTAGATACTTTAGGATTTTAGTGACTTATTTCGTAGTTTGAAACTAGTTTATCTTATAGGAAGCCTGTCTGAGATTAATTTATTAGAAGTTAATTTCGGAAAGTCCCTTCGACTGCTTTTTGAATGTTGTCTTATTAAGGCTATGGATGTGAATAAACGATTTACGTAGTAGTATTTGTGAAAATATTTGACGAAAATTCCAAGCATTTCTCCTTTACTCCACCAGTTACCAATCATGCTAACTCGTTTTGACCCGTCTTCTTATTATCTAGCTAAACAATTCTTCTGTATCTATATTTCAAACAAGATTGCTAATGTGTTAATCACTGTCATAAGGACTAGAATTTCAATTTAACAGAAATTTCAATTTAACAGGATCACTGAATGGCATCTTCTTCAAACTCATCCGTTCAAAAGAGCTTCAAGTATGATGTGTTTATAAGCTTCAGGGGTGAAGACACTCGCAAAACCTTTGTTGATCATCTTTATCAAGCTCTTAAGGACAAAGGCATTTACACTTACAAAGATGATGAAAAAATTGAGCAAGGGAAAACTATCGACAACCAGCTTATCCAAGCTATAAGAGGGTCAAGATACTTCATCATTGTTTTCTCACAGAACTATGCTTCTTCATCTTGGTGCTTGGATGAGCTTGTTGAGATCATGGAGTGTCAAAAGACTGGCGAACAGACTGCCTATCCCGTCTTTTTTAATGTGGAACCCACCCACGTCCGCTATCAAAGTGGGGCATTTGGAGAAGCCTTTTTGGAAAACAAAAACAGAGACGCTGCTGGGAAATGGATAGACGCTTTGAAAGGAGCATCAAATCTGGCTGGGAGGGAGTTGAAGGCGACCGCTAATGGGTAATTGCTCCGCATATCTCTACATGCATTATTTTTGTTTCTTCATCCTAGCTAGTATTATGTTACATAGTATTACTTTGTATATTGTTGTATAAATGTTATATATAGATCTATGCTAAACAGAAACTTCTTTTACCATACATATGGTACAGGCACGAAGCTAAATTCATCAATAAAATTGTTCAAGAGATTTCACTAGAGTTACGCTCCATCAATTTCGACTTTGATGAAAAGTTAGTCGGCATGGAGACCCGAGTAGAGGATGTTGAATCGTATTTAGAAATTGAAATTGATGAAGTTCGCATGATAGGGATCAAGGGCATGGGTGGGGCTGGGAAGACAACTTTGGCAAGAGCTGTTTTTGATCATTTATCTCATAGTTTCGAAGCTACAAGCTTTGTTGAGAATGTGAGAGAAGCTTCAAATGGCTCAGATGGTTTGAAGAAATTACAAGAACAAGTTCTTTCAGATGTGCTGAATGGAAAAGTCACCGTGAATGGTGTTTTTGATGGGAAAAACATGATGAAAAGGAGGATGTGCAGTAAAAAGGTTCTTCTTGTTCTAGATGATGTGGACCATATGGAACAACTTAAAGCGTTAGCCGGTGAGCCTAAGTGGTTTAAGCCAGGAAGTAGAATTCTCATTACAACAAGAGATGAGCAAGTCTTGGTAGCACACCGAGTGGACGTGATTCGTGATATTGTTCTCTTATCAGAGAAGGAAGCAATTTCCCTCTTTAGTAGGTACGCTTTTGGAAGAGAGAATCCAGTTGAAGGATATGAAAAGCTGTAAGGAAAAGTTGTACGTTATGCTGCAGGTCTTCCCTTAACACTCGAAGTATTGGGCTCATTTCTATGTGGTAAAGATAAGCTTGAATGGGTAGATGCCATAGATAGATTAGAAAAAATTCCCTTAAAGGACATTCTGGAAAAGCTAGAATTAAGCTATATCAGTCTCGAGGATGATTATAAGGAAATATTTCTAGACATTGCATGCATATTGAAAGGCCAGACGAAAGAAGATGCAATCAGAATTCTTGAAAGTTGTGGATTTAATGCTAGAATTGGTTTAAAAGTTCTTGAGCAGAGATCTCTCGTAACTATTTCTTCTAGATATGATGGTAAGCTCGTCTTGGGCATGCATGACCATATAGAAGAACTCGGAAAGAACATTGTTCGTCGTTTGCACCCTGATGAACCTAACAGACATAGCCGACTGTGGATTGATGAGGAAATTGAAGATATATTGGCTAATGACATGGTAAAGATCAGTTTACTTGTAATGTAGAGAAAACTAATACATTTTCATTTGTTCTTACTTATGGCACTGTTTTTGGATTGGAGGGTACTGAAGAAACAAGATGTCTAAAACTTAATAAGTCAAGAGGAAATGCAATAATTCTTATGAAAGGTCTTGGAAAAATGAAGAAACTTCGATATCTTGACGTGCATTTTCCATATTATGATTCTGAAAGTGATCCGGAATTGGATGATACCAGTCAATACTTTACAAATGTTTTGAAATATTTAAAGTGTAGGCATTACCCTTTCTTGTATTTACCCAAAACATTTCAAGCAAACAATCTTGTTGGACTTGAAATGGAGGACAACATAAGAATGGTACAACTTTGGGAAGAGGGAGAAAAAAAGGTAGAATAACTGTTGATTGGTTGTTTTGCATAATTCCAATAGTGTTTCTCATTTATTGGTTTGTTAATACGCTAATATAAATCTTTTTGTCTTATTTTTGCTGGCAGGTTCTTGAAAAACTCAAGTTCCTTTCTATCTCTCCGTCAAAATTGACGACCTTTGACTTTAGGATTGCTCAGAATCCCGAGATGTTATCTCTTTACAGGTCTCGTCATTTAGTAGAACTTTGGATGCCAGCAGTTACTTGTAAAAAGCTCAAGCATCTCGATATCAGGGACTCAAAGTTAAGAACCTTTAATCTTGGGTTGACTCCGAATCTCGAGACTTTATATCTTTACAAGTGTACTCATTTTGTAAAACTCCATGTGTCTGTTGCATGTCCAAATCTCAAATTCCTAAAACTTAGTAGATCAAGGTTGAGGAGTCTTGACCTTGAGCTGATTCCAAATCTTGAGAGGTTAGATCTTAAAAATTCTCATGAGTTGGTGGAAATTAACGCTCCCGTTGGATGTCTAAAAAAAGTTGTTCACTTAAACTTGAGTGGTTGTTTGAGGTTTACCAATTTTGTGTTTCGCGCTAGATCGGAACCAAAGGTTAAATGCTATTCAGCTACTTTGGATCTGAATGGTGAGTCCAAAGATTCATGCCCATTGCACCCCAACAGTAATCTCTCAAAGTTGCAGTTTCGTTGTGATTATGACGAAAATCTACCATCATCAGTTGGAAATATTGAGAAGCTTATATCTTTTGGTCTATGTGCTTGCACAGGCTTAAAGAAATTTTCAGACATAATTTGTAGTTTACAATGTTTAACAAGGCTTAAACTCAAATGCAATATTCCAGAGTTTCCCAAAGATCTTGGCAAGTTAGAATGTCTAGAAGAGCTCTGTTTGTACTCTACAAAGATAAAACATCTTCCGGATAGCATTTGTGTGTTGAAACGTCTCAAATCTCTCGACGTCAATAATGGTGATCTTCTTGAGAAGTTACCAGAGGATCTTGGCAAATTAGAATGTTTAGAGAAGTTATATGTGAGTAGTAATAAAATTGAATATCTTCCGGATAGCATCTGCATGCTAAAACGTCTGAAGTCGCTCGATGTTTCAGATTGTTGTCTTGGGAAGTTGCCTGAGGACATTGGCCAGTTAGAATCTCTGGAGAGACTAACTTTGTGGGGTACAAAGATTAAACATCTCCCAGATAGCATTTGTATGTTAAAACATCTGAAGTATCTTGACCTTGATCATTGTGCTCTTCTTGAGGAGTTACCTGAAGATCTAGGCCGATTAGAATGTTTAAAAGAGCTAGATATAAGACATACAGGCATAAGTCATCTTCCGCCAAGCATATTTGGGTTAAAAGGTATATTTATTCGTGCATCTCCGGACCTTCTTCAGTTGTATGCTTTAAAGGTACTTTCTTTGTTATCTATATTCATTTCAATAAGAATTTGATATTGGGAGACAAAAATCATTTCAACAAAATCAGTAGTTATGTAGAAAAAAGAAGAAAGTAAACTACAGTAATGGTCCTTATAGTTTATACGAAATTACAAATTTTGTTACACTTTTTGTACCTGTTTTCATAAATGCAAAGACAATGGGCCCAGTTCCATTACAGCTCGATGTCAAGGTTCAATTTTTTCAATGTGGATAATGAATTTGGGTTTAATGAATTTGGTTTAGTTTTTGTTTGTTTTTTAGGTTGAAGATGGTGAAATAGCTACTGGGATTGTGGGGGCTGATTCTGACATGGTGAGTTTTGGTTTTTATTTGGTTAATTAAGAATAAATTGCAAAAATTGTCCTTGTGGTTTGGTAGGATTAGCTGCATACCAGAGTCGTTACTAGTTACCCATTGGCACTGCGCGTGTACTTTCAAAGTTGTAAGAAATGTGTGTGCGATTTGACAAAACCACAAAGACGGTTTTATTTTCTTAACTGTGTAACTCTCGTATATGTTTCATAAATTCTCCATTTTGTCGATTGCATTTTATTTTCATACTAATAGTGCAATTCCATATAAGCTAAAGTAGTTTCTTGGTTCTTAAGGTACGTGGCGCTACAGGCTATCTTTAGAAGATACATACAAGCAGATTAAGGATGCTTCTAGAACAACAAATGCAAAGACAATGGGCCAATTACATTACCACCAAGAAGAGAATCTATTGTGTGCTGAAATCCCTCATGTTCACAAAGATGCGAGATTCCATTTTGAGATCAGGACGCATTAAAGGCTCATTGATATCCTACATCCAACTGCACAAACCATTGACTCGTTGATGCAGCTAGATCTACTTGCCGGTGTTGATGTCGAGGTTATGCTTTAGAAGTGTACTTCAAGTTCTTTTTTGGTAATAAATGTTGTTATTTACACTGGTGAATGTGTTACTTGTATCATTGTTGAATAAAGGAATGGTGTTTAGTAAAATAATTTGTAATGGCATAACCTTGAAATGATGGTTCTGCAAGTAACAAATGGTTCTGGTTATTGTTTGTCCATGGCTTTGCATTAAGAAGTTGACGTTGATTATGTGCTTCGACTTATATGAACTGCTAACCTGAACAAAAACATTGGGACATACCCTTCAATGTAACTTCTCTCAACCAACTATATCAACAACTATTGATGCATAAAACAACTTTGATTAGGAGGGCAAAATAAGAAAATTAGTCATAAAAATTAGACACTTTTTGGAACAAACATGAATAGTAAGGTGGATACTTTTTGTGATGGAGGGAGTATTACTTACGAATTATAGACTCGGACGCTTCTACTCAAGAATCACTATAAAAATCCAACAAAATTATTAATTTTATGGTTACATGACTTCCGTTGTAACTAAAAACCACAAAAAGTCCAGCAACTACTATATTGGTTCTGCTCGAACATGGACAGGATCTAAATATTATCGAAGACAACAAACTAAGCTTTGCAAGTCCAAGTCCAGAATGGTGATGATAAAAATATTTCAAGTAAGATCCCAAACGTGAAACAAAATATTTGCCCCGACACATTCGAGTTGTTTCCATAAATAGAGATCTAGCAAATCAAAAACCGTCTAACGCTTGACCCATTGGAAGCTCTTTCTTGCTTTCGCCTTACCAGGTTTCTTCCGCTCCACAATTCTCGAGTCTCTTGTCAAGAAACCAGCTGCCAAAAACACAAATTACACGTTATGATACAAGTTCAGATATCAATGAACTCTGGCCATAGAATGAAAAGATAACCTCCAAATGTGACCTAGCGAGTAGGACTTGGGATAAAATGAAAACATAGAAAAAAAAAGGAGCAAACTGGTCAGATGGTTGAACGGGTCAAAAGTCACCAAAGTGCAACTTTATTGAATAAAACCTACTAAATCAATATTTATTTACATAATCAGTTGCGTGTCCAAATGGGATGGGGTAGTACATCTGGCATGGAACAATATAGTGAAAAGAAACATACTATACATGTAAGATCCTCATACAATCCAATCACACGTTACTGTAACAATGCCTTTCATACAATCCAATCACGTTTCTGTGAATTCTATTTATTAGTACCATGTGACAGATATGACAGGTATAAGGTTCCTCTAGAACAGGAAGGACTAAAAAGTAAAAACTATAACATGCATGATCCCTGTTTTGAGTCTAGAGGTGGCAAATTATGCAAGTTTGCCTAAATATGGGTCAATCCGGGTTTCAGTTTATCTCCAAAGGCTTTAGCAGTACATTTTCCTAGAGTTGGTTAGGATGGAAACAGGCCAAACGCATTTTCAAGTGCTAAAACCTCCTAAAACGTTTATAGCTAAAAGAACTGGAATATTATTATAGCATTATGGTGGTAGCTACAATCTTAATACATTAATCATTTATAAAACTGAAAAGCGACAAAAAAAAAACATTGACTAGTCGACCCAGCTCTGTCTACACAGCCCACCTAACCTGCCCATTTGCCACCTCTACCGAATCCCCCTTCAAATATTAATAAATGAAAAGATAAAGAAAGATGAAATCACCCAGCGTCCCCCACACAAACAAACAAATGAGCACCTATAACACATAAAGAGCTTGACTAGCACTAGATTGGGCCCAAATAATCTCATATATCAAATACTCCATGTATTTTAAACAAGGTGACTAACTAATATCATACCAAATGGTCCTTCCATCTCATAGAAACTGTAATGATCAACTTTCGAAAGCACAAGTGACTCATTTGTAAAACAGCTATAAAAAGAGATATAAGGGAGTGTGTCGACTCTAGATCAATAACTCAGTTTCAAGGGGTATGCAAAAGAATAAAAAGGTAAATAAAAGCCGTAGTTACCTTCTTTCAAAGGAGGACGGAACTGATCTGGTACCCAGTTTTGCAGTGCCCTACTCATACCAAGACGAATTGCGCCTATTTGACCTGTTTCATGCACTTATGATGTTTAGATTGGTGTCCCCAAACAAATGAAAGAACCAAAAATAATAATACTATGCATAATCAACCGAACTAGAGTGAAGTTGGAGATAATATTGATGGAATTTGCGGAAAAAAAAAAGTGAACGTAAGATAAAATATTTGCCAATATGAGACAGAGGGAATGCCGAGAACAAACAAATAAAGTTACAAATAACATCATACGCACACTCTGCGTGCGTAAGGTAGCTTAAGGATCCAAAAATAAATGGCACTGACTAAAAAATTAACTGGTATAATAGTAAGCATGAGGTTCGAATTCAAATGTTAAGGAAAGCAATTTTGAAAGTACAGTTGCATCACCTTATAGGAACTAAGTAACATTTTGATATGATAGTTTACATCCAGGATTCAGAATCATGTACATGTGGCAATTCAACACATACTTGAATTCAGGGCTATTTGTTAGAATCTATTTTTGACAGTAAATGAGTGAAACTTACAAACCTAAAAATGAAAATGTGTCAAAGCAAATCAAATGAGTCGAAATTTGCCGAAAGTAGCACTCTAACGTTTTCAACTTAGCAGATTTATTCAGACTACGTAAATACAATTTGTAACATATAGTAATTTATAATCATATTTAATCGAAAAACATTTTAAATAATGAACAGAAATAAAATAATAAGAATAGTTGGTGAGCCAATCAGAGCAGTTTTGACCCGCATAAAATATAATCCATTACAACACAACACATCCAAACCTCCCATTTTGACATTGATAATCATGCATTTAAACAAAAATAAATAATGTAAACTTGATGCTTCTAACCTGATACACCACCCCCTTTCACAGTACAATTAACATCCAGAAGACCCAACGTTTTTGTCTCAGTTAGAGGACGAAGAAGAGCA
This sequence comes from Chrysanthemum seticuspe, assembly GCA_019973895.1. Lineage (NCBI taxonomy): Eukaryota > Viridiplantae > Streptophyta > Magnoliopsida > Asterales > Asteraceae > Chrysanthemum > Chrysanthemum seticuspe. Next base: position 5,840,704 of record BPTQ01000006.1, on the reverse strand, counting down.
GCTCGTTGATCAAGCATCGGGAAATATACATCGAACTGGTTGTCATTTACGAGAAATTTACCGTCACCAGGTTCAATCCAGACACGGGCAATACTACATTTCCTTTTTCCAGTCCCATAAGCCCTACCCTGACTATCAACATGTCTAACGCGTGCATTGGCAATTTCCTCTTGCTTCTGTCGCTCTATGTCAGCTCTTGTGGACTTACGGGTGTTCTTTTCATAACGCATATCCTCAATTGTGCTTAGTGGGGGCAATCCTGGAACATCGTCTAAGTCCTTGAGGGCCATTAAACTGTCAAGCATGTCATCTGTGATTCCCGAGGCAGCAATTAAGTCGCCAAATGCATGATCTGGGCCTGTGGTCAAGCATTATGGTTAAACATCTTTCATGAGAGTATGCACCACATATAGACAATAGTTAAAGAGCATTATACTGCAACAGCAAAAAAAAAAAAAAAAAAAAAAAAAAAAAAAAAAAAAAAAAAAAAACACTAGAGCTAGCCGGAATGAACTTTGGCCTCTCACTAAGTAAGACTTTGAGGTGAGCGGACATGTTTCCGAGATGGAAACTAGGAATATGTATAGCTCGGTTTGAGCTGTTGAACCTAGTAAGCCAACCCAGAACCTGACCAATCATACAGAAACACGTGATGTGTGGTTCACTTATTTTTCTTTCAATTCTACAAAAGACGGTCCTTGGTTATTTGTTGCTGCACTAACATCACGAGAGTGACAATGCCTAATAGTTTTAGGCATTATCCATTTGGATGTTACCTAAAACATACTTGTTTAGTATTTTGCATTCTGAATCTTACTTACGAAAAGCTGGCGTAGATAGAACTCTTGACTTTTAGAGTCATTATAAACTAAGATATGTGAGTAATGGTCAAAAAAGTCAAAGAGTAGAACGTTAAATGTTCAGGTCACATGCTTATGAATCTAACAGGTATATATGCAATTTACATGTTGCATAGGCCTAGTTTGTGAGCTACCCAGCAACAATTTGGTGGAGCATACAGCCGCACAGTAGACCTAAAAATCGGCTTATGGCACGGGTGGGATCAAACCAATTTTAAATCAGCACAAATACAACCAAATCGGAACATAAATGAGACTTCAAAGTAACAGAAATAAATTTAGAAAAGGTCATGACGGTGTAACCAAAACTTGAAACCCTTTCATATAAGGTCTTTACGGCATATGGATACCTGCATGCATACATACACATGCTGACATGCATATGTTCCTTGTTTGATTCAAGAAATTTCCCCTAAAAAAACATGCACAAGGTCAACTTCACCCGTGTGCATGACCCTGCTGCTGCCTGCCGCCCAGCGGGTACGGCAGTTTAGAGGGTGACAGTCATGCCTTGTTATGCTTTACATTACAAGTCTCTCTTTAATAGAATGCATACATCTTAAGGATCGTTAGACTATGCCTACCATTTCATTTGACATTAAAACCAAATAACCAACAAACGGCACTAAACACCATTAACATCACGTGGTCCTCTATATTAGGGGTGGCATAGTCTAACCCAACCTACAACCGACATGAAAATTAACAGGTTCAGGTTGAGTCTAAATAGATTTCGGGTCAGGTTTAGGTCGACCCATCTAGCCCATTTATTATACATGTCAGTTTCGGGTTGGGAATAAATTAAGCAGGTCGACTCGCCAACCCGTTTAAGATTTTTTTTTTCCTTAAATTAAAGATTATTTATATTTTATTATACGGGTTAAAGGGATTGACCCGCAAACCCGTTTAACTTGTTTAACTCGTGTAATGTGCCAACTTTTGTATATAAAACAGGTTAAATGGGTCAACCCAAAACCCGTTTAACCTATTCAACCCATGTAACCTATTTAACCCGCCAATCCAAGTATATATACGAGTTAAATGGGTCAACCTGAAACCCATGTAACCTATTCAACCCGTGTAACCTGATTAACCCACCAACCCAAGTATATATACGGGTTAAATGGGTCTGGTTCGGGTTATGTGTAAAGAGGTTAGGGTTAACATAGCTGACCCGACGATTTAAATGGGTGAGGTTCGGGTTAGGGTTTTCTGACCAGCAACTTGTCAACCCGAACCCGACCCGAATTGCCACCCCTACTCTATATTAGTAGTAATTAATGATATACAATCAATATTTAAACAGTTCAATCAACATCAATCGTGTAAACTAGACAGGTAATCAACAACCATAACCATGTTGCACTTACAAGAATCAATGACGTGTAAACCACATCAGATAAAATCGTCTCTTAGCAAATAGGTTAAACAGCACCAACGTTCTTTCAAGTTCACCCGTGCACACTTGTTATTCATTTTTGACCTTGCTTAAAGCTATTAGATTTGTCAAGACTTGTTTGGAGTTCCAAAAACTATGATCCAAATGATTTCAAATAGCGATGATGTTGTTTGAAATAGCATTGTTCCCCAAAGCCGAAAGCAATGGACTACTAGCGAAATCCATGAGATTTCGACTGAAAACTCTTATCCTATACCATTACCATGGATATTTGCAACATAGTGTTAATTTTTGTAAAAGACCTCTATTTTCCCTATATGCACCTGGTCCAAAAAAATTGTGTTTTTATACTTGCTTAGTCTTTTTTTCTTAAATGCACTTGTGTAATGGTTCCGTCCCTAGCGTTACGAATGTGGGTCGGATAATGTTTTGTTTGTTAAACAAGGTCCACAACCAAACATTCTACATACCAACATCGCACAAATTAACTAAGTACAAATCTATGACATTAATCTTAGGCTAACAATTTTGGAACTTATCAAAAACCCCTTATGTAAGCCCACTTATATAAGCTTAGCCAAACACTTGGTCTGAGCTTATTTGAGTCATATATGCTAACAAGCGCATCCCAAACACCCCCTAACGCAGAAAAAAAAAGTTTACCAAAGTACTACATTTTTAGTTTTTTACATATTAGATTTAATTAATAATAAGCTTTAACAGTACTAGACAACCATGGTTCCTAACCTTTTGGCCCCAATAATTCACAATAGTAGATTTAGAGCCCACCAAATCAGTATTTGGGAAGGTTAGGTTGGCCACTTAAGAGTTGTTTGCACGTAGCAAGAATTGAACCTCTATTTAGACTTGCCATAATTTTTCTTATCACAGACTTATGTGGGACGGATTGTTACAAAAATCTTTTGTTTTGTTAAACAAGGTCGAAAACCAATCATTCTACATCGCACAAATTAAACCTAAACTACACTAAGGAAAATCGCTCCTAGTACTAGTATATGACGGTAATGTTAGGCTAACAACTTAAAACGCTCAAATTTCTTATCCTATACCAATGTGGGACAGATAATCTTTTGTTTTGCTAAACAAGGTCCGTCCACAGACAAATTAAAGCTAAACTAAGTTATGGAAAGTCACTCCTAGTACAAGTCTATATGACATTAATCTTAGGTTAACAAAAAGTTGAAACATGGTACTAAGGTCCACGGATAATGATAAACCTGGTCGGTCCGCAGCTAATCAATCTACATACCAACATCGCAGAAATTAACCTAGTACTAGCCAATGACATTTATCTTATTAGGCTAACAAGTTTAAAAAGATGGGGTATACCTTTAAGTACATCAGATAAAGATTTAGCTTCTTCATCCAACTATCTATTTTCCTCTTCTTGTTGTTTCTTTTCATTATCCTCTTGGTCCGACAACGCGAAAACCCCATTATCATTATCATTCGGACTCGATACCTTAGAAGAATCTTGTTATTGGATAGTACTAAACGAAAACAGAGATTCTATACTTTCTTCTCCTCCTCCTAACGAAGAAATGTTTCCAGTTGAGAAATAGCGTTGACCACCCTTGTTGTTGATTGTGCTAAAGAAGCTGCTATTATTAGGGTTTTGGTTTTGAGATTGAGATGATGATGATAATGAAATTGTGGACTCCTCTTCGACCCCCTGAAAACCCCCTTTCTTTAACCTTTCTGGACCTTTTCTTTTTAAACTATTTGAACCCCTTGACCCCCTTTTGAACCTATAGCGGTATAGCCAAATAAACGTCTATAATTTGTAGAGATGAAATAAGGTACACTTGATAGAACATAATAATAGTGTATAATACTAGTAAAAGATGAAATAAACGTCAATAATTGTCACTTATTTTAGGACGAAAGAATTTACTAAATGTAAAGATGACATTGGTTGACACCGAGTTTTATGTATGTCGCACCTGTAGTTGACTCTTGTTATAAGACGAAAAAATTTAAAAAAAATAAAGAGGACAACTATTACTCTATGTTCTCAAATTTAAAATTTAAATAATGTAAGAGGATGAATGGAAAAGACAAAGTAGGGGATGACATAGTGAAGAAAGTAGTTATTTATTTTTGTGTTTTTGAATTTTTTTTTAAGTAGCAAGGAAAGAAAAGAAAGCTACAAACATTACCAATATAACCTCGTATTACTAATATGCTACTTCACAAAGACGAGAAGCTAATACATATGCTTATATTCAATCCATCGAAGCTGCACACAAAATGTTTATGCTTATATTCATAATGTGTAAACAAGTTTTACAAACAATATTAATACGAATGACAAAGTCAATATAATAATCCGAATGACAAAGTCAGATTTTACAAACAATATACTTGTAGCTGCTATCTAATACACAAAGCCAATAAATCTGAAGGTCGAAGTCGAAGTCAAACTATTCAAGAAATACTTGCTGCTTGTCAAGAATTTGGATTCTTTCAGGTTTGATATTTATATATTTAGTTCGATCCAATTTAAAGTCTTTGTAGTGGAGTTATTCAATTTTTTATGTATATATGATCACGTGATAAATCATGGAGTTTCGGAAGATTTAATTAATAATATCATGAAAGTGGCTAAGGATTTCTATGAGATGCCTGATGAGGAAGTAAGATTTTATATGGATCGTGCATAAAGATTGAGGATAATATTGTAATTTAACAAAGGCCTGTAATGTTTAATACATGTTTCCTTTTTTAATCAGTTCAAAAAATTGGACGGAACAAAATAACATTCAAAAGCCCATCCCTTCCCTCCCTCTCACCTTCCCATCCCCTACCTTTCCATTTAAAAAAAACTCAAGAACGCCATTTTTTTCTTATTTCACTTCCACTATCCTTCCATTACTTAAAAAAAAAAAAAAAAAAAAAAAAACTCGAAAACGCATCGTTGATTAAAGTATAGAGTGTGAAGCAGGGATAAACATGAGAAAGCATGTCAAGTCAGCAGAACAACAGTACATTGAACCACGTTTTGCGGGAAATATAAAAAAGGTTCTCTTGAGCCATTAGTCTCTTTTCATGAGATAGAAAAATTGTATGAGTCCTTTGTGTGGGGATATGTGTTGCGGTTATTTTAAATGACTAGCCGAGTACCCGCGTCTAACGGTAGCAGTGTCTAGTTTTCAACAATAGCTTGGCGGCGAATAATTGCTTTCAACAAATTGTATTTGTAACGCTAAGTAATCCCTTACGATGTTTTTCTGATGATATGGTTGCATAGCCGCGACTATATATACTTCTCAACAAAACTCGGTAGCATTGATTTGCATGTGTGAGTTGTTTTTTGATTGTCATTGTTTTACTCGGTAGCTTTGATTTGTGTGCGACTTAATTCTAAATATATTTTACTTCATTGCATGTCTTTGGAACATTTAATTATGATGTTCAAATCGTTTTTAGAAAATTAAAAAAATGCATCTCATTTCATTTCAACAACATAAAACATGTTCTTTATTGTTCAGCATTCAAAATCTTAATTTATATTGAAATATTCGTATATGTACTACCTACTCAGGTTGTAGTATGTAAGACGAATACCCGTGTATAATGACAAAAATGTATAATCTTTAAAATAAAAACACTCCCATTAGGTTCATTAAAAATATGGATTCGCTTTGCAAGTTTTCGGTTTACATGCCGATAAATTTTACGACTTATTACCTGTGTAACAAATTTTCCATGCAACATTTTTTCTTTTAGTGTTTACATATCCGATCACTTATATATAATGCTTTCAAATTTAAAAATGTTCAAAGTATCTCAAGAAAAATTAAACATTAAGGTGTGAAAAGGCTTGATGTTCGACTGTCCTTGAAATTAACCCTTGTATAAGGCCATCCACAATGCACTAGCTATGCAACGCACAATGAAGATGTGGCAGCATAATCCTTCTGAAGTTGCCAGGTCATGCGTTCGTGAAAATCTCAGTCTTCTCTGTTTGCACTCGTATAATACATTTGATGGTGGGCCATTATAATCTTTATTTATTTCTTTTATAATTAAAATATTGAAACTTGGTACTACCTTATTAATGGCTACCAACTCTTTTTTAATTAATGAGTAAGAATGATTTATTTAAACTTATAAGATGATTAGTCGTATAGTAAATTTAATGTTGTTTTTTCCAGTAGTTAGTTTTTCTTGTCTCTACTTTTTAAAAACCATTGAGGCCATAAACTCATAGGTCTTTAACAGTTATTTGTTGTGCCAATGATTATTTGGGCGTCAGATCTCTATATGAATTTCCTAGTTTCTAATTTGCAAACACGATAGTATTATTGTAGTTTTGTGATAAAAAGTTAATGTGTCTTTATCATAATTATGGAAAATAAAATAGTGATGTGGAAATTTAATAAACGTTGTGTTGTTCAATGCATTGTGGGTGTTTTATATAAAGATGTGGCGTGTTGATGTGGCAGTAACGTGTCATTGTATTCAACTCAAAATGATTCAATGCATTAAAGATGCCTTAAGTCAATTCATGTTTGGTAAAATCACTATCTATATTTCCATCATCTACTACATGTTTGTTTCACATTGTTAGTCCTCGAATAGCAAGTCTTGTCAAAATATGGCCATTCATGGAGTTTACTTCATATCAACCTTACAATAAAACATTACAAAGTACATAGTTAGCAATTTACTTAGGCTAGGCATACGGGTGACCAGACACGATCATGCCACATCTGCTTCCTCTCTCCAGCGACATGACGACGACCAAGTTACCACAGTGGCGATTTTTTTTTCTTTGTTTTAATTCAAATAATTTAAACAACAAATTTAAACTTAATTAAAAATTAAACATTACATAAATTATTCAAATAAACATTAAAAACATTACATAAATAATTCAAATAACATTACAAAAATTCTTCATCGTCATAGTCATCGTCACTTGCGTCTTCTTCTTCACTCATTTGATTGACTTGATTTCGACGATTTCTCCAAACGTCTTCGATTAAATCAAATTTTAAGTGTAGATGAGTTGATGAGTCCATTATCTCCTGAGTAACTACTAACGATTCTTCATGCGATCTTAAGGGATCATGATTACGGTGGGCCTCATCTTCAAGCCATGTAGGACATATCGCCCACTTCTTGTGTCGAATGATCATATTATGTAATATGATACATGTGTGCACAATATCTTCGAGATCCTGTTTATACAGCCCTTGAGCCGGAACTTTAAGCATTTTCCACTTATTCTTCAACACACCAAAAGCTCGTTCCACATCTTTTCTTGCTGCTTCGTGCTTCCTCTTGTACAATATTCTTTTATCATCATCCATGGGAGGATTTGAAATGGACTTAATAAGAACGGCCCATTGTGGATATATCCCGTCAGTAAGATAATATCCCATTTTATAAGGTACATCGTTAACCTCGAATGCAAGATATGGTGATCTCCCAGATTTGATATCATTGAAAACAGGGGAAGACGTAAAACGTTTATGTCGTTATTCATCTCGGAGACACCAAAGAACGCATGCCAAATCCATAAATCTTGGGAGGCGATCACTTCCAATAAAATGAATGGATGTGGCCCATGATCACCCCTGGCATATTGACCTTTCAAACTATTTGGGCAATTCTCCCACTCCCAACTTGTACAATCAATGTTTCCCATCATCCTAGGCTTATGCTCGTGATGAGCATATATTCTTTCAAGGTCAAAATACGTGGGATTTCGAAAAAACTCAACACCACATAACTCCATGATAGCCTTGCAAAACTTACGAAGACATTTACAGGCTGTTGTTGCAGCCACTTGCAGATAATCATCAAAAGAATCAGGAACGGCCACCTATCCCAATTGACGAATTGCCGCAGTACACTTGACCAATGGAGAAATACCAAGAACACCCCTGCAATCAGGAGTGTGTTGAAAATAACGAGAATAATCAGTTATCTCTTGAACAATTTGTGTGAATAGTTCTCGGCTCATTCAGAAATGCTGACTAAATGTTCTTTCGTCATACCGCTGGTTTTCGGAGAAATAAGCCGCCATTAAACGATTATGAGCACCCTCATGATCCCTAACTATGTACTTTCGTCAAACTTTTGGCTGTGACGCATTGTACGCGTTCCAAGCAAACTGCGTAAACTCCGTAAACTCACTCATAACTTCTTCATCATCGTCGGAAGACGAAGAACCAAGAAATAGCTCGTAAGACATAATTAAAAGAATGTGTTTTAAGGTGTTGAGATAATAGTTGTTTGAATTGTGTGTTTAGAAGTGTGTTTGAGGTTGATATTTATAAGGTTGTAAAGTGGTAAAGTTTATAAAACAAAAGTTTTTTTTTTTTTTTTTTTTTTTTTTTTTTTTTTTTTTTTTTTTTAGTTCCAAACGGTATATTTTTTAAATTTTTGTGTGTTTAATCTTCGGTCGTAAATTTGACCAAGTACCCAAGTTTAGGGATCGACGGCCGATGCTAACCAACATACCACATTGGCCACGACCGATGGTGACCAAGGTCGACCAACCTTGGTGACCGATCGACTGTGCATAGCCTTACTGATTACATTTCCATATTATGTTTCACTAAATATCAAATTTCCAAAAGAAGCTACAATATGACAAAGATGTATAGAAATATAAAGAGGTGTCATTGTTAATTTACACAAACACATGAAAATTTGGAAAAATTTTGAGCTTTTTCTATTGGGGTTTGTGAAAGAGAAGTGGAAGGTCAGGTTTTACAATTCAAATTTTGAATTTCTTGTGTTAAGTCAAAAGTTTCCTCGAACTCAAGTAGATATTCGTGATACCCAAGTAGAACTTGTATTCTAGTGTATCATATCATTTTACTAATCTCGAGTAAGTCACCAAGTTACTTTCATAATCATTACACAACTTATTTATGCATTAATTAAGTTTACAAGTGCTTATTTCAAATTTCACATACCCATATATCACCCTTTGTACATGTTTGTAGTTTTTATGATCACAACGAGTTAATAACTATATTTAACAAGGTTATGATCTTGATTTTATTATGTACATATAAATTAGATACTACACTTGGTTAATTAGTAGCAACTAAATCTACATAAACAACTAGTAAGTGATTTAAATTATTTATACATGTTACTTATTTATTTGATGATGTTTTGGACTTTTTACTATGATAATTGTATTGTGATATCATTACTTGGATTTTTGAAGAATTTATGGAAGGGTTAAGAATAGATTTGGAGTTGTGTTTGAGCGGATTGTGGTAATAGAAACTAGGAAAGACGTGGTATGTCAAACGGACGCATAATCATTTGAGGATTTTGAGTGTTCACGGAAAAGAACACTTATAGGGGCACAATACTAGAAACATTAAGGCTTCGGGGTCATGAGCTTAGGCCAATAGTAATTTCTTTTTATATGACATTGTATTTGTTATAATAGTCATATACTGAAACTTTGTGATCCACATTTTGATAATTACATTTAATAAAACCTAAGAACTCACCAACTTTATGTTGACCTTTTTAGTATGCATTTTCTCAAGTCCTAGGTTGTATTGCATGGTCAGCATCTGGAGCATCATCACTAGAGTCACATTTTCGCGGTCTTCTTATTTCGAAGATTTATTTTACTACTTTTAAATGTTTGATTCTTGAAACATTTTCCTGTAAAACCTTATCGATGAGATAAAATGTGGATATTCAAACGACTCATGTAGGTTGTTTGATATAACTTCGTACTATGAAGTCACGCCCTGGTTACCATCTGCTGCGACCTGATTTTGGGGGTGTGACATTATTCAACTTCCAACCACCCTAAATTATCGGTTTTGTGCAACAGACCACAATCTTATGGCTTTATTTTAGTTATGTTTTGCTTTAAAAACGCATACCAAGCCTAATTTCATTCCTTGATTCATTCCAAAAATCAATGTGAATGTTATCTTCGTACACGTGTCTATCATTATCATTATAATCTCCAACGTCGTTCATAAACTTCATCACTCCTTCACTATATGAATGAAATTCCATCTGGGTTTCAGCTAAGCCATCACCAGAATCTTCTCCAATTTGACTTGAAGTATCACTTTCATCTTCACTTGAATGTAAGTCTTCATGCTCGGCAAGCCCAATATAAGTCTCGTTTTAATCAATAATGGGCGGTGATTGTGTGTTTGGACTTGTGAAGCTACGCAGAAGATCAAGAAAACTTGTGTTATCATCTGGATATAAAGACTAACTGAGACAATTAATTTTGTTAGGTGATATTGTTGTAATTATATTAATATTTATAATTAAATAATATGTTGCATTTTATTTTGTGTAAGAATTTTAGATGACACAATTTAATGAAAGAAATAAAGACAGATAATAAGAAATATAGTAGCTATAAATAATCTGATGAATGAAAGTGAAATAATGCAATGACCCCTTTTGCAACTAAACAATAAGGGTATTGATACGTACGCATTGTGTTTTTCTTTGCATACATACAAAATAAGTTGAAATGGCATTTATACCCTTCCCTATTTCCCCAATCTCACTCATTCGTTTTTCTTGTTTTTGATCCTCAAAACGTACACGAGAAACTTTGTATACCAATTTTGTGAGAGAGCCATAGAACAACTGAACAACCTCTCGTAAACAAGAACATAAATTTTCTGTATTTGATCATTGATTAAAAAAATTACAATAAAAGATTACGTTTATCCGATCAGTCATCCGTATATCCAACGGATCATTCATAAAAGTTCATTTTAGTAAATTATATAAGTGCGGTTCATTTGGTAAATTACTATCATAAAGGTTCATTTTATAAACTTTCTCGGAAATTATCATAGATGAAAGTCATTAGTCCTTCACGATAATTATTTCATTTAATCCTTAATTAGTTAATTACTATTATACAAAAGATGACAAAGAAGTGAACTTTCGGTGTAGGAACCGAATGTCAAAAAGCGGTCTTTATTAAAAGAAAAGGAAATTTCTATGAGAAGAGTGATTATCCACAAAAATATAATTAAAGCACCCTCTAATTATTTCATTTTCCCTAATACTCTCTCTAATTTTCCGGTACCCAAAAAACAAATATAACACCACCATTACCTGTCACGCGCCTCCACGCATTTTCCGGCGATTTTAAACACCTCCGGAGAGTGAAGCTTCCCTACACTTTTCTGAGTCAGATCCAATTTGCCACCTGCAGCTGCCACTGGTGAGTAAAGTTGTATATATCCTTGGTTATTACTTTTGCCATTTGTTTAGCTTCTAGTGCCTTCGACTTTGGCCTTAATTGTTTTCTTGAGGGTGGCCTAGAGGCCTTATATATTGACGGTCACCCAAGGTCATGCCCAGAGGCCTTATTTTACATTTCGTTCCCCTTTTAGCTTCTAGTGCCTTAGAAGACTTTGGCGTAGTTTTCTTCAGGGTAGCTGGTTAGAGGCCTTAGATAGTGATGGTCATGTCTTTCTTTTGCATTGTCCAAAGACCAAACGAATAGCTTTTGTTTCTCAACATCATCATTCCACCAACTTTACCTACACAAACACATTTTTGCACTTAAAACTCTTTCAACCATACTTCCAATGTCCTCCAACAAGCGATTACGTTTATCCGATCCTTCATCCGTAACTCCTGAGGCGTCCACTTCAAGCTCATCCTTTCAAAAGAAGTTTAAGTATGATGTGTTTATAAGCTTCAGGGGTGAAGACACTCGCAAAACCTTTGTTGATCATCTTTATGAAGCTCTTAAGGACAAAGGCATTTACACTTACAAAGATGATGAAAGAATTGAGCAAGGGAAAACTATCGACAACCAGCTTATCCAAGCTATTAGAGGGTCAAGATTTTTCATCATTGTTTTCTCACAGAACTATGCTTCTTCATCTTGGTGCTTGGATGAGCTTGTTGAGATCATGGAGTGTCAAAACACTGGCGAACAAATTGTCTATCCCGTCTTTTTTGATGTGGAACCTACCCACGTCCGCTATCAAAGTGGGGCATTTGGAAAAGCTTTTTCGGAAAACAGAAACAAAGATGCTGCTGGGAAATGGATAGACGCTTTGAAAGGAGCAGCCGGTCTGGCTGGGTGGGAGCTGAAGAACACTCTTGATGGGTAATTTCTTTAACCATATCTATGTGTTCCATGTTCATCATATATGATTGTATGCTAAACAAATCTTGTTTTTACTTACGCACAGGCACGAAGCTAAATTCATCAAAAAAATAGTTCAACAGATTTCACTAGAGTTACGTTCCATCAATTTTAGCTTTGATGAAAAGTTAGTCGGCATGGAGACCCGAGCAAGGGATGTTATTTCATCTTTAGAAATTGGTATTGATGAAGTTCGCATGATAGGGATCAAGGGCATGGGAGGGGCTGGGAAGACAACTACAGCTAGAGCTGTTTTTGATCTTCTATCTGCTGATTTCGAAGCTAATAGCTTTGTTGAGAATGTAAGAGAAGTTTCAAACTCCTCAATGTTTGGTTTGAAGAAATTGCAAGAACAAGTCCTTTCAAGAGTGCTAAATGAACACGTCACTCTAGATAGTGTTAATGATGGGAAAAACATGATGAAATGGAGGATGTGCGGTATAAAGGTTCTTCTTGTTCTAGATGATGTGGATAACATAGAACAACTTGAGGCGTTAGCCAGCGAGCCTAACTGGTTTAAGCCGGGAAGTAGAATTATCGTTACAACAAGAGACGAGCAAGTGCTGGCCGCTCACAGAGTGAACGTGATGTTGGGATTTTACCAATACGTGATTCGTGATACTGCTCTCTTATCAGAACAGGAAGCAATTTGTCTCTTCAGTAGATATGCATTTGGAACAGAGAATCCAGTTCAAGGATACGAAGAGCTATCAGGAAAAGTCGTAAGTTATGCTGCTGGTCTTCCTTTAACACTCAAAGTCTTGGGTTCATTTCTCTGTGGTAAACATAGGGTTGAATGGGTAGATGCCATAAAACGACTAGAAAAAATTCCCTTGAAGGAGACTATGGAAAAACTCGAGTTAAGCTATATCGGTCTAGAGGATGATTATAAGGAAATATTTCTAGACATTGCATGCATATTGAAAGGAAAGAGCAAAGAAGATGCAATCACCATTCTTGAAAGCTGTGGATTTCATGCTAGAATTGGTTTAAAAGTTCTTGAGCAGAGATCTCTCATAACTATTTATGAAGATGAAGATGAGGAATATTTGGGCATGCATGACCATATAGAAGAAATGGGAAAGAACATTGTTCGTCGTTTGCATCCTGATGAGCCTAATAAACATAGCCGAATGTGGATTAACGAGGAAATTGAAGATATATTGGCTACTGACATGGTAAAGATCAGTTTACTTGTAAAGTGGAGAAAACTAATACATTTTCATTTGTTTTTACTTGACACGAGGTTTCCGACACTGTTTGTGGATTGCAGGGCACTGAAGCAACAAGATGTCTAAAACTTTTTACGCCGACCGTAAATGCGAGAATTGTTATGAAAGGTGCTGGGAAAATGAAGAAACTTAGATACCTTGAAGTGTTTTTTGTAAGGAGTTTTCATCCGAAATTGGATGATACCACCCAAGACTTCACAAATTCTTTGAAATATCTAAAATGTACGAACTACCCTTTCTTGTATTTACCCAAAACATTTCAAGCAAACAATCTTGTTGGACTTGAAATGTTTAATAGCAGAATGGTACAACTCTGGGAAGAGGGAGAAGAAAAGGTAGAATAATTGTTGATTGGTTGTTTTGCATAACTCGTAATAATGCTATTAATCTGCTGGTTTGTTGATACACTAATATTTTTACCTTATTTTTGCTGGCAGGTTTTTAGAAAACTCAAATTCCTTTATTTTGGTAACTCAGACTTGATGGCCTTTGATTTTAGGATTACTCCGAATCTCGAGACGTTATCTCTTAAATTTTCTTATAAATTAGCAGAACTTTGCATGCCAGTTATTTGTCAAAATCTCAACTACCTCTATATCAGTCACTCAAAGTTAAGAACCTTTGACCTTGGGTTGACTCCAAATCTTGAGACGTTATGTCTTTTCAATTGTACTCATTTTATAAAACTCGAGGTGTGTGTTGCATGTCCAAATCTCAAAATCCTCAACCTTAATCAATTAAGGTTGAGGAGCCTTGACCTTGATCTGATTCCAAATCTTGAGAGGTTAGATCTTGATAATTGTTCTGATTTTGAAGAACTTCACGTGTCTGCTGCATGTCCAAATCTCAAATTCCTCGACCTTAGTTCTTCAAGGTTGAGGAGCCTTGACCTTGAGCTGATTCCAAATCTTGAGAGGTTAGATCTTAGGGGTTGTCGTGAGTTGGTAGAAATTAACGCTCCCGTCGGATGTCTGAAAAAAGTTGGCTCCTTAAACTTAAGCGGTTGCTTGCGGTTTACCGAGTTTCTGTTTCACGGTAGATGGGAACCAAAGCCTAATTTTTCTTTTGCTACATTACATCTGGTTGAGAAGTTTCTTTATTTATGCCCATTATTGCACCTCAACAGTAATCTCCCGAAGTTGCAGTTTCATTGTGATTATAAAGAAAATCTACCGTCATCAGTTGGAAATATTGAGAAGCTAATTTCTTTTGGTCTATGTCCTTGCACAGACTTGAAGAAATTTTCAGACATAATTTGTAGTTTACAATGTTTACAAAAACTTACACTCAAATACAATATTCCAGAGTTTCCCAAAGATCTTGGCCAGTTAGAATGTCTAGAAGAGCTCTGTTTGTCATCAACACAGATTACACATCTTCCAGATAGCATTTGTATGTTGAAACGTCTCAAATCTCTCGAAGTCAATAATGGTTATCTTCTTGAGAAGCTACCAGAGGATCTTGGCAAATTAGAATGTTTAGAAGAGCTAGTTGTGAGTAGTAAGAAAATTGAATATCTTCCAGATAGCATTTGTATGTTGAAACGTCTCAAATCTCTCAAAGTCACTGAAGGTGATCTTCTTAAGAAGTTACCAGAGGATCTTGGCCGATTAGAATGTTTAGAGAAGTTACATGTGAGTAGTAAGAAAATTGAATATCTTCCCGATAGCATCTGCATGCTAAAACGTCTGATTTTGCTCCATGTTACAAATTGTTGTCTTGGGAAGTTGCCTGAGGACATTGGCCAGTTAGAATCTCTGAAGGGACTGGATTTGTCAGCTACAATGATTAAACATCTTCCAGATAGCGTTTGTATGTTAAAACATCTGAAGCATCTCAACCTTCATCGTTGTGCTCTTCTTGAGAAGTTACCTGAAGATCTTGGCCTATTAGAATGTTTAGAAGAGCTAGATATAGCAGATACAGGCATAAGTCATCTTCCGCAAAGCATATTTGGGTTAAAAGGTCTACTTATTATTGCATCTACAGAGCTTCTTCAGTTGTATGATTTTCCTTCAGAGATAGAAACCAGTGCCTGGTAGGAGTCTTCTCTACTGTGCTTTAAAGGTACTTTTTGTTTTCTATAATATTCATTTCAATATGAATTTGATAGTGGGCAACAAAAATCATTCCAACAATGGTCCTTATAGTTTATACGAAATTACAAATTTGGTCTCTAAATATCAAAGTTGACATGAACTGTCTCCATTTTGAAGATTGTTACACTTTTGGTTCCTTTTTGTGTCAAGGTTCAATATTTTCGTTTTGGTTCCTTTATGTGGGTTTGGGTTTAATGAATTTGGTTTATTTTTTGTTTGTTTGTTAGGTTTAAGATGGTGAAATGGCTACTGGGATTGTGGGGGCTGATTGTGACAAGGTGAGTTTTGGTATTTATTTGGTTAATTAAGAATAAATTGCAAAAACTGTCCTTGTCAGGGGCGGAGCCATCTGGTAAGTAGTGGGGGGAGCTGCCCCCAACGAAGCTCTCACGCAGGTACAGATTATGTAGGAAAAAATATCAAATTTGTAGAAAAAAAGTCGAATGCCCTCAGCAAAACTATTCAAGTGCCCTCTGCACTTTTGAGGACAGACAATGAAAGACTCAAAATGGGGTGAAATGTCTTCCACATTTTTGTAGATAAGAAATACTGTAATGGAGAACGGAGCCATAGGGTCATAGGGAGTAGTGAAATTGGGTTGTTGGGGACGGGGAAGTGGGGGTACCCAACGGTTTTCAATAAAGAATATATTAACTTATTTAATATATACATATCAATAGCTGACATTAACCATTATGCCTATATGTAACATATTACTGTGAATATGATGGTGACGACGTATATAAGCTAAAAAAAGAATTTTTATATTTATGATAGTTACAAAAGTCATTGTGTTCCAATCGTTAACATGAATTTCGAACAACATAATATACAAACTTAGTGAGTAACAAAAATGTTTACGAACGCGAAAAAATATGTTGCAATAACTTTTTTCATCGCCACAACGTGCATATTTCAAAACCTTGTAATATTTTCGTAGCTTGTTTCTTTGATATAAATACTTTTTCTTATTGCAAACTTCTAACTTTTAGTCTATTATATTTTGTTGTCGAAACTTTTTCGTAGGGGTGACAATTTCTGACCCGACACGAAACCCGACCTGAAACCGACACGAAAATTAAAAGGTTCGGATTGTGCTAAATAGATTACGGGTCACGTTTGGGTCGACCTATCTAACCCATTTATTAAACAGGTCAGGTTCGGGTTATATCTAAACAAGTTAGGGTTGATATAGCTGACCCGATGATTTAAATGGGTCAGGTTTTGGTTGAAATTTTCTGACCCGCCAGCCTGACAACCCGAACCCGACCCGACCCGAATTGTCACCCCTACTTTTTCGCACTCAGCTTTTGTAAAAAAAAAAAAAAAAATTTGCCCCCAATGTCCGGTTTTTCTGGCTCCGCCACTGGTCCTTGTGGTTTGGTAGGATTAGTTGCACACCAGAGTAGTTACTAGTTACCCATTGGCACCGCGTGTACTTTCAAAGTTGTAAGAAATGTGTGTGCGATTTGACAAAACCACAAAGACGGTTTTATTTTCTTAACTATGTAACTCTCGTATATGTTTCATAAATTTTCCATTCTGTCGATTGCATTTTATTTTCATACTAATAGTTTCTATATAAGCTAAAGTAGTTTCTTGGTTCTTAAGGTACATGGCGCTACAGACTATCTTTAGAAGATACATACAAGCAGATTAAGGATGGCCAGTTACATTACCACCAAGAAGAGAATCTATTGTGTGCTGAAATCCCTCATGTTCACAAAGATGCGAGATTCCATTTTGAGATCTGGATGCCAGGCTCATTGATATCCTACACCCAACTGCACAAACCATTGACTCTTTGATGCGACTTGATCTACGTGGCTAGTGTCGATGCCGAGGTTAAGCTTTAGAAGTGTATTCCAAGTCCTCTTTTATGTATTAAATGTCGGTATTTACACTTTTGGTAGCAGATTTGTTACTTGTCGAGGTTAAGGTTTAGAAGTGTACTTGAAGTTCTTTTTTGGTAATAAATGCTGTTATTTACACTGGTGAATGTGTTACTTGTATTATTGCTGAATAAAGGAATGGTGCTTAGTAAAATAATTTGTGATGTCATAACCTTGAAAGTTGAAATGATGGTTCTAAAGTAAAGTAATGATGGTTCTGCAAGCAACAAATGGTTCTGGTTATTGTTTGTAATTGAAACATGATCATACCTTGCACTATGAAGCTGACGTTGATTATGTAATTCGACTTTATATGAACTGCTAACCTGAACAAAAACATTGGGACATGCCCTTCAACGTAACTTCTCTCAACCAACTATATCTACCACTGTTGATGCATAAAACTACTTTTTGTTTATAACATCCACATTATTATAGTAAAATTTTGCATTTTACGGTAATTTTGGTGTATCACTTTGAAGAGGACGAGTAGACACTTAATTAACCTGTTGCATTCACTAACATTCCGTCAAGCGTACCTTTTCATTTTTCAAGAAGTCGAACTAGATAGAACTAATCAATTTACGAGATGATAGGCTTTAACAATGCAAGTTTTGATTAATAAAATGTCATTTTTACCCTCATTATTATTACTAGTATAGAAATTAGAATTGGGCAATTAATGCGAATTTTGATTAGGAGGGCAAAATAAGAAGATTAGTCATAAAAATTAGACACTTTTTGTGACAAACATGAATAGTAAGGTACTTTTTGTGAGATGGAGGGAGTATTACTTGACGTTTTAACAGAATTCTAGAGTCGACCGCTTCTACTCAAGAATCACTAAAAAAATCCAACAAAATTATTAATTTTATGGTTACATGACTTCCGTTGTAACTTAAAACCGCAAACAGTCCAACAACTACTATATTGGTTCTGCTCTAACATGACCAGGATCTAAATATTATCGAAGACAACAAACTAAGCTTTGCAAGTCCAAGTTCAGAATGGTGATTATAAAAATATTTCAAGTAAGATCCCAAACGTGAAACCAAATATTTGCCCCGACACATTCGAGTTGTTTCCATAAATAGAGATCTGGCAAATCAAAAACCGTCTAACGCTTGACCCACTGGAAGCTCTTTCTTGCTTTCGCCTTACCAGGTTTCTTCCGCTCCACAATTCTCGAGTCTCTTGTCAAGAAACCAGCTGCCAAAAACACAAATTACACGTTACGATACACGTTCAGATATCAATAAACTTTGGCCATAGAATGAAAAAATAACCTCCAAATGTGACCTAACGAGTAGGAGTTGGGATAAAATGCAAACATAGAAAGAAAAAAAAAATCAAACTGGTCAGATGGTTGAACGGGTCAAAAGTCGCCAAAGTGCAACTTTATTCAATAAAATGATTATTTATTCACATAATCAGTTGCGTGTCCAAATGGGATAGGGTAGTACATCTGGCATGGAACAATATAGTGAAAAGAAATATACTATACATGTAAGATCCTCATACAATCCAATCACACGTTACTATAACAATGCCTTTCATACAATCCAATCACGTTTCTGTGAATTCTATTTATTAGTACCACGTGACAGATATGACAGATATACGGTTCCTCTAGAACAGGAAGGACTAAAAACTATAGCATGCATGATCCCTGTTTTGAGTCTAGAGGTGGCAAATTATGCCCGTTTGCCTAAATATGGGTCAATCTGGGTTTCAGTTTATCTCCAAAGGCTTTAACAGTACATTTTCCTAGAGTTGGTTAGGATGGAAACAGGCCAAACGCATTTTCAAGTGCTAAAACCTCCTAAAACGCTTAGCTAAAGAACTGGAATATTATTATACCATTATGGTGGTAGCTACAATCTTAATACATTAATCATTTATAAAACTGAAAAGCGACAAAAAAAAAAACATTGACTAGTCGACCCACCTAACCCCATTTGCCACCTCTACCGAATCCCCCTTCAAATATTAATAAATGAAAAGATAAAGAAAGATGAAATCACCCAGCGTCACCCACACAAACAAACAAATGAGCACCTATAACACATAAAGAGCTTGACTAGCACTAGATTGGGCCCAAATAATCTCATATATCAAAAACTCCATGTATTTTAAACAAGGTGACTAACTAATATCATACCAAATGGTCCTTCCATATCATAGAAACTGTAATGATCAACTTTCGAAAGCACAAGTGACTCATTTGTAAAACAGCTATAAAAAGAGATATAAGGGAGTGTGTCGACTTTAGATCAATAACTCAGTTTCAAGGGGTATGCAAGAGAATAAAAAGGTAAATAAAAGCCGTATTTACCTTCTTTCAAAGGAGGACGGAACTGATCTGGTGCCCAGTTTTGCAGTGCCCTACTCATACCAAGACGAATTGCGCCTATTTGACCTGTTTCATGCACTTATGAAGTTTAGATTGGTGTCCCCAAACAAATGAAAGAACCAAAAATAATAATACTATGCATAATCAACTGAACTAGAGTGAAGTTGGAGATAATATTGATGGA
This sequence comes from Chrysanthemum seticuspe, assembly GCA_019973895.1. Lineage (NCBI taxonomy): Eukaryota > Viridiplantae > Streptophyta > Magnoliopsida > Asterales > Asteraceae > Chrysanthemum > Chrysanthemum seticuspe. The sequence continues at coordinate 5,820,526 of BPTQ01000006.1, read as the reverse complement.
ATTTGCGGGAAAAAAAAGTGACGTAAGATAAAATATTTGCCAATATGAGACAGAAGGAATGCCGAGAACATAAAAATCAAGTTACAAATAACATCATAAGCACACTCTGCGTACGTAAGGTAGCTTAAGGATCCAAAAATAAATGGCACTGACTAAAAACTTAACTAGTATAATAGTAAGCATGAGGTTCGAATTCAAATGTTAAGGAAAGCAATTTTGAAAGTACAGTTACATCCAGGATTCAGAATCATGTAAATGTGGCAATTCAACACATACTTAAATTCAGGGCTATTTGATTTAGAATCTATCTTTGACAGTAAATGAGTGAAACTTACAAACCTAAAAATGAAAATGTGTCAAAGCAAATCAAATGAGTCGAAATTTGCCGAAAGTAGCACTCTAACGTTTTCAACTTAGCAGATTTATTCAGACTACGTAAATACTATTTGTAACATATAGTAATTTATAATCAGATTTAATCGAAAAAAATTTTAAATACTGAACAGAAATAAAATAATAAGAATAGCTGGTGAGCCAATCAGAGCAGTTTTGACCCGCATAAAATATAATCCATTACAACACAACACATCCAAACCTCCCATTTTGACATTGATAATCATGCATTTAAACAAAAATAAATAATGTAAACTTGATGCTACTAACCTGATACACCACCCCCTTTCACAGTAAAATTAAGGGCAAATGACAAAAAAATGCATCGAACTTGACACTTTATATGATTGTGTGTAGCCAACTATTTTTTTTCTTATTGTATGTACTAAACTTTCAAATTTCGATCATTATGTGTATTTTGTGACTATTCTGCCATGTAAAATGACTATTTTACCCTTCGAAATTTGAAAAAATTAAGGGTAAAATGGTCACAAAATACACACAATAATCGAATTTTGAAAGTTCAGTACACACAATAAGAAAAAAATTAGTTGGCTACACACAATCACATAAAGTGTCAAGTTCGATGCATTTTTTTGTCATTTGCCCTAAAATTAACATCCAGAAGACCCAACGTTTTTGTCTCAGTTAGAGGACGAAGAAGAGCAGCTTGTTGATCAAGCATCGGGAAATAGACATCGAACTGGCTGTCATTTACGAGAAATTTACCCTCACCAGGTTCAATCCAGACACGGGCAATACTACATTTCCTTTTTCCAGTCCCATAAGCCCTACTCTGTCTATCAACCTGTCTAACTCGTGCATTGGCAATTTCCTCTTGCTTCTGTCGCTCTATGTCAGCTCTTGTGGACTTACGGGTGTTCTTTTCATAACACATATCCTCAATTGTGCTTAGTGGTGGCAATCCTGGAACATCGTCTAAGTCCTTGAGGGCCATTAAACTGTCAAGCATGTCATCTGTGATTCCCGAGGCAGCAATTAAGTCGCCAACTGCATGATCTGGGCCTGTGGTCAAGCATTATGGTAAAACATCTTTCATGAGAGTATGCACCACATATAGACAATAGTTAAAGAGCATTATACTGCAACAGCAAAAAAAAAAAATAAAAAAAAAAAAAAAAAAAGAAAAACACTAGAGCTAGCCGGAATGAACTTTGGCCTCTCACTAAGTAAGACTTTGAGGTGAGCGGACATGTTTCCGAGATGGAAACTAGGAATATGTATAGCTCGGTTTGAGCTGTTGAACCTAGTAAGCCAACCCAGAACCTGACCAACCATACAGAAACACGTGATGTGTGGTTCACTTATTTTTCTTTCAATTCTACAAAAGACGGTCCTTGGTTATTTGTTGATGCACTAACATCACGAGAGTGACAATACCTAATAGTTTTAGGCATTATCCATTTGGATGTTACCTAAAACTTAATTGTTTAGTATTTTGCATTCTGAATCTTACTTACGAAAAGCTGGCATAGATAGAACTCTTGACTATTAGAGTCATTATAAACTAAGATATGTGAGTAATGGTCAAAAAAGCCAAAGAGTAGAACGTTAAATGTTCAGGTCACATGCATATGAATCTAACAGGTATATATGCAATTTACATGTTGCATAGGCCTAGCTTGTGAGCTGGCCAGCAACAATTTGGTGGAGCATACAGCCGCACAGTAGACCTAAAAATCGGCTTATGGCACGGGTGGGATCAAACCAATTTTAAATCAGCACAAATACAACCAAATCGGAACATAAACGAGACTTCAGAGTAACAGAAATAAATTTAGAAAAGGTCATGACGGTGTAACCAAAACTTGAAACCCTTTCATATAAGGTCTTTACGGCATATGGATACCTACATGCATACATACACATGCTGACATGCATATGTTCCTTGTTTGATTCAAGAAATTTCCCCTAAAAAAACATGCACAAGGTCAACTTCACCCGTGTGCATGACCCTGCTGCTGTTAGAGGTGCCCTGTTATGCTTTACATTACAAGTCTCTCTTTAATAGAATGCATACATCTTAAGGATCGTTAGACTATGCCTACCATTTCATTTGACATTAAAACCAAATAACCAACAAACGGCACTAAACACCATTAACATCACGTGGTCCTCTATATTAGGGGTGGCATAGTCTAACCCGACCTAAAACCGACATGAAAATTAACAGGGTTGAGTCTAAATAGATTTCGGGTCAGGTTTAGGTCGACCCATCTAGCCCATTTACTAGTTTCGGGTTGGGAATAAATTAAGCAGGTCGACTCGCCAACCCATTTAAGATTTTTTTTTCTTAAATTAAAGATTATTTATATTTTATTATACGGGTTAAATGGTTTGACCCGCAAACCCGTTTAACCTGTTTTACTCGTGTAATGTGCTAACTTTTGTATATAAAACAGGTTAAATGGGTCAACCCGAAACCCGTTTAACCTATTCAACCCATGTAACCTATTTAACCCGCCAATCCAAGTATATATATGAGTTAAATGGGTCAACCTGAAACCCATGTAACCTATTCAACCCGTGTAATCTGATTAACCCACCAACCCTATATATACGGGTTAAATGGGTCAGGTTCGGGTTATGTGTAAACAGGTTAGGGTTAACATAGCTGACCCGACGATTTAAATGGGTGAGGTTCGGGTTGGGGTTTTCTAACCCGCCAATTTGTCAGCCCGAACCCGACCCGAATTGCCACCCCTACTCTATATTAGTAGTAATTAATGATATACAATCAATATTTAAACAGTTCAATCAACATCAATCGTGTAAACTAGACAGGTAATCAACAACCATAACCATGTTGCACTTACAAGCATCAATGACGTGTAAACCACATCAGATAAAATCATCTCTTAGCAAATAGGTTAAACAGCACCAACATTCTTTCAAGTCGTGCACACTTTTTATTCATTTTTGACCTTACTTAAAGCTATTAGATTTGTCAAGACTTGTTTGGAGTTCCAAAAACTATGATCCAAATGATTTCAAATAGCGATGATGTTGTTTGAAATAGCATTGTTCCCCAAAGTCGAAAGTAATGGACTACTAGCCAAATCCATAAGGTTTCAACTGAAAACTCTTATCCTATACCATTACCATATGGATATTTGCAACGTAGTGTTAATTTTTGTAAAAGACCTCTATTTTCCCTAAATGCACCTGGTCTAAAGAAATTGTGTTTTTATACTTGTTTAGGTTTTTTTTCCTTAAATGCACTTGTGTAATGGTTCCGTCCCTAGTGTTACGAATGTGGGTCGGATAATGTTTTGTTTGTTAAACAAGGTCCACAACCAATCATTCTACATACCAACATCGCACAAATTAACCAAGTATAAATCGATGACATTAATCTTAGGCTAACAATTTTGGAACTTATCAAAAACCCCTTATGTAAGCCCACTTATATAAGCTTAGCCAAACACTTGGTCTGAGCTTATTTGAGTCATATATGCTAATAAGCGCATCCCAAACACCCCCTAACGCAGAAAAGAAAGTTTGCCAAAGTACTACATTTTTAGTTTTTTACATATTAGATTTAATAAATAATAAGCTTTAACGGTACTAGACAACCATGGTTTCTGGCCTTTTGGCCCCACTAATTCACAAGATTAGATTTAGAGCCCACCAAATCAGTTTTTGGGAAGGTTAGGTTGGCCACTTTAGAGTTGTTTGCACATAGCTTGAATAGAACCTCTATTTAGACTTACCATAATTTTTCTTATCACAGAAATATGTGGGACGGATTGTTACAAAAATCTTTTGTTTTGTTAAACCAGGTCCACAACCAATCATTCTACATCGCACAAATTAGACCTAAACTACATTAAGGAAAATCGCTCCTAGTACTAGTATATGATATTAATCTTAGGCTAAAACGCTCAAATTCCTTATATCCAATACCAATATGGGATGGATAATCTTTTGTGTTGAAAACCAAGGAAAATGGCACAAAATTAAACCTATACTAAGTTAAGGAAATCGCTCCTAGTACTAGCCTATGACATTAATCTAGGCTAACAAGATTAAAAAGATTGGGTATACTTTTAAGTACATCAGATAAAGATTCCGCCTCTTTTCATTATTGTCCTCTTGGCCAAACAACGCGAATACCCCATCATTATCATCATTATTCGGATTCTTAGATACCTTAGAAGAATCTTGTTCTTGGATGATAGTACTAAACGAAAATAAAGATTCAATACTTTCTTCTCCTCGCTGGTCACTTAAGCAAAAACTTTATTTTTTAGACCCATCATTTTATTTTCTTCTCATTTTTTCAAACCAACAATTTTTTCATTCATTAAAATAACAATATAAATTACAATATGAAATTTTTTTAAAAAAATGCACGAAAAAAAATACAAAAAAAGGTAACGTAGAAGACTACATATCACGTCCTTTACTTAGATTTCTTCTTTTTGCATGTTGATGATGAAGGCATCCTCCTCCGCTAACCCGTCGGTGCCAGTTCTGAGAAACCTTATTGTCACGTCTTTCTCGTCCTTCAACCTCATTATTGTTTCGTCATTCGCTTTAGTCATCACGTACATATCTTGAACGGCTTCTCATTTGAGTCTAAATTCATTTTGTAAAGTCTCCCCAAAATCTTGTGTGTTACTCCCCGTGGTCCCCGATTTTGCTTTCTTCGCGGGATGTGGTTTGTCTAGGGGACGCAGTGTCGAACCATCTACGAATAGCTCGATATGTCTGGTGTCATCAACAGGATCAACAGTCTCGGCCGCATCCCACTTGTGTTTTTTTTTCAATATTTCTCATGCGTCGTCTTTGGGGATTTGACGAAGATGATAGTTAGGATGTTGCAACTATTCTAACTCCTAAAAGTTAACTAATAATTTTCTACAGCTAAAAATGATTTAAAAAATATTTGAAATTTAAAACCAATTTTTTGATTTTTCTTGATTTTTTTTGAATTAAAAACTATTTTTTGAACTTTTAAAATAGATTTAAAATGCTAAAAATTATCAAAACTTATGAGAAAATTACAAAACTATTTTTCAAAAATCTAAATTAACTAAAAACAATTTTCAAAACTCAAATTGTATTTTTCTGACTTTCTCTCTATTTTCTATGAATTTAAAACTATTTAAATCTAATTAAATGTCTAGAAAATACAAATTTAACTAAGAAAAATCTGGAAAAATATTTTTTATGAATTTTTGATTTTTCTAAACCTAATAAAATTAAAATTATATTTTTGTGACCATTTTCTGATTTATTTCAAATAAAAGCTATTTAAAAATACTAAAAACTGAATTTAATGCTAGAAAAATAGTTAATGACTAAGGAAAATTATGAAAAATTACAGGAAAGTCCTAAATTATATGGAGAATCTATGAAAATTAACAAAAACCACTGGTGATCTCAGATTATGAACTTGGATATGAAACTGAATTGAAAAAGTATAATGGAAATAAGCTAATGTGCACAATAAGCTACCAACAGCTACCACAAGCTAAGATGAGCTAAAACTAACTAGAAATAGTCTAATGCAACTGAATAAGAACAATCAAACACAAACTATAATCCAAAAAAAATCTCAAATCTAAATCCAAAAACCAAACAGCTCACAAGTCCTGTAGTGCCAGTTTGCAGCAGTCCTAAGAGCTTATAGATTAGAGCTTATGGGAAAGTTTCAATTGACAGCTCTAACTAACCTAGCAAAGACTTAGATTACAAAAGTTGAGCTTCTAAGGAGCTTTTTTGAGCATTTGGTAAGCTGATGAAATAGGTGCAGTGGGACTGCACATATTCAGATATGCAGACTTGAACAAGGGAAAAAAATGACTATTAGCTGGTTAAATAAGCAATCTAAGCATGCACTACAGAGCTCCTAGGTGAAAATCAGATTAAGATGATACTAAAGGCTATCTAGAGCATTAAAAATCAAGCCTACATGTCTAATAATGAAACAGATGCAAAGCTAAGAACAGATCTACATTATGCAGCAGCAACAGAAGCTAGGGACAGATATGGGGACTATTGCAGGCCAAATTAAGCTCTTAATAAGCTTCTAAAGGGCAACTAAAGGCAAAAAACAGATCATCTATGCTAAAAACTACCTAAGGAAACAAAATTCAAATAAGCACTTTTGACAGAAATAGGAAATAAGCAGCTAAGAATAATGATTCTTGGGACAAAATCATGAAACAAATGGCAGATTCATTAAACACAGATCATCTTGTGCTAATACCGAATTAATGCTAATGCTACTTAATGAAAACACAAAACCTTTTGTTTTTGGAAAAACAAATGTCGAACACCCCTAAAAAAAGGTTTCCGCCAATTGAATCAAAAAAGAAGAGGGAAAACACTTTAGGGTTTAGTGTGTGTACAAAAGTTCACCAAACAAATGACCCCTTGTGTTTGTTTATATAGGTTGACAAAACTTGGAGAACAAGTTGGGATTGGGTTTGCCCCTTGGCGATCGGATTTAGTAACCGACAAGGGTTTCTAGATCTTTCTTGTTTCCTATTTTTCATCTGTAGTCCTTTCCTTATTTTACTTAACGACCATTAGTCCAGTACAATTAATTACTTAACGCTCATTAGTTGTTTTGTGTAATTAATAATTATATATAACATTTTATATCTAATTATTAAACATTCATCCTTCATACGTAAAGTGTGCAATCTCGTGGTCTCGAGTTCGATCCTAATATACGTCTATTAATTTATGTCCATAAACCAACAGCTCCCACTTGGACATATCTTAATAGTGTAATCACATTGGTTAGCATCTAGCAACACGCCAATGCCTCTAGCACAACTCGAGTAAGGTCTCCTGTAAAAACCTTTTAATGATTCATCGTTATTATTATCCTTTTGTTTCTAATACCATGTTAATAAGGATATGGATCTAAGTCATTCCTTGATTTAACCATTCTGTTTCTCGTTGTTTATGATTGAGCAAGATTACCAAATCTTCTGAACATATTCAGGGGAGATCTTTCTTCTCCTCCTCCTAATGATGAAATGTTCCATGAAGATGATTTGTTATTATTATTATCATTGTATCCAGTGGAGAAATAACGATGACCACCCTTGTTGATTATGCTAAAGAAGCTACTATTAGGGTTATGGTTTTAAGATTGAGATTGAGATGATAACGATGATGATAATAATGAAATTGTGGACTCCTCTTCGACCCCTTGGAAAAACCTATTTTTTAACCTTTTCAAACCTTTTTAAAACTATTTGAACCTCTTGACCTGTGACAACTGGCAATTTAGAGAGTCTATTGTAGGTAACCGCATTACGTTAAAATAAACCAAGTTTTGCCTTTAACACTATTTTTATCAACCGTGACTTGATTTTATATCGTCTATTGGTTTTTATGGTTTATTTCATTATTAAACGAGTTATCGTATGAGTTTTAACTCTTTTTGGTAGGCACTATTCGATTCGGCACTAGGAAAGCCTAAAACGAGAAATATTGTAACTTTCAGACCGTAACTTGCAAATTTACAGATAAATAGTCAAAACTTGTGGAAAAACATAAATAACGATATTGGAAAGTCGAATGAACGTCGTGGGACACTCGGGGGATAATATATGAGCTCAGGAATGGGTAAACGGGATAGTTTACGAAAAATGACGCCTTCGGCCCCTCCTTTTTCCCTCTAGCCGGTGCCCCCTCCCCTCCCTCTCTTTTATTATTTAGTCCCTCCCTCCTAACTATATAAACCCACTCACTGTCACTTTTACTTCCCTTTCTCTCACTAAAAACACACACAAGCACACCTTTCTCTCTCTACCCTCTCTCTCCTCAAGAACAAAACCCTAACCCTAAATAATACCACCACCGCCGCCACTATTCCGGCCAAATTCTGGCCACCCACCAGTGAGTGGTATCTCACCTCCACAACTATCTTGTAGATCTTCTTTCCCTCTTTCTATCCATATATAAAACTCTCACTAAAACCTTTATTAACACCTTTAAATCTTAAGATTAAGATTCGTACTTTTAGGGTTTTCATCAAATATTGTAGATCGGGCTTGAATAAGGTAAACGGAACGTGGGATTAAATCTAATTAACATTTAAATAAACATGTAGCTAGTGTTTGGAAATCATGTGGTGTATCATATTGTTAGGTCTTTGCATTTTAGGTTTAGTTTTATGTTTTTGGTTAGAATAGATGTTGGGTTTGATGTTTGGTTGATGATTGGAGGATGATTGATTGTATTTGGAGGTTGTGGTATTGATTTAGGAAGCGTTTGGATGGTGTTTGGGTGTGTTAATGAGGCGTACGAGCCACCATGACCACGATGGTCATGGTTTGGGTGGCGTACGTGGCCCTCAAGGACCAAAGGTCATGGTTGAGTTGTCGTGGTAGCTTGTGAGTTGATGTTGTTGGTGTTTGGATGAGACGCGTGGAGCCGAAAAGCTTCTAGAGCTTGTTTGGTTCACGTGGTCTTAACCGTGACCGTGTCATGACCATTAGGGTCATAACATTGGTATCGGGCATATTTGGTTGGTTGATTGGTTGCCGAGATTGATTGGAGTTAAATTGGGATTGAATTGCGCTATTATGACTTTTAATTTGGACTTGATATATAAATTGTCAACTTTGAGCAACGTCGGTGTTACTTTGACTTTTTAGTCAATAGTTGACCCCGACAACGCCATAACATGGACTTTAGTATAGTTTGGACTATTGATTGATTAAAAGCCGAAAAGTCATGACTCGTGCTTGTGGACTCGAAACGAATAACGATATGAAACTAATATTGAAAATTGACGAAATATATATATGAAGATGCTAATAGACTATGAAATGTAAATAATAAAAAGGACTTTTATACTCAAAATATCGATAACAAGACTTATCTTGTTATTTACTATTTTAAATAGAAACTAACGACTAAAAATAGAAATGTTTTATAATAAATAAGCAATTAATGTTTCGAGTACACGTTTATCAAAATATGCCAATTATGGGCATTTAATGCTAGTTTCAAGTATTTATTTACTTACGTTGTGTGCATGGGGTACGTATAACCTGACATTAATAGTGTTGATCCACATGGGTAGCGGACTTATTAGGTTGACGAATCTAATAAGAGCTCGCTAGGTACGTTGGGTAACCTTATTAATGGGTGAATTATCCTTATAACTCTTTAGGATGGACTGATTTATGGGATTGTAAGCGAAACGAATAAATAATCGAGTTTATCGAGTTGACGAATTCGATAAGGTCTACTATTTATTTCAAAACTTATTGGAATATGGAGCTTATCGCTTAGATGTCTCATTGTGTTGCATTGAGTCACATATTGGTTATTTGAGTGCATTCATGGCATCATATTGAGTCGATACACCCACATGAGGATACCAAACACTATGATTAAATGGTGAAATGAGAAATTTTTGGAAATAATGAAATGGAACACATTGGGGTAGATAACGTTGATTTTGGGAATTATATATTAAAATTGGTTTACATTAATAGGTTGTTCCGAGTCGATAGTTGTTGTGCCGTGATTACCTATTATCTTCTGCTAGTGTTTATTCGTACGTTGCTTACTTGAGGTGAGTTTCATATCCCCACTTTTATCTACGTTTCATGCTACTGTTTTTGGACCTTTAAAACTATTTGGATTTGCTTATGTGCTTGACTGTTTAGATAGATGTGCGGTAGTTGTTGACTTAGACTAGGGTAGTAATCCTAATTGCTATAACTATTGCCTAGCTAAGAATAGACTTCTACCTCGACCTAGTCCAGGGTTGGCAATTGTTCTAGATTTTGCCACGACAGTGCTGGACTAGAGTCACTGGGCTCGAGTGATCCCTGGATGCGGGATATGGATTGTGATCCGGTTAGGATCGGTTTGTGAACGATGTTTATCTATCTTAGGTCTTGCATAGCAAATCAACTCCTACAGGTCCACTATGATTTTATTGAATTTAAACCTATGAACTCACCAGCGTAAGCCGACCTTTTAGCATGTTTTCTCAGGTATTTAAATGATGTTTGGAATACGTGATCGGTGGAAGCTTGGCAAGAAGTCATGGTTCAAGGATCATACTTGACTCTGATAAATTATGGGGACCTATTTTATTAAATCATGTTTTGGGCCTAATATTTATAATTTTTGATTAATGTTTTGAATATTTAAATTTGGGATTGGTTTTGAATGAAAATGACTATCTTGTTTGTTATACTTGTGTGAGATACCAATCCAATCGTAACGCCCCAAAAAATTGATTAAGTCTTCCGCTGTACCGAGATTTGGGGTGTTACAGATTGGTATCAAAGTTCAAGATTATAGAGAACTAGGTATTTTATAAACCCTAAACTAAAACCACTTTTTAAGCAAATTGATCCTCGACCGACGCACGCCTGCTTGCCAAGCAGAAGCTTCTTATTTGATTATGGTATGAACTATGATTTGACTTATGAGATGATATGTTTTGGGATATGATTGTTGATTTTGGGTAAATGTGACGCGATTATCGAGATATTACGGATTTGATTTGAGTTATCGATATGTTATGATATTGGGATTTTGAACTCGATTGATTTGATATGGGATTATGTGATAGAACTGAACTTATGTGTTTTATTTAAAGGCATATTTTGAGTAATGCGGTACCTTTACTTTTAAAACTCATTATGTGATACATGTTTTGGTTGAGTTGATGCGCTTATTAAAACTAGATGTTTTCAAACACTTATACCTACCCTATGCCATTGTCACAGACTATGCCTTCACTCGCTTTTGATGTGTCTGAGGAGGTCCTTGCGGTTGCTAGTTCCCCAGCATTGACTCTCACTCTAGTTCATCATCATCAAATCGCCCTAGCTCATCTAGGCAGCTTACTTTACATCAGGTCTTAGCACTAGCCCAGACTCCTAGACTTGCTTATGGCACTAACCGCATGTCCGTGAGACCACTGATTGTGGCTAAACAGTCAAGTCTAATCACGCAAGCTAACCACTTGTGAATGGCTAACCGTAACAGACTTAAAACAGTTCAAACACTAATGCAATTAAGATCAGAGGAATATAGGGAATTCCTGGGTCGTTAAGTCCCACGGAGGATGAATTGGTGTAAAAACACTTGATCAGATGGTAAAATGATTACTAAGGATAGTAATCAATAAGGATATTGATGGATAATTACCTAAAGAAAAGATTTACAAATTAAAGCGACTTAAATGCAAATTAAAAGAAATTAAAAAGTTAAAATCTATTAAATAAATGCTATCACTATTTTTACAATGATGTTTGTTTAAAACCTAAAACCTACGTTTAAATTAAAAATTACGTGAACGTACTAAATAAAACGTGAGTTTTAAAGAAATAAAAGGCCTATAAATATGAAAATGATATTTTTACAATCCTAATAATAAAAGAAAATTATTAGAAAAAGAAAATTATTTTTACAACTATTTATTTAATTATTGTTAATTAAAAACTATTTATTAAGTATTAAAAATGCACTTAAATACAAGAAAATACAAATTTAACCTAGAAAAATGAAATTATAACTTAGAAAAGTCTAAAATATGATAAAACTTATTTTAAAACTGAAAATATATTTTTTAGACTTTTTATGTATTTATTATTAATTTAAAACTATTTAAAACTAATAAAAATGCTAAAAAATACTTTTTAAACTAAAAAAAATTATGGAAAAATACTTTTTATTACTTTTATATTTATCTTAACTTAAGAAAATTGAAAAATTATTTTTTTGAACTTTTTATAATTTATTTGTATTAAAAGCTATTTAAAAAGGATTAAAAACTAGTTTAAATTAAGAAAAATAGCAAACAGTTATGAAAAATTATGAAAATTTCAGGAAAAGTCTATTTTAATATGTAGAATCTAGGAAAAATAGAAAAACATGGTCTTGTTTGGAGAAGTAAGCAACTGCAGTAGCAACTGCTTATTAATAAGCACTTGAAATAAGCTAGAAGGACACAACAAGCACCAAATGGATACACAAGCTAGAATAAGCTATAAGAACTTTAATTCAACTAAAAACAACAAACTATAACCTCTGGATTGCAAGTTTAACACAGATTTGATGTTTGAGGTAAATGAGCAAAACAGATTTTAGTAAGCTATTTTGAGCTTAATCACAGAACACCAAATAAGCTAGAACTAAAAAGCAATTATTGGAACTTGTATTAGACCTGGTTGGCTACCTAGAAACAAAAGTTGAGATCAAGATAAGCTAAAATGAGCTTGTGAGAAGCTTTTTCAAAACCTGACAATCCACTGAGTAAAACTCAGTTAATACTGATTGAGTTGGGACAAAATGATAAGCACATGCAGCCCTGTCAAATAAGCTCCAAACTCAAAACTAAAAATTGGGACCTTGAGATAGCCAGGTGAACTACTTAGAAAGCTAAATTACAAAGGCTAACAATCACTAATAAGCTTGTGAAAACGTAGAGGGGGGGGTGAATACGTTACCGTTTAAAAACGTTAGATCTTTAGTATCAAATCGTTTATGAAGCTTGTTATAATATGAAAGTATCAATTATTGTTTGTAACTAATATAAAGCATAGTAAACCAAGTTGTCACACAAGCATAAACATCAAACCACATCACAAGCAATTATAAAAGTAAAGAGATAAAGAAAGGAAAGTGCAAACCGAACACGAGGATTTATAGTGGTTCGGTCACGGATCTCCTTTCCGCCCTACTCCACTCCCCGAGTACCCAACTCGAGAGTTACTTCACTAAATCAACAAGCTCCCTTCTCGGCGGAGAAAACCTTACAATCGTCGCTTACACTTTTTCCGGTACAAAGCTAAATACCGGGTTCTAGTTCGAGGTAGAACCAACCTAACGTCGCCTATACAATATTTCCGACACTAAGCTAGATGTCGAGTTCTTTTCAAGGGTACAACCACTCCCACTATGTTTTATGGCCCAACATAACAAACCTTGTGTTTTATGGTACAAACACATAAACCATCTAATCTAGTTTGGTGAAAGTGTTGTGATGATGCAATGATGTTTACAATGATGATCCATGACATAAATGTCTAATGGATATGAATAACTAATCTAAATGATCTTCTTAAATAAGAAGTCTTCAATCAATGAGGATATCAAGAGATCTTGAATCTTCATATGTTGATATGCTTTGGTGAATGAGGATGGCTAGATCTCCAAGCTTTCCTTGGTTGATCAAAATGTAAAGTATGCTTACAACAAAGATGAATGTTAGAAGCATTATGATCATGTGATGATGAGGGTGATGTATGTTACTACATGGTTATCTATAGATCTAAAAGATGAAAGAAAGATAGAAAGAATGTGTGTTGGAAGGGATGATTGAAATGAGAAGACAATGGGCTCTATTTATAGCCAAAAATGTAATCTAAAAAATAATACTTTATTGGATTTGATATCTTAGAATATCTTTCAAGATCTTTCAAATCTAACCAAATATTGACCAAATCTTCTAAAGATATGATGATGCATGAAGTGATGTAAAATTGTATTTTCATTTAGATTAAAATGTTCATGAAAATAAACTTGTAAAATGTATTATGTAACTAGTTTATAAAAAGTCTAATTGCCTTTTATAAAATAAAATATCTAGTTAGGTGCTTGTCAAAATAATATATATTTTGTCAAGTGTAAGTAAACTTTAGTACTTGTATTAATATTATAGTTAGTTTACTTGTACAAATAAAAGTATATATTTGTTAGACATTTTACAAAAGAAGTATTTGTATAAAATACTTGTGAATGCAAAATGTAAAATGAGGTTCGAAATAGAATGATTAACATATTAAAATACTTAGTGACTCTAAACGTATTTTAAACATTCTAAATGATTTGTTAATGGGTTTGATCATAATGCCACATAACAAACATGTACGAACCTGTGTTGTAACATACGAGGACTTGAGACATCGAGAGGTGTTGAATGTATGTTAAGACAAATGTAATTACAAGTAACTTGTACATTTTACGTTATGTATTACAAGTTACATGTTTGTCATCAATCAAAACAAACGAGACTGTATAGATTAAATATCGTAATATTTGCACTAACAAAGCTCTCTAAGAGCTTATGAACTTGGCTATCAAATCTGTGCACAGGGCACTTTTTGAAACAAGTGTCCAGAATAAGCTAAGAGAAAAGCTGTTACATAAGCTAATGAGAAAATATAAAATACACTAGGATAGAGATGAACAGCTAGATTTTTATATTCCAAAGGCTCAAATCATGAAACTCAATATTAAGTCCTATATAGATTATTCTATTTTATCCAAAACTGCTAATACTGAAAATTTGACTTTTATAAGAACTAATTAGTTTGACTAAAATGAGTTTTAACTTGATTCTACTAACTGGATATGTAATATTAAGCTAAAGTATGACTGAATTAAGCTAAGTTAACAGGTTATAAGCTACTGAGATGAGTTTGATACCTTTAACAACTAACAGTTACAAAGTAAGGTTAGAATAAAGAGTATTTTGACTTTTGATGTAACAAGCACAGGTTTTTAATGTATCTTTGAGTTCTTAATACTAAGTGTGACAGATAATACCAATAAACAACAACTCTAATAACCTTAAACACAGTAAACTCAACAGAACCAAACAGTCCTTAATGAGACTGGTTTGGTGATTTTCAAAGGGTTAAACAGATTAAGAACATGCAATCTATTACAAACCTCATAATATCATTAAATAACACTAAAGAAACATAGAACAATAACATTAACAACATAAAACAGTGAAGTACCAAGATTGATCAACAGGCTTACAATTTGGTTTTCAAGGTAAAACTGAGAACTGAGGATTGTAACCAATTCCTATAGCTTCCCAAGAAGCATCTAACCCAGGGCAATCCAAAATATACCCTGCTCCAAGCATTCATCAGGTTTCACCATTGATTTTTATTTTTTCTTTATTTTCTTGATATTTTTGTGAATTTTTGGTTTTGGCTACTAATACTGCTTTTAAGGTATCTAAAAGCTTTAATAAGCTTTATAAGGAGCTTATGTGAGCTTCTAAGTCCAAACTAACAACTTCTAACAACATTTCAACATATTGAGATTTTTGAATAATAAGAAAACTGCATAATTTGAGATAAGACTTGAAACTGGAAATTGTTGCTTACAAAAGTTTTATTTCACCTTAAAAACATAAAATACAAAGCTTGAAGCTTAAACAAACACTGGAATTTGAAAGTTAGACTAAGACGACATTAAAAATTAAAATTACTCTAGATTGATTACAATTCTGCTTCTTTCTCTGTATTTATTGACCTCAAACTTCCCTTGTCGACCTCTGAGCTAATCCCACCATATCCTGACCATTGGATTGAGCCAGATCATCAGATTTGTCAAGTGGTGATTTTTGGCGCCAAAATTCCTACGAGCAGGTTTTATGCATTAATTGGGATTGTATTGATGTGGAGGTGGAGGGGAGAGGTACTCAAGTGGAGATGGTGAGGTGGAAAGGTGAAAACCAGTGGTAAAAACCACTGGTTTAGGTGTATACAGGGGTGGGAGAGACGCTTGAACAGTGGCGCGGTACTTTTGATTTTAAAAGCTGGGCCGGGTTAAGTTACTGGATTGGATTTGGGCTTGGAAATAATAAAGGGTCCGTTTGGATAATGTTAACAACAAGGACTAACATTGCAATTTAAGCAATCTTGAAGGACTGATTTTTACAAGTTTCCAAACTTTATCACAAGGGTAAAACCTGCCAAGTAAGAATAGTACAAGGACCTATATTGATAATTTCCATTTTTGAAATGTCCAAGGACTAAAACTGCCAATTTAGAAACTTGAGGGACCAATATTGTAATTTCTCAAAAAGTTTATCATAAGGACCATTTTTGTCATTTATAAATAGAACAAGGTTTATTTTGATCAATTTCCAATTTTTAAATTAACCAAGGACTATTTTTGATATTTTTCCAAAGTTGAAGGACTAAAGTTGTCAATTTGTGATTTTTAAACTTTAAAGGGTTTATTTTGACAAATTTTGAATCTCAAGGACCTAAAATGATATTTTACAAGTTTTTGAATTACCAGGGACTGATTTTGACAACTTTTGTAACTTGGGGGACTAAAACTGCCAATTATGCAAACTTGATACATTTTTCATCAGATTTTGATGTTTTTGCATTTAAAACATATAAAACACTTGTTTGTGATATTTTTATCATTTTGATGTGTTTCTGAGTGTTTTCAGATGTTTTTGGCATTCTAACAGTATAAAAATGATGAGTATTTAGACACTCATCAATCCCCCACACTAAGATATTGCTAGTCCCTAGCAATGATTTGAGAAAATTTAATGGATTTTATCTCTTTACCAAAAGCCATTACTTCTGGAGTAGCCAATTGTTTTGATTCAAGTAAGAACCTTGGCACAACGATAACCAAATGATTTTGAGCAAATCATAAGCTGTGAACGGATTTGATTTGTCTTTACCAGAAGCCGTTTGCTTCTGGACTAGCCAACTCTTAGATAAATTATCAATATTATCTTTGGTGAGCCGATTACCAATTATGGATTTCCAACTGCCTTTACCACAAGCCATAAACTTGCGAGCTAGCCAACTCTTCACTAGTTTAAAGATATGGTGAGTTGAACACCATACAATTTTAGGAAAATTGCAAGCCATAAACGGATTTGAGATATCTTTACCAAGAGCCGTTTGCTCCTGGATTAGCCAATCCTTATGTGGGTTAGACATGGCGGACTGATTACCATTTGCTGAGTAAGTGAAAAACACTTACTCCAAAAAAAAAAAAATTTTGGCCAAAAACGGGGGAATTGGGTGAAATGATTACATGATGAAATTCGTGAGAATTCCCCCCCACACTTAGAAATGAATATTGCCCTCAATATTCAAAGTACCGGCGGTTATGCCGAAACATAGAACATAAAAGGGAAATATTACGGCCATTATTTTGATATATACACATTTTTTTTTTTTTTTTTTTTTTTGATCATAATATACAACAGCGTGGGAAAAACTCCCCCACACTAGGGTGGTAGAAAGGGGATAAGAAGACAGAAATATGGATGAAAATCCATATGATGTGTGCTACTATTTTTGATTCCCGAGTCACTAGCTTGACTCGATCCCCGCATTCATTGGTTCATGGGGAATGTTTGTAGATCCGGGACAACCACAGGGGAATGTCCTCTCCAAAGTAATGCTTTAATCGATGACCATTTACTTTAAAATTAGGACCATCAGGCTGAGATAACTCAATGGTACCATAAGGATAAACCTTAGTGATAGTAAATGGACCAGACCAGCGGGACTTAAGCTTTCCCGAGAAAATCTTCAATCTAGAGTTGAAAAGAAGGACTCGATCACCAACGTTGAAAACGCGGTTCTTGATCTTGGAGTCATGAATCTTCTTTGTCTTTTGTTTATAGATCAAAGAGTTCTCATAAGCTTGATCACGAAGTTCATTTAGTTCATTCATTTGAACTTTTCTGTGATCACCGGCTGTCTGTATATCGAAGTTCGCATGTTTCAAGGCCCAGTAAGCCTTGTGCTCTAGTTCAATCGGAAGATGACATGCTTTTCCGTACACTAGTTTGTATGGAGTACACCCAATTGGTGTTTTGTAAGCTGTACGAAAAGCCCAGAGTGCGTCATCCAGTTTATCCGACCAGGATGCACGATTTTCACCTACTGTCCTTTCAAGGATTCTTTTAATACCACGATTTGAAACTTCCACCTGCCCACTTGTTTGGGGGTGGTATGCAGTAGATAGACGGTGGGTAACACCATACTTTTGCATGACACGATCAAATTGGTCATTACAAAAATGTGTACCACGATCACTAATTATAGCACGAGGAGTTCCAAACCTGGCAAAGAGAGATTTCAAAAATTTCACAACTACTCGGGCATCATTTGTAGGTAAAGCTTTTGCTTCAACCCATTTTGACAAGTAGTCAACAGCTACGAGTATGTACTTGTTACCACGAGAAGATGGAAATGGCCCCATAAAATCAATACCCCAGATGTCAAATATCTCACAAACTTGAATGGCATTTTGTGGCATTTCATTTCTTTGAGATATGTTTCCATGACGTTGACAAGCGTCACAAGTTTTGACATAATCGTGGGCATCCTTATAGATTGTGGGCCAAGTTTTGACATAACCGCATGTCCGTGAGACCACTGATTGTGGCTAAACAGTCAAGTCTAATCACGCAAGCTAACCACTTGTGAATGGCTAACCGTAACAGACTTAAAACAGTTCAAACACTAATGCAATTAAGATCAGAGGAATATAGGGAATTCCTGGGTCGTTAAGTCCCACGGAGGATGAATTGGTGTAAAAACACTTGATCAGATGGTAAAATGATTACTAAGGATAGTAATCAATAAGGATATTGATGGATAATTACCTAAAGAAAAGATTTACAAATTAAAGCGACTTAAATGCAAATTAAAAGAAATTAAAAAGTTAAAATCTATTAAATAAATGCTATCACTATTTTTACAATGATGTTTGTTTAAAACCTAAAACCTACGTTTAAATTAAAAATTACATGAACGTACTAAATAAAACGTGAGTTTTAAAGAAATAAAAGGCCTATAAATATGAAAATGATATTTTTACAATCCTAATAATAAAAGAAAATTATTAGAAAAAGAAAATTATTTTTACAACTATTTATTTAATTATTGTTAATTAAAAACTATTTATTAAGTATTAAAAATGCACTTAAATACAAGAAAATACAAATTTAACCTAGAAAAATGAAATTATAACTTAGAAAAGTCTAAAATATGATAAAACTTATTTTAAAACTGAAAATATATTTTTTAGACTTTTTATGTATTTATTATTAATTTAAAACTATTTAAAACTAATAAAAATGCTAAAAAATACTTTTTAAACTAAAAAAAATTATGGAAAAATACTTTTTATTACTTTTATATTTATCTTAACTTAAGAAAATTGAAAAATTATTTTTTTGAACTTTTTATAATTTATTTGTATTAAAAGCTATTTAAAAAGGATTAAAAACTAGTTTAAATTAAGAAAAATAGCAAACAGTTATGAAAAATTATGAAAATTTCAGGAAAAGTCTATTTTAATATGTAGAATCTAGGAAAAATAGAAAAACATGGTCTTGTTTGGAGAAGTAAGCAACTGCAGTAGCAACTGCTTATTAATAAGCACTTGAAATAAGCTAGAAGGACACAACAAGCACCAAATGGATACACAAGCTAGAATAAGCTATAAGAACTTTAATTCAACTAAAAACAACAAACTATAACCTCTGGATTGCAAGTTTAACACAGATTTGATGTTTGAGGTAAATGAGCAAAACAGATTTTAGTAAGCTATTTTGAGCTTAATCACAGAACACCAAATAAGCTAGAACTAAAAAGCAATTATTGGAACTTGTATTAGACCTGGTTGGCTACCTAGAAACAAAAGTTGAGATCAAGATAAGCTAAAATGAGCTTGTGAGAAGCTTTTTCAAAACCTGACAATCCACTGAGTAAAACTCAGTTAATACTGATTGAGTTGGGACAAAATGATAAGCACATGCAGCCCTGTCAAATAAGCTCCAAACTCAAAACTAAAAATTGGGACCTTGAGATAGCCAGGTGAACTACTTAGAAAGCTAAATTACAAAGGCTAACAATCACTAATAAGCTCTCTAAGAGCTTATGAACTTGGCTATCAAATCTGTGCACAGGGCACTTTTTGAAACAAGTGTCCAGAATAAGCTAAGAGAAAAGCTGTTACATAAGCTAATGAGAAAATATAAAATACACTAGGATAGAGATGAGCAGCTAGATTTTTATATTCCAAAGGCTCAAATCATGAAACTCAATATTAAGTCCTATATAGATTATTCTATTTTATCCAAAACTGCTAATACTGAAAATTTGACTTTTATAAGAACTAATTAGTTTGACGAAAATGAGTTTTAACTTGATTCTACTAACTGGATATGTAATATTAAGCTAAAGTATGACTGAATTAAGCTAAGTTAACAGGTTATAAGCTACTGAGATGAGTTTGATACCTTTAACAACTAACAGTTACAAAGTAAGGTTAGAATAAAGAGTATTTTGACTTTTGATGTAACAAGCACAGGTTTTTAATGTATCTTTGAGTTCTTAATACTAAGTGTGACAGATAATACCAATAAACAACAACTCTAATAACCTTAAACACAGTAAACTCAACAGAACCAAACAGTCCTTAATGAGACTGGTTTGGTGATTTTCAAAGGGTTAAACAGATTAAGAACATGCAATCTATTACAAACCTCATAATATCATTAAATAACACTAAAGAAACATAGAACAATAACATTAACAACATAAAACAGTGAAGTACCAAGATTGATCAACAGGCTTACAATTTGGTTTTCAAGGTAAAACTGAGAACTGAGGATTGTAACCAATTCCTATAGCTTCCCAAGAAGCATCTAACCCAGGGCAATCCAAAATATACCCTGCTCCAAGCATTCATCAGGTTTCACCATTGATTTTTATTTTTTCTTTATTTTCTTGATATTTTTGTGAATTTTTGGTTTTGGCTACTAATACTGCTTTTAAGGTATCTAAAAGCTTTAATAAGCTTTATAAGGAGCTTATGTGAGCTTCTAAGTCCAAACTAACAACTTCTAACAACATTTCAACATATTGAGATTTTTGAATAATAAGAAAACTGCATAATTTGAGATAAGACTTGAAACTGGAAATTGTTGCTTACAAAAGTTTTATTTCACCTTAAAAACATAAAATACAAAGCTTGAAGCTTAAACAAACACTGGAATTTGAAAGTTAGACTAAGACGACATTAAAAATTAAAATTACTCTAGATTGATTACAATTCTGTTTCTTTCTCTGTATTTATTGACCTCAAACTTCCCTTGTCGACCTCTGAGCTAATCCCACCATATCCTGACCATTGGATTGAGCCAGATCATCAGATTTGTCAAGTGGTGATTTTTGGCGCCAAAATTCCTACGAGCAGGTTTTATGCATTAATTGGGATTGTATTGATGTGGAGGTGGAGGGGAGAGGTACTCAAGTGGAGATGGTGAGGTGGAAAGGTGAAAACCAGTGGTAAAAACCACTGGTTTTGGTGTATACAGGGGTGGGAGAGACGCTTGAACAGTGGCGCGGTATTTTTGATTTTAAAAGCTGGGCCGGGTTAAGTTACTGGATTGGATTTGGGCTTGGAAATAATAAAGGGTCCGTTTGGATAATGTTAACAACAAGGACTAACATTGCAATTTAAGCAATCTTGAAGGACTGATTTTTACAAGTTTCCAAACTTTATCACAAGGGTAAAACCTGCCAAGTAAGAATAGTACAAGGACCTATATTGATAATTTCCATTTTTGAAATGTCCAAGGACTAAAACTGCCAATTTAGAAACTTGAGGGACCAATATTGTAATTTCTCAAAAAGTTTATCATAAGGACCATTTTTGTCATTTATAAATAGAACAAGGTTTATTTTGATCAATTTCCAATTTTTAAATTAACCAAGGACTATTTTTGACATTTTTCCAAAGTTGAAGGACTAAAGTTGTCAATTTGTGATTTTTAAACTTTAAAGGGTTTATTTTGACAACTTTTGAATCTCAAGGACCTAAAATGATATTTTACAAGTTTTTGAATTACCAGGGACTGATTTTGACAACTTTTGTAACTTGGGGGACTAAAACTGCCAATTATGCAAACTTGATACATTTTTCATCAGATTTTGATGTTTTTGCATTTAAAACATATAAAACACTTGTTTGTGATATTTTTATCATTTTGATGTGTTTCTGAGTGTTTTCAGATGTTTTTGGCATTCTAACAGTATAAAAATGATGAGTATTTAGACACTCATCAACCACCATCATCACCTATCCGTTTAGCAGCCCACTCTCTTCTGTCATCACCACCAGCATCACCATGTCTTAGAAGACCTAGATCCCCTACTGTACCACCTCAGGATTTACCCGCACAGTGACTCCGACTCATGGACTCTCCCTCTGAGGATGAGGGCGAGGAGGAGCATGAGGTCGAGGAGAGCATGAGATTAAGGAGCAGTATGTAGATGAGGATGAGGATCCTCAGGAGTAGGATGATGAGGATATCCCAGAAGGGGGTACTCCTCCATTGTAGAGTCCTGCACATTCTTCAGGACCAGGTTCTCCTTTGCCTGAGCCTGATTCTCCTGGACAGCCTTTTGGTTTTGATTCACCTCCACATTCACCTGAGATAGGTAGCCCGTTAGGATCTGAGATACCATCAGAGATTGCTTTAGAGCCCGAGGAGTATGGTGACACGGGTCTGATGTGGGAGAGGATTACATCACATTGTACTAGGCTTAGTAGGTTGACAGATCGGTTGGTTGGAGTATCGAGGGCTAGTATAGAGGATCTGAGGGCTGATATGGGTACTGTAGTCAGGAAGACTACGATTCTACGTCAGGGTATGCCGGAGCTCCAGGAGCAGGTTGGGGACCTGCTGAGAGGGTTCGCGACAGCTCGAAATGTAGATAGAGCGATTTGGCGTAGGATTGGTGAGTTGGAGAGAGAGAGGTCGTAGATCTTAAGAGTGATCGCGACGCTCGACATGTTGAGTTGGCATCTTTGTGGAGAGAGGTTGACGATGTTAGGAGATTAGTTAGTGGTATTCGTGATCGTGGCTAGATAGTGTTAGATTCATGGCTTTGTACCATCTTGAAACTAAGTAGTTCTTGGTTCGAGATGCAGGTTTATCCTAGTTATCTTATTAGTATCATTGTTAGGATCGTTTTTGATTTCCCTGTATCCTTTCATGTATTCCATCTTGAAACCTATGAGTTATGGTTATTGGAACGTGCATCCTTTAGTTATGAGTCGGTCTCTGATTTTTTTTGTTCTGGTATAGTGTTATCCTTGTTGACCTTGATTATATATTCGAGTGTTATTTGGTGATCCTTGGAACCCAACTCTATCTTTTAGAGCGTGAATTGTGAACTTATGAAACTGTTATTCTTGCCTTCAGAATGATGGCAACAAGACGAAACACGTCTAGGAACAACCGAGCAGCTCCTGCTGTTGAGGTTGCCCCTATCCGTCGAGGTCGTCGTCCGGTCCCGACCACTCCACCTGTTGAGAACTTGAACACTGTTAACCCAATTGTAGGAAACCCAATTGTAAACGACTGTGCTGAGAATGGTCTTGTTCCACAAAACCCTCCACCTGTGAACCCAACCCACATTGACCAGCTAGTGACGCAGCGTGTCGCTAAACTGCTAGCTGAGTCAAATCTCTCTAACCCCTCTGGTGGAACCCCAATGCTGAATCGAACTCGAGGTTGTACCTACAAAGAGTTCTGATTCTATGGTCCCATCGAGTTCGGAGGAACTGAGAGAGTATTTTACCTAACTAGGTGGTTGGAGAAAACTGAATTTGTGTTTGCCGTTAGTAATTGTGATGAGGATTGTAAGTTTAAGTATGCAACATTTACTTTGAAGGACGAAGCGTTGACCTGGTGGAACAACTATCATAAATACTTGTATGTGGCATAAATACTTCTACACTTTGTTGTTTTATTACAAGGCTTTGTTTACATACCTTGGCTCCCAATCTTGATTCTCGTCAATCACAAGATTACATAAGCATTTTACTAACATTTCTCTTTCAAGGATTTCTTTTTTATTTTTTTTCACTTGACGCCCCAAACAAGGGGGAGCTACCGTCAAGGGAGAGTAAGCGATACGTGGATCATTTTTTCCATATTTTATTTCTTCGATGGGTTAACTTTTTGTTTCGACAAAAAGGGGGAGAAGAAGTAAAACTTAGGGCTTTCAAAACATACATCTAATCTTAAGTTTTACTCATCATAACATTATGTTTTGTCATCAACAAAAAGGGGGAGATTGTTAATACAAATAAACAGTAAAAACGTTTATTAATATTTTGCGATCTCTTTGTGTTTTGTTGATAACAAAGATAATGTTATCATAAGTAAAATTATAAGGATACATGTTATTTTTGTAAAGCATTTACATATAGCCTTTTAATACAAAAATGTTGTAATTAATCATTTGTTGTAATGGGTAAAAACCATAACCCGTGGACCATAACCCATGGATCATAACCCATACCCAAGTTGGCTAGATACAATGTATACTTAGATACATTGAATCTAAGGAAAAACCATGGACCAACCCATAACCCATGACCCATAACCAAAAAACCCATGGGCAAAGAGGAGCATCCCACGGATCCCTAGGATTACACTAGACGGATCCCTTGTGGGAGGGATCCGTGGAACAGAGGAGAATTTGCCTATAAATAGAGAGCCATTTCTCCATTCTAACTTACCCCTCTTCTTATTAAATCTCTCAAACACTCTCATTCTCTTCTAACATATAGATCACTTGATCTAGTGAGTTGTTCTTCTTTCTTTCTATTGTGATTCTCATATAGGTCCTTCTCTAAGGTGAGATCACGAGCATTCTACAAGTCATCCAAGCAAGGGGTCCTTGATTGATTTGTTCCTCCGCAAGATTTCTGTAGCAAAGATCTTGTACTTGATATTTCACATATTTGTTGTGTAATAGTCGTGTTGGTTTGGTCCACCGTGTTACGGACTCGGTATCTAGCTTTGTACCGGAAAAAGGTGTAAGCAACGTTGTGAAGGATTCTCCGCCAAGTGAAGGAGTTTGTTTACATAGTGCTTGAACTCTCGAGTAGGTGACTCGGGGAGTGGAGTAGGGCAAGGAAGGTGTCCTTGTAGCCGAACCACTATAAATTGGGTGTCATTTCTATCCCTTAACTTTATTTATTTGCTTGCACTATCGTTAGATCTATACGTTCTCAACATCCATACGATTTCACATAATATCGAATCTAAAGTTTTTGAAATCAACTTAAAATCGGCAAAACTATTCAACCCCCCCTTCTAGTTTTTCACAGTACTCTTTGTTGAGTCACCACTTATTTTAATACATATTGGACTTTTGGACATTTCCACACTTATCTCATGCGTGTTTGTGGGTGACGAGCTAAGAGAGGAGAAAAAAGGAAGGAAAATGGAGCTTGAAGTGTTATGATAATGGTTTAAGGATTTCAATTCAATTGTTGGTCCCTAGCAATGATAATTATCAAGTAAGTAATTTAGTGATAATTGACGAATTAAGAAATTAGGGTTTATGAACCTTAATTTGGGGAAATTGGGTAAAAGGTGTTTTAATGCTAATTAAGAGGTTATAGTAAATTATGAGATAAGTTATATTGAAATTAAGTTACTAATTTTGGGGTTGCTCATCTTATGATCAACATATGGTCATATGGTGATATAGAATGTTTAATGGTGTGTTAATTGTTATAGTATTTTCATTTATATGATGATGATTTAAGATCATTTACATATCAAACTTATCTTACATACCAAGGGATGAATCTTCACCATCGACTTTTATTTGATCTAATGAATGAGATTAATCCCAGCATTTTAAAAAACCTACTTTCATCATATTTTTTTTTCAAATATTAATATATTTGAAACCGTTAATCGTTAAGTGAAAAAAAATCCCGTTACGACTTTAATCATCTTTCTATAGATAGGCACTTTGATATACTTTCAACAAATTTGTTTTTGTGTTTTTTCATTTTTTTGTATTTTTTTTTTCGTTACTGAAATTTTGCATGATAAAATCACATGTAATTAAACACTAGCTTAAATATTCCCAATAATATCACATGTGATATTAGTGTTAAATCACATATGATATGTAATATTAATATCACATGTGATATTACATATCATATGTGATTTAACACTAATATCACATATGATATTATCAGAATATTCAAATTAGTGTTTAATCACATGTGATTTTTTCATGCAAATTTTAGTAACGAAAAAAACGGGGGATTACAAGCCATGATCTAAAAATTGATTGCCCCCAACCCTTTTACAGTTCCAGATCATGCGTAAAAATAGTATGGACCTTGCCTACAGGCTCATTGGGACACTCAAGTACGAAGGAATTCTCCACTTAATTTAATTAAGGAAGGTTTCAGAGACAGAGGATCAAAGCAATGGAAAAAAGTGAAAAAATGATTTTTTTTGTCGAGAGTACATCAAATTGTCCGTCTATAGAAAGATAATTAAATGCTCGTCGCAATATTG
Source organism: Chrysanthemum seticuspe (assembly GCA_019973895.1). Lineage (NCBI taxonomy): Eukaryota > Viridiplantae > Streptophyta > Magnoliopsida > Asterales > Asteraceae > Chrysanthemum > Chrysanthemum seticuspe. The sequence goes on along the minus strand of BPTQ01000006.1, from coordinate 5,793,960 downwards.
TAATTATTTTCGCTTAACGATTAACGGTTTAAGAGATATTTAAATTATAAAAAATATGTGAAATGTTATAATACTTTTAATCTCAACCATTGATTTCTTTTTAGATGAAGGTGAGGATGAGTACCTTGATAAGTGAGAAAAGTTTAGTGTGTAAAATAACTCTCCTCTATGATGATAGGTGTTGTGAAGATTATGACAAGGACCAAAGGTTGATGATAATGATTCCTTGATTTGATTAGCTTGGAGGTAAGTAAAATGATGATAACATGGTGTTATATGGATTTCTAACATATATGTGTTTATGTATCATGTGTTATAGTAATAGGAGACTTGTGATATGATGTTATGTATTAAGGTATTATAAGAATCTAGTTTGGAATAACTAGCCAACTTGTATTAGACTATTAGAGCTAGATTAGGTATGTGATGACTAAGTGTATTGCGATGAATGTGGTTAAAGTGACGATTTGGTGTTATAGTGTAAGTTGATGGTTATGTGTTCAAGTAAGATTTAGTGATTAGATGTATTTGATGCTTATATGTTTGATTGATGTATAATGGTGTGTTATACTCATTTTAATTACTAAGCCTTTCGCTTACCGTTATATTTGCTAATGTATTGTAGGTTCTTGCGAAGAAGATAAAGTTAGCATAATGACTAAGATTTTGGAGTGCGGATTAGAAGGGTATTAGATTTTGTTTAAGTGCTTAGTACTAGATACCGAGCTTGAATCAAGGTTGGACTCTCGAGTGTCGTGAATCATTTGGTTAAAGATGTTTTCAAGTGTCAAGAATCTAGTAAATGTGTAGTTGAAGTGTGTCAAATGGTATGTTATAGAAATGGTTTAAAGTTCTTGTATTTGGTCAAAGGATTTTTTGGATTAATGTCCATTTCTACCTATTTTGGGGTCAAATGGGTCATTTTTCGTTTAATATGTTATAGTATGGTTGATTATAGATTGTATGATAAATGGATGATGCTTGTGCATGTCATATTGTTGAATTGGAGTCAAAATGGTCTGAGTTTTGAATGTGGGTTTCCTGCAGTTAATTCTGCAGTTTTTCTGTATCAGAGAGTCAATACGGCGTATCCAAGTGATTGGATACAGCACATTGAGTTGCTGAGGTGATACGATAAAGCATAGTTTTGAGATATGGCATATCACTAGCAGTGGCAATATGGTGTATTTCCTTTTGGGAATACAATGTATTGCATCAACAAGCAATATTTGTGTGGCTCTTACAGTTTTGTATGAAATATTTTAAAGGCTTTTGTGTATACTTTATTTGTAATTGTCTCTAAGATTTAATTTGTTATAGAAACTTGCCATTTTATTAAAGTTTATTAAAGGATCTGTTATAGTTAAAGCGTTTTCGCGAAAAGTTTTAATTTTTTTTAATTATTTTTAGTTAAGTCGAGAAAGGGGTGTAACAAGAGGTTTAAATGTGTAACTAATTTTATACCTAAATGGATAAGGAAGTTGTTTATTGTTTTGTGAAGAAATGAATCCTTCTATTGTCACTAAAATGATATTGTCAAATAATAAATAAATAATAAATAATAAATAAATAAATAAAACCTTAAGCCTCTTAAGTTTTCATACTTTACTAGAAAAAGAAAAAAATACGAGTAGTAATTGAGAGACCTAATTTTAGGCCTAATTTTATGCATAAAGTTGCATGTCAATAATTAATTGGTTGTAATAATAGGACCCAACACTTCACAATCCAATGAGTTAACTCCACATATGTTAGGCACACAATTAGGCATAACTGCATAAGTATTAGGCCCCTCAATCATTTTCCATAAAATACTAACATAAATCTTCTTAAATTTTACGATTAAAGTTAGTTCCTAAACTCAACAAAAGTATACATCCACGATATATAATAACACCCTTAGATTTGGTAATAAAATGAAAAATGATTCTCAATCCTATTGAATTTTATATTTTAATACTTTTCGTGCTCGTAGTGAAGCCTGATTCTTATTTACTCATTTATCAACATTATAAGAATTTATATGGTAATAGTGTATAAAAAAAGATATTTATGTTGATATTATAATTTTTTCTTTTTCTTTGAGCTCGAGATATAAGTTAGTTAGCTATGTTGAATATTTCTTTTATCATTGCAGATATGTTGATTTAGGAGTTTGTGTTATATTTTTATTGTCATAACAAAATTTGACTATGGCTAAAAGTTATTACGATATTTTTTTATTGTAAAAGACAAGGAAATTCGTGTTGCGAATTATTGATGTAGGAAATGAATGTTAAAAAATAGTCCCCATTAAAAGAAAAGAAAATTTTCATGATAAGATGGATACGAATAACACTTCAAATTTGCATGATTAAAATAAAGATTTTTATATGACGGTATAATAAAATGTTATTCATTGGATGTTTAAATAATGAATATGAATAGTGGTCAATCTAATATTAACTCAAATGAATATGTGTTTTGATGTTTTATATATGTGTATATGAATAATAGTCTTCTCCCTTAACGTATATATTGTTAGAGCTCCCTCTAATTAATTCATTTTCCCACGTAAGGCGTGCAACAATTCATGAAATTTGAAAAAGTCGATGGAATATGTCAAGTAAAATAAGATATTCGTATATTCTCTATTTTTAAAATCCCATGCATCTCACAACATTTCATTTCTTATTTCTCAAAACACACACGATAGCGGACCACCACCACTTTTATCAAGTTTGGTTTGTTTATTTTTACGCAAATTAATATGTGTTTTGAGGTTTTAAATATGACTATGAAAAGTCATTATTCCTTTACGAAAACATAAATAAAGCCCCTCTAATTATTTCACTTTCCCGGGTATAATATTAATTTTGGTGTTAATAAATTCTCTCTAATTTTCCGGAACCAAAAACACGGATACAACACCACCATTGTATAGCTACTTTTCTCTCGACCAAAACACCTCAAACCTAGTCATTTTAAGCCAGGCCACGCGCCAGCCACAATTTATCTTTCTTATTTTTTCCGGCGAGTTTGACGACGAATTGGATATCACCTCCAGCGAGTGAAGCTTCCATTGACGGAAACCGCCTCCTGCTGCCGCCACTGGTGACCAGAATTTCTTTTCCGGCAGAATCTGAATATAGTTGTATATATCCTTGGTCACGTCTTTCTTTTGCATTGACCAAAGACCAAACGAGTAGCTTTTGTTTCTCGACATCATCATTCCACTATTTTACCCACACAAACACAAACGTTTTTGCACATAAACTCTTTCAATCATACATCCAATGTCCTCCAACAAGCGGTTACGTTTATCCGATCCTTCATCCGTAACTCCTGAGGCGTCCGCTTCAAGCTCATCCGTTCAAAAGAGGTTTAAGTATGATGTGTTTATAAGCTTTAGGGGTGAAGACACTCGCAAAACCTTTGTTGGCCATCTTTATCAAGCTCTTAAGGATAAAAGCATTTACACTTACAAAGACGATCAGAAAATCCAGAAAGGGAAAAGGATCAGTGATGATCTCATCAAATCCATTGAAGACTCCAAATTTTACATAATTGTTTTTTCCAAAAACTATGCTTCTTCCTCATGGTGTTTGGATGAGCTTGTCAAGATTATTGAGTGTCACAAGATGCCTGGGCATACTGCTTACCCTTTGTTCTATGATGTGGAACCCACTGAAGTCCGCAAACAAAGTGGGGCTGTTGGTGAAGCTTTTGCTAAACATGAAAATGAAGAGGCTGTTGGAAATGGAGAGAGGCTTTGAAAGAAGCAGCCGATCTGGCAGGATGGGACCTCAAGAACACTTTTGATGGGTAATTATTTCATCATATCTCTATGTGGAGTATATGTTTAAAAGGGTCATCCATGAAAACAGACTATAGTATTATGTTACATAGTATTACTTTGTATATGCTTGTATGTAATAGATTATAGATCTAAAACATTGTTTATGTTGGATTTAGACTATGCTAAAACAGAATCTTTTACATACATACAGGCATGAAGCTAAGTTCATCAAAAAAATTGTTGGAGAGATTTCGCTAGAGTTACGTTCCATCAATTCCGGATTTGATGAAAAGTTAATCGGCATGAAAATTCGAGTAAAGGAAGTTGTTTCATCTCTAAAAGTTGGTGTTAATGATGTTCGCATGATAGGGATCAAGGGCATGGGAGGGGCTGGGAAGACTACTACAGCGAGAGCTGTTTATGATCAGGTATCTATTGATTTCGAAGCTAAAAGCTTTGTTGAGAATGTGAGGGAAGTTTCCACAATTTTTGGTTTGAAGAAATTACAAGAACAAGTCCTTTCAGATGTGCTGAAAGAAAACGTCACTGTGAATGGTGTTACTGATGGGAAAAACATGATGAAAGAGAGGATGTGCGGTAAAAAGGTTCTTCTTGTTCTAGATGATGTGGATCACATAGACAAACTTGAGGCGTTAGCCGGTGAGCCTAAGTGGTTTAAGCCGGGAAGTAGAATTATCATTACAACAAGAGATGAGCAGGTGTTGGTAGCACACAGAGTGAACGTGATTCGTGATATTGCTCTCTTATCAAAACAGGAAGCAATTTGTCTCTTCAGTAGATATGCATTTGGAACAGAGAATCCAGTCCAAGGATACGAAGAGCTGTCAGAAAAAGTTGTCCGTTATGCTGCTGGTCTTCCCTTAACAGTCGAAGTATTGGGTTCATTTCTCTGTGGTAAAGAGAAGCTTGAATGGGTAGATGTCATAGGCAGATTAGAAAAAATTCCCTTAAAGGACACTATGGAAAAGCTAGAATTAAGGTATATGAGTCTGGAAGATGAATATAAGGAAATATTTCTAGACATTGCATGCATATTGAAAGGCAAGACCAAAGAAGATGCAATCAGAATTCTTGAATGTTGTGGATTTCATGCTAGAATTGGTTTAAAAGTTCTTGAGCAGAGATCTCTCATCACTCGTTCTTATAAATTTACTTGGCTAGTCTTGGGCATGCATGACCATATAGAAGAAATGGGAAAGAACATTGTTCGTCGGTCGCACCCGGATGAGCCTAACAAACATAGCCATTTGTGGATTGACAAGGAAATTGATGATATATTAGCTAATGACAAGGTAAAGATCAGTTTACTTGTAAGGTGGTAAAAGCTAATACATCGTCATTTGTCTGACTTTTTTTTTTCTTTTTTCTTTTTTTTGTTTGCAGGGTACAGAAGAAACGAGATGTCTAAAATTTATTATGCCGAAAGTAAATCCTAGAATTCTTCTGAAAGGTCTCGGAAAAATGAAAAAGCTTAGATATCTTGAAGTGGATTTTACACGTTGCTATTCTTTTGTAGGCGATGCCGAAAGTCCTGATGATACCAGCCAATACTTTACAAACTCTTTAAAATATCTAAAATGTTCAGAATACCCTTTCTTGTATTTACCCAAAACATTTCAACCAAACAATCTTGTTGCACTTGATATGAAGTACAGCAGAATGGTACAACTTTGGGAAGAGGGAGATAAAAAGGTAGAATAATTGTAGATTGGTTGTTTTGAATAATTCGTAACAGTATATGTTATTAATTTATTGGTTTGTTAATACGGTAATACTAATCTTTCTTTTTTCTTGTTTTTGCTGGCAGATTCTGGAAAAACTCAAATATATTTCTTTCTATAATTCATACTTGACGAACTTTGACTTTAGGATTACTCCGAATCTCGAGACGCTATCTCTTAAATGTTCTTATCGTTTAGTAGAACTTCGCATGCGAGTTACTTGTCAAAAGCTCAAGCATCTTGATATCAGTCACTCAAAGTTTAAATTCTTTGACCTTGGGTTGACTCCGAATCTTGAGACCTTATCTCTTCATAATTGTGCTGATTTTGAAGAACTTCACGTGTCTGTTGCATGTCCAAATCTAAAATCCCTCGAACTTTATAAGGCGAGGTTGAGGAGCCTTGACCTTGAGCTGATTCCAAATCTTGAGATGTTAAATCTTGCATATTGTGTTGAGTTGGTAAAAATTAACGCTCCTGTTGGATGTCTGAAAAAAGTTGGCTATACAAACGTAAGTGGTTGTTTGAGGTTTACCGATTTTGAGTTTCACGGTAGATCCGAACCAAAGGATAATTGTTCCTCAGCTTATTTAGATCTGGTTGGAGTGCCCATAGATTTATGCCCATTGCACCCCAACAGTAATCTCCCAAAGTTGCGGTTTGAGTGTTATTATGGCGATAATCTTCCATCACTTGGAAATCTTGAGAAGCTTATTTCTTTTGGTCTATGTGCTTGCACAGACTTGAAGAAATTTTCAGACATGATTTGTAGTTTACAATGTATAGAAGAGCTTAAACTCAATTGTGATATTCAAGAGTTTCCCAAAGATCTTGGCCAATTAGAACGTCTAGAGAAGCTATATTTGTCATCTACAAGGATAAAACATCTTCCGGATAGCATTTGTTTTTTGATAAATCTCAAATCTCTCAAAGTAAAAAATGGTGATCTTCTTGAGAAGTTACCAGAGGATCTTGGCAAATTAGAACGTTTAGAGAAGTTATATGTGAGAAGTAACAAGATTGAATATCTTCCAGATAGCATCTGCATGCTAAAACGTCTGAAGTATCTGAGACTTGATGGTTGTGCTCTTCTAGGGAAGTTACCTGAAGATCTTGGCCGATTAGAATGTTTGAAAGAGCTAGATTTAACAAATACAGGGATAAGTCATCTTCCGCAAAGCATATTTGGGTTAAAAGGTCTGCTTATCGCCGCACCTCTAGAGCTTCTACAGTGGTATGATTTTCCCTCGGAGATACAAACCACAACCTCTCCCTCTTGGTGAGTAAATAACAAACACTTTCTTTGTTTTCTAAATTCATTTTGCTCTTATTTTGATATTCAATTTGATATTGACCTACAAGACTTATTAGTACAAAATAACAAATGTTTAGAAAGAAAAAAATAAAACACGAATGGTCCTTATAGATTTGGTTTCAGAATATCAAATGTTACTTGGTCTACAATTTGGGATGGTAACGCGGCGGGGGCAGCTCCCCCATCCCCAAACCCGATTAGATAAGTTGGCCCCAAACCGCCCCAAAACCCGTCGGGGATCTTATCGGGGTAACCCATCAGGGAAGGGTTCTCTCCTAAACCCGCCCCTAACCCGCTGGATTTTCGGCTTTCCCCATCGGGTGCGGTTTATTTTATTTTTTCATCCCTTGCAGTTTAGCACCTTACATCACTTGAAATATGATCTCATACAATACATAGAGCAATCAGTGATGCATAAATAATCATATAAGCAACAACACAATATTCTAACACATAGTTTTTAAACAAAGTACCCTTACATAGTCCCAATTAAAAATCACAAACTAGTAATCAAACATTCGACAAATAAGATCATCCAAAGTTTGACACAAAGCTAATTAAACACAAAAAATTATTCAAAGTTCACGATGCACAACTATTTAAGCGTGCTTTTCTTCATCATTGATAACAACTCACGAAAGATAGGTCTTCAAGCATTACCCCGCTAGTAACTTAATTTGAATCATCCAAGCATGTTATTTCACTTCCCTTGGTACATTCCTGTTAAAAAGATATTCATTATTGATAACACTAACAGTTCACCTAAGTTCTGTATAATTTTTGCATTGTCAATTGGACCACCTAATCTATAACTCCCAGTACTTGACACTAGAATAACCTATAGCCAATAAACGCATTGACTTATATATGTTGTTCAGTTCATTCACTTTTACGTTTGTTATAGCATATAATATCACTATAAGTCTATAACAGCTTTATTTGAAGTTTATCATAAGGTTAAACAGTGTTTCTATTTTAGTAAAAATGCAAATTATATTTGCCACTGAACAATGTTGATGAGCCAAAATTGCCAGCTGAAGCATTTAAATAGAGTAAATTTACCATCAATAGGTATAGGTATAATCGGGCGGGGTGGGGCGGGTCGGGGTGTTCGGCCCCGAACCCATATAAAATACTTGTTAGTCAACCCGAAACCCGTTTACCATCCCTTCCCGCCCCAAAATTTTTGAGTTTCTCCATCGGGTTCAGGTTTTTTTTGGCCATCCCTACCTATAATTGAAAACTTGTTACACTTTTGGTCCTTTATTGTGTTAATTAAAGATGTTAGCGTTTCAAAAGATTCTCCATTGTTGATTCTCCATTGTTGATTCTATTTTAATTCCATATAAGCTAAAGTAGTTTCTTGGTTTATAAGGAGGCGTAGAACCAACTCAGGATCAAGTAGTGACGAATCTACGAATTCAGATTAAGGTATGCACTGTTTTATTAGAGTTATTATATATTCAATAGTTTTGGGTCACATTTCCAGGTCGGGGTTTTCCTTCGGGTTTTTAAGAATTCGGACCAGATATGATTGTTTTATTTTTCGGATCCGATTTATTAGAGTTGATTTGGTTTATGAAATTTGGTTTATGCGGAATTGAACTGGTTATTCGGATTTGAGTATTTTAGCTAAACATAGTTTGATTTTGGTGTTAAATCGAAAAAGATAAAAGTAAAATTCAACTAATATATTGTAATAACAAATGATGTTAAATCCATATGTTTTAATTTTTGTAAACAATTATCACCGACAACAAATTTGAAAAAACAAACCTTAGAAATATGCAAAGACAATTTTCATACTGGGTACTTTAATACAAGATTCATGCAAGCAGATGATGGATGATGCAAGAACAACAAACGCAAAAACCATGGTCACGAAGAAGAGAATTTATTGTATGCTTAAATCCCCCGTGTTCACAAAGACACGAGATTCCATTTTGAGATCAGATACATCAAAGGCTCATTGATATCCCACACCCATCTGCATAAACCGTTGACTCATTGATGTAGCTTGATCAACCTGCTGGTGTCGATGTCGATGTTAAGCTTTAGAAGTGCATTTCAAGTCCTCTTTTTGGTATTAAATGTTGTTATTTACACTTTTGGCAGTAAATTTTTTACTTGTATCATTGTTCATAGGAACGGTGTTTAGTAAAATATTTTGTAATGTCATAACATTGAAATAATGGTTCTGCAAGCCACAAATGGTTTTGTTTATTGTTTGCAATTGATACATGATCATGCCTATGCATTATGAAATTTTCATTGATTATGTGCTTCGAATTTATATGAACTGCTTACTTGAAAAACATTGGGACGTAACTTGTAAACTTTGAATCATAACTTAACTTGAAACTCTAAAAGCATGATCAAAGCTGAAAGATTTCAAGTTTGATTCCTACTAAGTGCCGTTGGGTGTAAGGTTTTATCCGGTTTGGGTTTGAGTTTGTGAGCATGGTTTTAACCCGCGGATTAATAGGTCAAAATGCGATATTATTTAAGGAAAATGGTAACAATGGCTCCTCACGGCTATCAAGATAATAACGATATACTCTTCGATTTAACTTCTGTCAATTAACTATATGTACAACTATTGATACTTAAAACTACTTTTTGTTCATAACGACCATGTTCTTATAGTGAAAGATAAAAGATAAAAGAGGTTTGCATTGTATGGTGCTTTCGCATACCACTGTGAATAGGGCGAGTAGACAGATAACTGACTCTTGCATTTACAAACATTCCGTCAAGCATACCTTTTCAAGAGGTCGAACCAGCTAGAACTAATCAACTTATAAAATATTTGGCAAAGAAAACAACCAACTTATTATTACTTAACAGAATTCCAGACTCGGCCACTTCTACTCATGGATGACTATAAATATCCAACAAAATTATTACTCCATAATTTCATGGTTACATGACTTCCATTGTAACTTAAAACCGCAAAATGTCCAGCAACTACTATATTGGTTCTGCTCTAACATGACCAGGCTCTAAATATTATCAAAGACAAACGTGAAACAAAGTCTAGAATGGTGATGATTTGAATATTTTAAGATCCCAAACGTGAAACAAAATACTTGCCAGACACATTTGAGTTGTTTCCATAAATAGATATCTGGCTAATCAAAAACCGTCTAACGCTTGACCCATTGGAAGCTCTTTCTTGCTTTCGCCTTACCAGGTTTCTTTCGCTCCACAATTCTCGAGTCTGTCAAGAAACCAGCTGCAAAAAACACAAATTACACGTTACGATACAAGCTCATATATCAATGAGCTACATAACTTCTACAACTGGAACTTTGGCCATAGAATGAAAGAATAACCTCAGAATGTGACCTAACATATGTAATATTTGAGTTTCATAGGATTATCAACTCTTGCTAGAAGGCATAAAGTTTGTCCTAAAAGTGGCAATTTTGACCCAATATACTTATGAGTGGCGAATATGGGCTAGGCTATGTTTAATCTCTAATGAGCCACGCGGAAAAAATGAAAACATAAGCAAACAGGTCAGATGGTTGAACGGGTCGAAAGTCGCAAAAGTGGAACTTTTATAGAATAAAACCTAGTAGATCAATCTTTTTGGTAACTGACAAATACTCCAATCCCACACACATTGCAACAAAATCGAGCACATGGTTTTATAAAACTGATATTTAACGATTAACTAAATATCTTGCATTATCTTCAATAATAATAATACAGAAAAATCTTGCGAGTCCAAATGAATATCCTTGATTCTTTGTAACAATGATGTTAGACGAGAAATTTTAGATTAAGGTTTCTCTAGAACAGGATGGGCTAAAAACTATAACTTGCATGATCCCTGTTTTGAGTCTAGAGGTGGCAAATTATGCCTGTTTGCCTAAATATGGGTCAATTCGGGTTTCAGTTTATCTTCAAAGGCTTTATGCTTTAGCAGCACATTTTAGAGAGTTGGTTAGAATGAAAACAGGTTAGCTGCGTTTTCAGGTGCTAAAATCTCCTAACTCGCCTTATTAAAAGTATTGGACTACTATTTTAACAGCATGGTAGTAGCTACAATCTGCACATACCAAAGGTAAATAAAAGCTTGTTTACCTTCTTTCAAAGGAGGACGAAACTGATCTGGCGCCCAGTTTTGCAGTGCCCTACTCATACCAAGACGAATTGCGCCGATTGACCTGTTTCATGTACTTATCAAGTTTAGATTGGTTTCCCCAAACAAATGAAAGAACCAAAAATAATGCTTCAAACCTGATCCACCCCCTTTGACAGTACAATTGACATCCAGAAGACCCAATGTTTTAGTCTCAGTAATAAAACGAAGAAGAGCAGCTCGTTGATCAAGCAACGGGAAATAGACATCAAATTGGTTGTCAATTACGAGAAATTTACCATCACCAGGTTCAATCCAAACACGGGAAATACCTACATTTCCTTTTTCCAGTCCCATAAGCCCTACCCTGACTATCAACTTGTCTAACGCATGCATTCACAATTTCCTCTTGCTTCTGACGCTCTATGTCAGCTCTTGTGGACTTACGGGTGTACTTTTCATAACACATGTCCTCAATTGTGCTTAGTGGGGGCAATTCTGGAACATTGTCCAAGTCCTTGAGGGCCATTAAACTGTCAAGTGTGTCATCTGTAATTCTGGAGGCAGCAATTAAGTTGCCAAATGCATGATCTGGGCCAGTGGTCAAGCATTATGATTATGAATCTTTCATGAGAGATATGAGTGATGGTCACAGAAGAAAATAGTGACAATGTTAAATGTTCACACACATATGCCTAGTTAGTAAGCTGCCGAGCAACAATTTGGTGGAGCATACAGCTGCACAGGAGATCAACAAATCTGCTTATGGCACGGGTGGGATCAAACCAATTTTAAATCAGCACACTAAATACAGGGACGGATGGGCCCAGGAGTCAGAGGACACCTGTGGATATTTGCGGCATAGCGTTAATTTTTTTAAAAGACCTATATTTTCCCTAAATGCACATGGTCCAAAGAAATTGTGTTTTTTAACTTTTTATTCTTGTTTAGAATTCTTTTTTTTTTTTTTTCCTTGAATGCACCTGAGTGTCATGGTTCTGTCCCTAGTGTTACCTATGTGGGTTGGATAATCTTTTGTTTCGTTAAACTAGGTCCACCACAGCCAGTCATTACACATTGCACAAATTAACCAAGTACAAATTCATGACATTAATTTTAGGCTAACAACAAAGGCACAATTTTGGAACCTATCTAAAACCCATTATATAAGCCCACTTATGGGGGTGTTTCTCTAAGCTTATATGAGTGGGCTTATGAGCTTATATGAGGGGTTTTCTACAAGCCCCAAAAGTGTGGCTTTTTTAAGGGGGTTGGGCTTATATAACATACTCCATAACTATTACAATTTTACTCTTAATTATACCATCTACAACAACAACGAAACACAATCCCGCCGGAGCAGGTGTTGGACGTTAATATCTTGTTTGCCAAACAGAATATGATGTAACGTTTTTCTTTAGGCCTGTATTCAGGTTGGGCCAAAGGCCAACAACCCATTAGATGAAACGGTTATTAGGTTTAGGAAAACATTGCAGCGATTATTATATGAACCGGTATGTCTCTTGAAGACACCGTTTCATTCAGTTTATATAGGATCAAATTCTGTAATTCAAAGTAACCCCATTCATTTATATTATCAGATTATTGAGGGTTCAACAAATCTTCTTTGTTTTTTCTTTTATCGATTCTTTGTTTGAATGTTGTCATGAGTTATGTTTGATCATACACGATCCTGGAAATCAGAAGTTAAGACCTTCCAAACAGCAGGGTATGGGGGAGGTGGGATGTCGACATATCATACCCTTACAAGCCCGAGGGTAAAGAGCAGGGGCCGATCTAGGTATTGGCGAGGTGTGGCATGTGCCACACACGATTTAAGTCGGCGAACTATGATTTTTTTGTAAAAATTGATCTTTTTCAATAGTGTTACATGTAGTTTGGAGATGTGCAAAGAAAATTAGTAAAAATAGGGGAGATCGAAACAAGTTTTTCAGATTTTTGGAGAAGCAAGAAGATGTAGTAGCAAGGATTGAGGAAGATGATGAATAGTATTGTAAGTTTTTTTTAGTATTGTACTAGTTTTATGTACTTGTTTTGTTTTTTAGTACTCCCTCCGTCCCAATTTTACTGTCCACATTTCCTTTTTGGTATGTCCCAAAATAATTGTCCATACCTAAATATAGATAGGAAAGTTTGATCAAGTTTACCATATTGCCCTTGTTTGAAATTATTATTACAAACTTTCAAGAATAACTTAATTAATTAGTTAAGGGTAAAACTGTCATTCTGTCAAAAAGTAGTAAAGAGAAAGATGTAATAAATGCACTTTTCTTAAACTGTGTGTTTTTTGTCGGGGGACAATTTTAGGACGGAGGGAGTAAGTTTTTTTGTTGTCCTTTTTTTTTTAGGGACTAGGGATTACTTTAAGTTTGTTTATATTCATATAGTCATATAGAACACTACAGATTTTAGGAATAGCAAATCACTTCGATTCAGTTTTTCTAATATATAGGGTATTTTAAGTTTGTTTATATAATAGTAGTTGTTAATTCTTTTGCATATAGAATGTCCATTCAGCGTTTTAGTTAGTAACGAGTTGACAAACATGGTAGTTACAAAGTACTTAACTCGTATCTTAAATGTCTAATTTTGTCTGGTTGAATATATTTATTTTACTTTCATATTAGTGTCGAATAGTCGAGATCCGTGAATTAATACTTAATAAAAATAGTTCTACCCAAAAACCAAACACGCTAATAATCCCTCGCGAAGCGAAGTGAGCATAAAATGTGCCACACACGATTCAAAATCCTAGATCCGCCACTGGTAAAGATAACTTGTTAAACATAAGTTAATCCTAACACTCAACATGGGTTTATGAACTTATGATATACAAGCCATAAGGTGGTTATATAACATAAACATAAGCCCAATTGATAAGCTTAGCCAAACACCCCCTATATAAGCTTATCCAAAGTTCCAAACACTTGGTCTGAGCTTATTTGAGTCATATAAGCTAATAAGGATTAAGGCCATCATATAAGCTTACCCAAACACCCCCTAAAGCAGAAAAGAAAAAAATAAATAAATAAATAAAAGTATACCATTACATGGACGGGTGTCCCAGGGTGAGAGGACAACATACAACATGGATATTTGCAGCGTGGTTAAGTTTTGTAAAAAAAACTCTATTTTTCTTATACGCACTCGGTAAAAAAAAGCTGTCAATTTAGTTTTTTTCTTAAATGCACCTAGTCAATCTGTGTCAGTGTTCCGTCTTACATACCAATGTTGGACGGACAATAATTTTTTTGTGTTGTTAAACAAGGTCCACAACCAATCATTCTACATACCAACATCGCACAAATTAAGGAGTGTTTGTTTAAGCTTATATGTGGGCTTATGAGCTTATTTGTGTATCGGCTATTATATCATAAGCACCAATTTCTCGGCTTCTTTTGAGATGTGTGGGCTTACATAAGTTTATTATAATATGCTAAACTTTTATTAGCCCATAATAAGCTGGAAAATTAAGGCTTATAAAACATAAGCCGAAATCAAATAAGCTCATAAACCCACATATAACCTAGTACTAATCTATGACATTAAGGGGGTGTTTGTTTAAGTTTATATGTGGGCTTACGACCTTATTTGGATTGGGCTTATATTACATAAGCCCCAATTTTTTTAGCTTATTTAAAGACTTTTGGGCTTATATAAGCTTATTGTATCATAATAAACTTATATAAGCCCAAAAGTGACAAAATAAGCCAGAAAATTGGGGCTTATGAAATATAAGTCGAAATCAAATAAGCTCATAAGCCCACATATAACCTAGTACTAATCTATGACATTAATCTTGTTACAATAACTATTCTCTCTCTTTTTTTTTTTTTAAATAAGCTCATAAGCCCACATATAACCTAGTACTAATCTGATAAAGATTTCGCTTCTTCATCCAATAGTCTATTATTTTCCTCTTGTTGTTGTTTCTTTCATTACCCTCCAACGCGAAAACCCCGTCATTATCATTATTACCATTCGGATTCTTAGTTTGGAAGATTCTTCTTCTAGGATAGTATTAACAGAAAAATATATATTTGATACTTTGTTCTCCTAAACCATAATCAGCCGCTAGACCCTACCCGACCCGTCCCACATAAGCAAATCCCAAAATGAAGGGAGTAAGGAAGGGTAAAACCCATAAGTCTCAAAATAAGCCGGAAAATTAGAGCTTATCAAATATAAGCCGAAATCAAATAATCTCATAAGCTCACATATAAGCTGAAACAAACACCCCCTTAGTTTTTCTTAAATGCACCTAGTACTACAACCAATCATTCTACATACCAACATCAC
This sequence comes from Chrysanthemum seticuspe, assembly GCA_019973895.1. Lineage (NCBI taxonomy): Eukaryota > Viridiplantae > Streptophyta > Magnoliopsida > Asterales > Asteraceae > Chrysanthemum > Chrysanthemum seticuspe. Next base: position 5,778,715 of record BPTQ01000006.1, on the reverse strand, counting down.
ATAAATTAACCTAGTACTAGCCAATGACATTAACCTTATTAGGCCAACAAGATTAAAAAGACGGGTATACCTTTAAGAACATCAGATAAAGATTTGGCTTCTTCATCCAATAGTCTATTATTTTCCTCTTCTTGTTGTTTCTTTTCATTATCCTCTTGGCCCGACCAGTGTTGTAAAAATCGGCCTTGGCGGCCGATATGGTGGCGCCTAGGCGGTTGGCGGCGGTCAAACGCCACATTTTTGGCATATCGGTCTAATTTGGCGTTTTGGTCAAAATCGGTCATAAATCGGTCAAAATCGGAGCTTGGCGGTCAAAATCGGCCTTGGCGGCGGTTTGGTCAACGGCGGTCAACGGCGGTCAACGGTGGTCAACTTCAGATATGGGTTTTTTTTTTTCAAATTCACGGCAATTAACTCCGATTTTATTGATTTTGTTCTAATTTAAGCTAGTTTTTATAATTAATCTTGCTAATATTCATTTCTTTAATAAATTCCTTTGTAATTTAGGGTCACCGCCATGGCGCCGCCTAGGCGCCGCTATGGCGGCTATGGCGCTTGGCGGGGGTCAACCGCCACGGTACCGCCGAGCGATTTTTACAACCTTGGGCCCGACAACGCGAAAACCCCATTATCATTATCATCATTCGGATTGTTAGATATCTTAGAAGAATCTTGTTCTTGGATGATAGAGATTCGATACTTTCTTCTCCTCCTCCTAATGATGATGAAATGTTCCATGAAGAAGATGATTTGTTATTATCATTGTTTCCAGTTGATAAATAACGATGACCACCCTTGTTGTTGATTGTGCTAAAGAAGCTATTATTATTAGGGTTTTGGCTTTGAGATTCAGATTGAGATTGAGATTGGATGATGAAACTGTGGACTCCTCTTCGACCCCCTGGGAAAACCCATCTTTTAACCTTTTCTGGACTCTTTTTTAAAAAGTATTTGAACCTCTTTACCCCCTTTTGAACCTATTGCCAAATAAACTATAGTTTGTAGAGATGACTAGGTAATGTGCCGTGCATACGCACGGCCCAAGGGGACTTATATATATCGTGTGATAACGAAAAACATAAGCAACAATAATTTTTATCTTATGGTTCATTGTTTAAAAAGCATATTTTAGTTTATGATGGCACCTTTTTACTCCTTCAATTCTGTTTACCTCCTTCTACTGTCATACGTCTTATCTAACCATAAGTACATAAAAATCTATAATGTGACTGTAAGTACATTAAAATCTATAATGTAAGCTTGTCGACTTTTGTATTTAAGCGCGTTCTTTGCATAAGAAAGTTATGCATATTCTTTTTAGTCAAGTGTTCTTCTGTTTAAAAGTTTATGATGTTTGAAACATGTTATCTTACTTGTAAAAATGTTGCTAATTAAGTTATATAAGTAGATGGGAAATAAGAGCTACTTCAATTGTTACTATTACAAAGACACGAATTAGTTCATTTTACCAATTGGTTCAGGTCACAAAGATGCAAGAATGCTCTATATATAGTTTACGTGTTGGTTAAGAAAGATATTGAATTTCGTTTAGTTCTATTATTAGTTGGTTAAAAGTGGGTTAATGGGAAAACTAAAAAGTTGAAAGTTTCACATATGTCCAAGTTGTACTCAATAGTTAGTTTTGGGGTGTATCTATAATTATAATAAGAGCTTTGGGTTGTCTCTATAATTATAATAAGAGCATTATGTGCCTTAGAGTTATGCATCTCGCTTTATCCGTCTCAAAAAAGGGTTAAGATTATCTCAAATTACTTGAGTCAAGTTAGGGTATTAAGTCATTTGATTTGATTCAATGTGTAACACCCCAACCCGGCAAGGGTAGAAGTGTCACATTCTGGTTTCATATCAGAACATACAATATGAAATCTTTACAAACGGAAACCTTAAAAATGAAGTATCAAAACATATACACAATTGACTGACAAGAAAATACAATATCCAGGATGAATTAAAATCCCAAAACAAAAGTTCTTCAAAATAAGTCCCAAAGTAATAAGGTACTAGGGTTGGTCCACTCAGATACTCTAACTCTCAGCCCATCGAAGCCCATCTTCTAACCTAAAACCTGCCGCAAGAAAAGAAATGCGGCTGAGCTTAAAAAGCCCAGTAAACAGATATAACAAAACGAAAGCTAAATAAAATCAATTATGCGAAATGGAATAATGAAACTGATAACAAAGTCGCAGCGAAATGAGGACAATGAGTCAATGAGGATCCTGCAGAACACAATTATACAAATATCCAAAGCACAGATAACAAGGAGAACGAAGCAAAGCAAAGCATCAATGATATAAATACAAGCACATACAAAAATATAAAGGCAAGCGGAAGCAGTTAATTAGTAAGTGAGCATGGCAATCAAACAGGACAGAAACCCTTAGTTCAAAACATAACAAGTATCATAACAGCAGTCAAAACATGGCAGTCACACGTAACAATTAGGAATATAGTATGAACACTATAATAAAATGAACTAGGGACATAGTAGGGCAATTAAACAAGTTAACAAGCCAGACGTCATAAGTTGAACCATTTACCCAATCAACGATAGTATAAGCAGAAATTTAAACATGGCAGGTCAACCATAGGCAGATAGGGATACTAACGGATAGTCAAAGTTTACGAGATTAACTGAACGAAGGATAGATAATAAACATACAAGACAATCGATTACACACTAGCATAGTCACCACACAGATCAAAGAGGTCACATAACGGTAAGATAACATATAATCAGATGACAACATGTGAACCACATATAAACATATTAATCCTATCGTAGCATGGTAACCAGTGGTCACATAAACATGTAAAAGCATAAACAATTTCAATAATCATGTAATAACCCGGTACGTGAATGGAACGATAGTCTGAAGTAACGGAATGAGAGTGTGACAGATCAAAGTAATGGAATATAAATATCTTGGTAGTAGGGTGAGTCATATAAGGGTACTGAGTAATGGACAATTAATACAGAATATGGTGCGTTGGAAAATACAGAAGGTACAATTATAGGTATATCAAAAGTGTACGGGTTGTCAGAAATCTACCACGAGCCCGGAACAAATCATATCATATCATAAGTAACTATTGTATTCGGAGGGTGACCTCGGAATACCATATATAGTAGGAGGGGAGACCTCAGTAACCAATGGAGTAGCTAGCTCCCAGACTGTGAAGACGCGTATTGCACACGACATCATTCACCAGACATATCATATCATAGCATAACATATCAGATACAGAACAAATCTAGGATGCATCCATACGCCCCTGCAGACTGATAGTGGCCATACAATATATATCGAGCTCATAATCAGATAACAAAAAGGGACAGTATGTAACATCACTCGTACACACTAGAGTCATGTCATTGGTGCATCAATGACAAGACCATGTTACCTTCATGGCTAAGGAAACATATTTGGCTCGGGTATCAAACTGAAGGGTCAAAGCATAACCATATCATAAGGGTTCATATCAAAGGTTCAGAAGTCAAAGGTTCATATCAGATTTCCATAACATAAGTTCATAATCAGATGGTTCATAATCATAAGGTTCATAATCATAAGGTTCATAATCAGAAGTTCATAATCATAACAAACTAATATCATAGCGAACATAACCATATCAAAGGATTATGTCGGGATCATATCAAAAGGATCATAGCATAAGGAAGTCATAGCAAAGAATATCATAAGTGAAGTAAAGTCAAGGATCAAAAAGTTATGAGAAACCCCTACTGAAAAGGGATAGAATATCTGTACCTCGAATCGAAAAGCAAATCACCATAACACCAAAAGGGAACACAACAGCTAATCCTTCCTTCGCGGATCTACATGAATAATGGTCGATTATTATTTAGGGCTTATCGCTATTCATATTTCATAATTAGGGTTCCTTTCTATTTTTATAAACTTTCCAATTTTAATCGAATTAGGGTTTTCCGAATAAGTAATAATTAGATTTAGGGCTTTTAAAACGGAATAACTTCAAATGATTCAATTAGGGTTCTTAACGAAATGTATTTCCATAATGGTCAATTTAGAGTTTCTTAGACATTTAGTTAAGTTTAATAAATATCTTAGTTATAATTATATTTTTAAGGCTTTTAAATGACATTTTAATAAGGTCTAGGGTCGATCATAATGATAATCAAAGTGTAGGGTTTAAAAATGTCAATGTGTCATAGTTTAGGGTTTACTAAGAAATTAAATAAAACTATCATGCAATTAAAATGGTTCATGCGTACATTTAGTTTTAGAGGATTCAAATATAAACGTCATTTTTTGAAATCTCGACAATCTTTACACTTGCTCTAGGTTCACAATATTCACAACTACGACAAGGTAATCATGCAAACGGACTAACACGATGCCCGTCTCCCCCGACCCCCTTTCAAAACTCCAAACGACCCAACAGTTTTTCCCGCGATCACCCTCAAAGTTACCCCCACAATATTCCTATTTACATGTTCGACCCATCTAAAAGTTCGCTCGCGGCTCAAACGAATAGCATCTATGCTTTAAAATTCATGCCTTATGATTAACCCCCGGCTCACCTTTCCGACACACTTTCAAAATACAAAACGGCTTACCCAGTTGTCCCGCGATCGCCCTTAAACTTACCCCTATGAACACAATTCATTTGACACCACCGAAATCCATTCGAGACATTGACCATTTATAGTTAACGACACAAGCTAGACTAAGGTGTATTAGTATATGGTTATTCCCTTATCAATTTGACACAAGATACATAAAATATGTGTGTCGTGTACATGGAAGGTCAAGACAGATTCAAAACCAGATTTTATTTGTGTCGACATACTCATGAATATAACATGCATCAAGGCGAAATAGATTCAGTTGATGGGGTTAATATGCAGGTCGACTTGCATGCTTCTAGTTATGATCTCAAAAGATGAAACGTAATATTTTATGTGATGACTGCTTATACCTTCATGTGCCTTTTAACATCTCAAAACATGTGACGAGAGATAATTCAAAAACAGAAACATATATATGGTTGTATTAACATGTTCATTCCCTCCAATATTAACGTGATCTTCATACATGATTTCATGCGGCAACAAGTTATTATTATGTGATGGTTATTATCTTTTATGTGCAAGGTTTTAAATGTGTTCATGCATTCAAATGGTGTCATTCACGTATGATTAAAAAGACAATCAATGGAGGAAGATCAAAATAAGGTTGTGGTACAATACCCTTCGGTAACGTGCGAGTGAAAGACAAACAAGAGCCAAGACCAACTAGACCCACGACAAGGCCAACACCAACACCAACACGCCTCTCGACCTAGAACCCGAAATCGCAGCAGCCTCGAACCAGTGTTACGAACCAATACCCACGACAAGGTCAAAACAGCCTTACTTGGCTTAGAAGACCCACGACCAGGAGCAAGAGAACCCACGCCAATAACCACCCTAGCAGCCTCGAACCATGGACTCACAGCCTACTTCAATCACTATACGAATCTACTTCGTGCTTGCCTTGGTGATCGTATGGAAGAGAGACAGAAAAGATTGTTGCCGTCATTTTTCTTTTCTTGATTAGGGTTTCATGCGTGTGGGTAGTATGGTAGGATAATAAACGAGAATAATGGAATTAATGGGGAGGAGATTTGGCTGATTAGTAGGGAAATCAAAACAGAAATAACACTTTCCGTAAATATAATTATAGTAGGCTTTAGATTTAAGTTATATTGTAATGGTAATATTTTTGGTTCATGCAAAGCATAAAAAGAAAACGTTGAGATCTAAATGGACATAGGCGTGGGTCGATTTTGTACACGTTATTTATCCAGTGATTGTAGCTTTTACTTTCGTTAAACCTCGAATCATATGTCAAGTTAAATTTCATTACGCTAAGGATGAGCTTGACATAGTTTACGTATTTTATAAATATTAAATTCGAGGGCAAAATGGTCTTTTCACATGATTTATATTTTCAGGGTTTTACACAATGGCTCAAATCAAATGAACTTCTTTTGATTTTGATTTGAGCCACTGAATCAAATTTAATGGCTTATAATACCCTAACTTGACTCAAGTTGTGTTTACAATTTGAGAGAATCCTAACCCCTCAAAAAGTGCTTTATCCGTCTCACGTTATAGAAAAAAAGGTTATAGCAAAAAGTGTTAGACTCGGAACTTATAACTTACAAAAAAAAATATATATCTAGAAAAAAAATACATTCCTCCATGTTTGTTAAGAGTTCTAGCAAGTATTGGTGGTATGTTGAAGGTTATTGGAAACTTGACATCATAATATATTTAGCAAATCAGATTTCAAAAGTGGTTTAACAAATACACAATAGAATTTTTAAAACTTCATCAATACCATGTACAACTAAATTAAATCAACCACTTCTAAGTAAAAAAATCAGAAAGGTGTTTAAAGTTTAAGCTACTCATTGCGTACTTTCATTAACGTATACATCAACAATTATTTTGGATCCTATATAATTTTATATTTTCATACAATATTTACATGAGAAAAATTAAACTTGTTACATAAAAGTCAATATTCCGCCATCCCTATATCACCCTTTTTTTTACTTACTTTTACTTGCACATCTTTGTTCTGTCTTGTCACCCGTCACCCACTCACCAACTGCCTATCATTTTGACCATTTTTTCATCACGTAACACGTCTTTTTTTGCAATGCAGTGTATCAAGGCAAAAACACCGTAGAGAAAAAAACATCACATTACAAAGTATATCTTTAGAGCATGGAGTGTAGCAAAGAACCTCCCTCGCCACTCCTAGGTGGCACCCTCGCCAGTCACCGCCATCCCTCGCCACCACACCAGACAACCTCCCCACTTTGCTGCTCGTCGTCCCAACGAAATGAAAACGACAAAGAACGAATACTGAAATTCTATTTCTATCAATTTATTTAATGAGAAGAAGAGAAGAAGAAGAAATAAAATGAGGGAGGGTGGGGCCCAAGTGAAGAGGTTGAGTTTAGTTGTGAATGAGGGGTATTTTTAAGTGGGTGTGTTGAAATGATTTCGCATCCGTAGGGCCCAAGTGAAGAGAAAACCTCATAAATTGCTTATAATCTTCCCTCAAACCTATGACACAACACAGACAATTTATACTCCAAGCTAAATAGATCAAAGTTCAACAATATGTTAAACATTTACCTTACACGTCTTTGAAAATCAACAAATTAAATCAGCGAAGGTCTTCATCCATCTTTTCATCTTCATATCATACCCTGTAGTAAGTTAATACAGTAACAAAAACCACAAAACAAATCCACACATAAATACGAAATATAGACATGCATCCAAACACAAATGCACACACGAATCTTGATTAAAACCAAAACAAGTAAAAAAAGTAGACATACCGTTTCTAGCTTTTCGTAACAAAGGATTGTCCACATTTGATTTAGCTCCCACTACTACAAAAATCAAATATACACAAAGCACGGATATGCATGTTTAACTACATGACTCAAATCGGGAAAAAAAATGAGGAAAGGAAAGATGGTGTTACCGTCGTCGTAAAATAGCAAATGACCGGTAGGGATAGTTGGAGTTTGGGAGAGACGAATGGGAGTGGGTATAATGAAATGGGTGAAAGAAGGATGGTTGGTTACTTGGTTGGGCAAAATAACGAAGAATGGAGAATGGGCAGGTCAAATACATCCATTTTTCAAAGAGCAAATAGTAGCCGATTGTTTACCGCTGATGTGTATATTTTTTAGGCGTCCACCATAATAGGTGTCAATTTTTGGTGTGCTTATGTGGCACCCTCTCAATGATCTACAGTAATAAAAGGTCTCACTTATATAATAGGTAGAAATAAGGTACACATAATAGAACATAACAATGTAGGGGATATGTAGTAATAACGAACACTATGGATATGCTTAATCTCTGAAAGGCGTGTGAACACTTTCAGATCGAATCAATTCGGTGGTTCTACCAAATTATTCAATCGGATACAATTCAGAGAATGAGAATTTTCTGTATGTATTTATCTGAGATTTTATGAACCGTAATATAATCTGACCAAATAAACCGTATATATAACTATAATACGGGATAACTGCCAAAGCAGTTTTAGGGTTTCCAAGTTGTCAAAGTTTGTCCCTCAATTTCCGTAAATTAATTTCTGAGGAACATAACTTCAGCAGAATCATAACTTCAGCAGATTCATAACTTCAGCATAATCCTTCAGCAGGAATTTCGGCAGATTCATAACTCTGCCCCTTGGACCCTGCCAGGGGCTGCCGCCCCTTGGACCCTGCTACCAGGGGCGCTGCCCCCGGACCCCTGTCCCTTAGGGGCTTCGCCCCTAAGATCATAATAATTTCAAGTAGGTGTGCACTCCGCACCTCCAAACCTAAATGATGCATTATTATGATGAAATTGGTCAAAACAAGTTAATCCAATTACACTAAAATATCCAACAAACAATCGTGTATAATAGTAAAAGACGAAATAAACGTCTTTAATTGTCACTTTATCGTTTCTTCTATCTTTATCTCATATTTCTCTCAACCATTTCAACATCTTCTCTCATAAATTTTGTAGGATGATGTCAAAGTCCTTAACTCTATGAATGTATAAAACTCATTAAGAGCCTAAGTCTATAGGTATCCTTAAGGCTGCGTTCTCGAGTTAATTTTATAAGAGAAAGAAAAGAAAATTACAAAAATGTTGTGTTCTCAAGATCATTTTTAGAAAGAAAAGAAAATTACAAAAATGTTGTGTTCTCAAGATCATTTTTAGAAAGAAAAGAAAAGATGAGAGGAGAAGTGAGCGGGAAAAAGTAGCGCTTCTTCTTCCTCTCAAATTTGGGCAGAACAGGAGAGAATTGAAATGACAATAGTTATAATTACTAATATGCCCTTCAACCTAAAATATACTCTTATCTTCTTTTTTTCTACACAACACAAGTACCCATCTTCGAGGTTCTACATCCATCTTAATCATCTTCAAGTATTAATTTATTTGCTTCATCACCATAATTTCTTGGCTGCACTTTTTTTTTCTATATTTTATGGGTTCTACCTTTATGTGTTACTACATGTTTTAGTAATAGAAATATCGTGATCAAGTTACAATATCACCAATACATTAGTGTAATGTACGATTTGTGAGTTTATCATATGCAAATGAATTCATGTACTTTTATGAGTTTATCTTATATTTTCATAAGTCTTTTTTCAATGACCTTATATTTTCATAAGTCTTTTTTCAATCTACATGATATTGTAGATATGTGTCTAGAATTGCAATGGATGATAACCTATACCTTATAGCGAGAACTCAACATTTAGCCGCAATTCACTCGCTTTGTCTACTGTTGGTTCTTATTGCACATCGTAGACTTAGAAATAGGAATCCTCTTAACAATAAACATATTATTAGTATTTTGCTGTTAGTATTTATGTGATTAATGATGTTTGTTGTCTACTTTATTTAAGGTAATGGAAAGTTCTCGTCCACAGGCACTACTACACAAACTGATTTTTCCCACAAAAATTTTCCCACAGAAATGAAATTGTGTGAAATTTCACACGGGATACCAACAAATTACACACCAAATTGTTGACCAAATTTCGGTGGGAAATATGTAGTAAATTTCCAACGGATTTCTCACTCTTTACACACTAAATTGTTGACCAAGTTTTTGTGGGAAATTCGTCGCAAATTTCCCACAGATTTGCAACCATATTCACACTATTTGTGTTTATTAGACGTCCGTGGGAAACTTGTGGCACATTTCACACATATTAGCCACGGCCAAAAGTATGTGGCAAATTTTAGGTCCATTACTCACGAATTTCACACGGTATAAAGTTTTTGTGGGAAATTCGTCGCAAATTTCCCACAAATTTGCGACCATATTGACACTAATTGTGTTTATTAGACGTCCGTGGGAAACTTGTGGCACATTTCACACATATTAGCCACGGCCAAAAGTATGTGGCAAATTTTAATTCCATTACTCACGAATTTAACACGGTATAAAGTTTTTGTGGGAAATTCGTCGCAAATTTCCCACAGATTTGCGACCATATTCACACTATTTGTGTTTATTAGAAGTCCGTGGGAAACTTGTGGCACATTTTCACACATATTAGCCACGGCAAAAAGTATGTGGCAAATTTTAGTTCCATTACTCACGAATTTCACACGGTCTTTTTTATGAAGTAACTATTTAACCAGTCTGTGGGAAATCAGTGGGTCACTAGCCACGTATTTCCCACAAAATGTTTGTTTATGACCTTCATTGTATCTATAGATATTTTGTATCTAGGTATATCGATGTGTATATGTGTGAACGTGTAACTATATGAAAAAAAAGAAAACGATTATGTCCGTGGGAAATATGTGTCTACTTTCACGCAGATTACCTACCAATTTAATAAATCCGCGGGAAATACGTGTGTAAATACCTACGGATTTCTCACAGAAAATATCGTTTTAATTTTGTCTACTTACACATTCTCGCATTACTTCATATGACTTCATATATGTTTGTAGTTTCATATTATATGTGTTTGTCAATTAATGTAACTACTCATATCAGTATCACAAGTGTATGTGTAGGTTTAGGAATAACATTTTTGTGTAATAAACCATTATAAGTGTGTGGATCTCTACACATATATGTTATGTATGCTTGTTTATGACCTTCATTGTATCTATAGATGTTTTGTATCTAGATATATCGACGTGTATATTCATGAACGTGTAACTATATCAAAATAGTAAAAGAAAACGTTTATGTCCGTGGAAAATATGTGGGTACTTTCCCACAGATTACCTACCAATTTAATAAATTTGTGGGAAATACGTGTGTAAATACCCACGGATTTCCCACAAAAAATATCGCTTTTGTGTTTTGTCTACTTACATATTCTCACATTACTTAGTATGTCTTCACATGTGCTTGTAGTTTCATATTATACGTCTTTTTCAATTAATGGAACATATATCATTATGTTACAAAACGAGTAAGAGAAACCCGCCGCGTTGCGGCGGGGGTGTTTGCAAGTTTTTTTTAAACATCATTTAGAAGTGAACGATTACAATATGTCACCAAAGTAGATAGTCACATTGTAGCAGCTTTTGTTTACAAAAGTTTCATGTTCAAGTCTAGTGACATGAATATTTGTATATTCCTTACAAAGAAGTTGCTATATACCTATTATATGTAGTCAGGCTACTTATCTTTCATGCGTGTGATTCCTATGCACCAAACTCAAACTAAGGCCCTTTGTTTTTTGATTTGCACACTCCAGTATAACAACTGTTATTTAAAAATGTTTATGGAGCAATGGAAGGCATGTGAAATACAGCTTAAGGCTAAGTGAAAGACTAAGCGTGATTGTGTTCGATAGTAGAAATACACACCCATAAATATAATCTCCGGGCCAATTTATTTATATATAATTGAAACTTACATAAAAGTGAACGTCTTTAGCTTATTGTTGGGTTCAGTAAATACCTAAAACCCTTAAATCTAGGATTTGAATATAAAATACCTTAAGTGTTTAGACCGTTAAACACTAACAGGTCACTGAGTGCATAGTCTCCCAGTGAGCCATCTTCAGGATACTCAGTAAGAGGCGAAGAAGTCTCTCCACTCAGTAAGGCGGAACTTAAGGGGTGAAGACTGAGTCAAGAAGGAGATGGTGGATTCAGTGAGTGATGACAATAACTCACTGAATCCCTAAACTCCTCACCAACTACTTTCACTGAAGACAAACTGAAGTAGAAGACTGAAGGCAATGAAGACTGAAGAATGAGCGGGATAGGGAACAACACTTATGCAGTTTTAAAAAATTTCCGATAATTTTTAAAGTTATTACAAAGGTTAAGGGTGCATTTCGAAAGTTTTTTTTATTAAAAAACTATATATAGATATTAAACTTCAACATTTTTTATTAAATCATACGTATGTCAAAAGCATATGAATATTGGGCTCGTTTTGTTCGTTATCGAGAGACCTTTTTGGCGGTATTTTTTTTATTCAAGAAAGCGCGACGTATCTATTAACTAAACGATAAATAAAGTTTGTTGTATTAAAAAGTCGTAAATAATAAGAAGTTCGGGGGCTGTTTTGTAATTTTTTTATTTGTCCGCAACGTCGCCTAATTTTCTTTGGACCCTATTTTTTCAATTTTTTTTATCGGTAAATGAAAAGTTGGGTGTTTGATCAGTCGTGTTCGGTTGAGCTAGCAAAGACAACCCTCCATTAGCATTAACCTTATATATATAAAATAAATTCGTCACCAATCTTATAAAATAATTAACAACCAAAATAGTAAGATAAAAACATTTAGCTAAAAACTATATACTTGGTAGTAACTTTGTAGCTTAACTCATTTTATCCACTTTTTTTTTTTTTTTTTTTTTTTTTTTTTAACAACATATCAATTATTTCACTTGTAATTTTATTGTGTTTGTAAAGAAGGTATATTGGACCTTTGGATGACTTCACACAGATTGCCAACATGTCAGTTTTAATGGACAAGATGCAACCAAACATATACTCCCAACAAAAACAAATACACCCCATCCTTTACACACTAACCTAAACAAAAACCAAACATCAAACATGTCTCTTTCTCCATCTCTCTGGTTCAACCACCAACAAACACTTTGCAAAAAATACTCCTGCTCCTAACTCTCTCGCTTTACAAAAATCGGTAACTGAAAAAGATTGAAAAAGTATTTAGCTCAGTCATGAAGAAAGCGGGATCCGGGAAGCAACGGGACCGGCGTTCATCCGGCGCTGTTAAAGGCGCCTCCGGTCGAGATCCGGCCACCGATATTTCCCCCAAGGTCTTGATACCTTTTTAAAAAATTTCAGATCGTGTTGTATCTAATCTTTAAATTGTGTTTATGTTTTAGATCTTGTTGTCATATAGTTAGACGATCTAACTGTTTGGATTTTTTAGATTCGATTTTTTTTTTTTTTTTTTTTTTTTTTTTTTTTTTTTTTTTTTACTATAGTTTTAATCTTGTTGTCATACGAAAATCTAGTTTTGAAAATATAGTTTTGATCTTGTTGTTATACGAAAATAGTTTTGATCTTGTTTTCATACGAAAATCTACCTTTAGTTTTCAAAATATGTGTTGGAAAGATAGAAGTGGTGCTAAAGGATGTTTGATGATTGCGGGAAGAAGAAATTAGATGAATGGGATGTAAAGTGAAGGGCTAGGGATGGGCATAAGTTAAATGTATTAAAGGTCTATTTATTTTTTAGATTTGAAAAGCTTTGTAGTTATTGTTTGTTGGTTTTTTGTTTTTGGTTACTAGAACTAATTTGTTTTTATGTTTTGTTGAACACAGGTAGATAACGATTTACATAGCCAAGATGGATGGGATATTTGAAGAAATTATAGACCTTGCAAAGTTTGGCAAAAACAAGTTGTTCTTAAAATAAGAAATAGATCCGACACACTTTTTTTTTCTTCTATTAGCTTAGGGTTGGAATTTTTGGATTGAACAAATTTGTATGTCATATGTGTTTTGATGAAATATATGGGTTTTTAGATTACAACTTCATGTGTTTTTGTACAATTAACATTTGGGATTTATGTACCTAGATGGGTTTGTTGTTGCAATACTTTCCATTTTCTTTTAATTATAGAAAATACTAAATAATGTTAGATTTGTGTACCACGGAATTTAGCCATGTGTTTTCCACAGATTAATCACAAAATTGTTTAGGAAAAATTTAATTTTTTGTGGGATATCTGTGATAAAACCGTTAGAAATTATAGTGTGAAAATCGTTGGAAAACTGTGACAAAAAAACCACGGATATGTGTGGAAAATGGCTACTAGAAACTGTGGGAAATTTCGTGAGAAATCTGTGGGAGAAATTGTAGTGTGAACATCGTTGGAAATTTGTGGCAAAAAAACCACGGATATGTGTGAAAAATGGCTACTAAAAACTGTGGGAAATTTCGTGAGAAATCTGTGGGAAATTAAACCCACGGATTATCCACAATGATATTCGTGGGAAATAAGTCAACGCCCCGTGGGAAAATTAGTGGGAAAATATTTACCCACGGTGTTTTTTCAAACGGAATAATTTCGTGTGAAATCCGTGGAAAAGGGCCTTTTTCCACGGAATTTCCCACGAATTTTACCGTGGGAAAAACCTGTTTGTGTAGTAGTGAGGTCTACTCAGAGAAGGAAATCTATCAGGAACTAGAGCTCATGGGGTTGGAACCTTTTGACATACCAAATGCGTATCTTTTTCTCGTGGAACGCCCGGATAATGTGTGGGCACTCTTTGGCTGCCCTCTATCAGTTAGGAAGACAAGGCTATAAAAAATGATGGGTCTTGATGAGTGAAGAAGCCTTGTTAACTGCACTTGTTTTGTTTGTTATGACATGGACAATATGTGATGGCAATTTGGGTGCACCAACTCTAGAACATGTAGTTCATTTTATGTTGATTATATGTGTTGGTGATGTACTTTGATGCTAAACGATAAACGTGAAAATCAATCGTTCACCGATTGAGCTTACATGTTTAATGATATTTTGTTATATATGTATCTAAATGGATGAATATGTTTGTTTTCGATATCAGTTTATGTAATCCGATGCTAAAATGGGTGCATGTCTTAACAATAAGTTTGGATCAGTTATGTTAATGGGTGCAGGTCTTAACAATAAGTTTGGATCAGTTATGTTATCTTCTAGCATCAGTTTGCAGGTCACCTTTCATAAAGTTGGTTCATGTATGAGTTTGGTTTTATAAGTTACATGACAAGGGTGAAAATGTAATTTTGTCACTTTATTTTCTTTTCTTTTTGATTAAAGAACATGAATCTTCTTTTCATTTCTTTTCTTTAGGTTCAATCTCAAGGACACACAAAAAATAAACTGTTGTCTCTTCTCTTCTTTTGTTTCTTTTAATTTCTCTTCTTTTCCACTCATTTAAAACTCGAGAACTCAACGTAAGTTTGCGATAGCAATTCATGCAATAAATACAACGTATCAACCATCTATTGCACTATAGTGGGGCGTTTAGTTAGACGTGCTTCGCGGGAATCCTAAGATAATGCTAGTTTTCTAACTCCTGACGCAACAATAACCAATTAAACAAGAGACGAAAATTAATAATCAACAACTAGGTTTCATGGAATCCTAAGTAAACAATAATTAATTTAGCCTAGCATGTTAATTAGAAGAAAAGATAAACAAGTAATCAAACAACACATAGATATATTGAATGATTAAAAGGATAACTCAACTTCAATAAAACATGTAGTTTGGGGGATGGAAAATCCTTACAAAACTGCAGAAATTCGTGCACCAAAGTCCTCCCAGTACGTGTTACCCATAATAGAAACCCTACGAAAAGTATGTATAGATTTACAATTGTGACGGCGTCACTTTATTGGTGTGAAGCCGTCAGCCCGTCGTAATTAGGGTTTCTGGAATCGCATCGACTTCATTGTGATGGCATCATGTTGTAAGCGGTGACGCCGTCACCCTTCATGGATTTGGTAGTGACGCTGTCAGATCAAGGCCGTCACCAAAGGCTGAACCGTCACGTAAAAAATCTTGCAACTTTTATCACCGTAATTAACAAGTGACGGCGTCATGTTGTAATTGTGACGCCGTCACAAGCCCTTTTCCAACTTGTTTTCGCGACTTTGCCGTTTTCTTCGTTTTCTCATCCAATCAAGCCCAAAATATCGTGATTTTTGTCATTTGCTTCCCAGGTACTTAAAATTCAAATATGAACTATTTAATTAGGACAATAAATGATCAAATATGTACGAGTTTAGAGGTTAAATGGCCCCTTAAAAACGTACAAAATTACACCTCATCGTGATGTTTTGTGTTAAAAGGTGATTAAGTGTGTGATGTCATCATTTTTAGTTAATCAGGTCATTTAGTACACACAATAGGATAATTAGCAACTTATGTACATTTAATAAAAAAAAAATGTTACGCAACATAGTAAAAAGTAACAACTTGTATACATATACAATCAATTATCCATTATATGAGTATAGATTTTCCAACTTGCAAATTAGTATAATAAACTTTTGTTATTTTCTAAATTAAAAAGACCACACCCTTAAGCCCCCTTTAAGTTCTCACATTTTACTAAAAAAAGATGAAAAAAAAAAACACTACTGTAATAAATATCTACTTAAGTTTAATGATTAAAAATAGTCCTTAAACTCATCAAAAACTATATTTTAACATCCATCATATATAAAATAGAATTGATTTACACACATCAATTATTGGTTGGGATAATTCAATCTATACATTATATACTTGTACAATACTAAAATTTTGCTATAACCGATTTTACATTAGAGTGTGCAAATAAGAAAATAGAATGTGCAAATCATTTTCTTATAAAAAACACCCCTTCGATTCACTAATAATATGAAAATGAATCTTAAACCCATTGAATTTTATATTTTAATACTTCTCATACTCGTAACGAAGCGTGATATATACCTGCTTACTCGTTTATCAGCATTATAAGAATTTATGTGATAATTGTGTCTAAAGAGGGATATTTATGTTGATATCAAGATAAAGATATAATTTTATTATTTGAGTTCGAGATATAATGTTAGTTAACTATGCTAAAGATATTTCTTTTGTCATCACATATATGTCATATCTAAGAGTTTCCATGATCTTTCTTTTGCCCTTACAAACTTTTGACTTGACTAAAGCTATGGATTATCACGATATATTTTTATTGTAAAAGGCGAATTATTAGTGTAGGAATTGAATGTTAAAAAATATCCTTATAAAAAGACAAAGAAATTTCCATGATATCATTTTACGAATAATAGTGCAATTTTGCATGAAGATTTTTATATGATGGTATAATGTTATTTATTTGAAGTTTAAATAATTCAATCGTCTATATAGTAGTACATATAAAGAGAAAATACATTTGCTTTAAATTCAAAAATTTAAAATTTGAGTAATGTTGTACTAAAATACCTTTACTTATAAAGTTATAAAATCAATGTAATCTATAAAACATTTAAAATACTTAATTACAATTTGAACCACTAACTTACTTCACTCTCACTTACTCAACATTTGCACATACATAAGAATATTACATACAAATTAACGCTACTATACCAGGAAACATTCTTTAATTTTTATACCAACCACTTTTTGGTCTTCGTTGTAATATTATTTTATCACGATTCATATTACTCAATTGCCTGTCATGATTTGTTAGATATAAAAGTTGGTAAGAAGTACTTTTCATATTTCAATATCAACCCATTTGGTTTATGTTTCTTGCAAATATTCATTATTACATATTCCAAATAGATAATATACAAAACATTAACAAATCTTATTTTCGATGATCTCCCATCATTCTACGGATCTTTTCATATTTCTTCGTATTTTCTTTTTTTTATTTGATACTTCATTTTCTAAGTCGAATAGTGTTCATCTATTTTGATAACTTTTACAAACATGACGTCCGGCTTTATTTCCGGACTAAAGATCAACTTGGGTTTTGATACAATGTATCACTTTTATATCAAATAATCACATTTTTAGTGTTTAAATATTCTAATAGAAAAATATTTGGAAAAAAGCTTAGAAATTATCACCTCTTTTGTTTGGTTACATTTTTACTTGACCATTTGCCATATTTTTTTTATAAGAGTATAGAAATGTTGATTATTTCAATGGTGGTGGGCTAACAAAGATTAAATTACTCAAAGACCCTTCTTTTATTTATCTTTTTACTTAACAAGGGAAAGAATAACCGATACGATAATAAACACAATACTTTGTTATTGTAAGTTGTTAAATTATGTGTCAGGTAGTTTAAACAAAGGCATAAAGCCCGGTTATAAATTGTAAAAACCGAGGTCTAATTGAGCCACAAAATAGAGCCCTGTTTTATAAATGAAACCTGACTTTATTTGTTTCTTTTTTTTCCCTTTTGAGTGGGATTTCTCCCCCTTCTCTTCCAACTGTTTTACTTTAATCCGCCAAAACCTAAATCTGTATCAAAACCTTTGCTATTCAGTTCCCTCCTCACTTCATCTTCCCGATTAGTGAAAACCCTAGATCCAAAAACACAAACACCACCAACAGCACCACACACGAATTTAACCACCACACACAGGCACCACCACCATCACACGCCGTACCTCCACCTTCACAGCAGACCACCACCATCACGATTGTGAAACAAAATACATTTAGATTAAAGGTTTGTGTTTTAATTTTAATTTTAATATTTTTTTGTTTAATTTATACATTTTTAAGTTTATTGTTTATATAGATATGTGTTTGTGTTTGTTAATTTTTTTTTGGTTGTGTAGTACCATCGCTCGCCGCCGTCTCGTCTCCCAACATCAAAAACCCCTTATATAAGCTTAGCCAAACACTTGGTCAGAGCTTATTTGAGTCATATATGCTAATAAGCGCATCATATAAGCTTAACCAAACACCCCCTAAAGCAGAAAAGAAACTTTACCATTAAGTACTACATTTTTAGTTTTTTACATATTAGATTTAATAAATAATAAGCTTTCACAGTACTAGACAACCATGGTTTCTGACCTTTTGGCCCCACTAATTCACTAGCCCACCAAATCAGTTTTTGGGAAGGTTAGGTTGGCCACTTTAGAGTTGTTTGCACGTAGCAGGAATTGAACCCCTACTTAGACTTACCAAAAATTTTCTTATCCCAAAATTATGTAGGATGGATTGTTACAAAAATATTTTGTTTTGTTAAACAAGGTCCACAACCAATCATTCTACATCACAAAAATTAGACCTAAACTACATTAAGGAAAATCGCTCCTAGTACTAGTATTTGATATTAATCTAAGACTAAAACACTCAAATTCCTTATATCCTATACCAATGTGGGATGGATAATCTTTTGTGTTGAAAACCAAGGAGAATCGTACAAATTAAACCTATACTAAGTTAAGGAAATCGCTCCTAGTACTAGTCTATGACATTAATCTAGGCTAACAACAACGTAAAAAAAGGACGGGTATACCTTTAAGAACATCAGTTAAAGATTTGGCTTCTTCTTCCAATAATCTATTATTTTCCTCTTCTTGTTGTTTCTTTTCATTATCCTCTTGGCCCGACAACACGAAAACCCCATCATTCGGATTGTTAGATAGTTTGTAAGTTTGTTAGAAAATTCTTGTTATTGGATGATAGTATTAAAGATTCTTCTCCTCCTAATGATGATGAAGAAATGTTCCATGATGATGATGATGATTTGTTGTTATCATTGTTTCCACTAGAGAAATAACGATTACCCTTCTTGATTGGGCTAAAGAAGCTACTATAGGCTTTTGGTTTTGAGATTTGAGATTGAGAAGATGATGACTCCTTTTTCGACCCCCCCCCCCCCCTTTAAACCCCAATTTTTTAAA
The DNA here is from genome assembly GCA_019973895.1 of Chrysanthemum seticuspe. Lineage (NCBI taxonomy): Eukaryota > Viridiplantae > Streptophyta > Magnoliopsida > Asterales > Asteraceae > Chrysanthemum > Chrysanthemum seticuspe. The sequence continues at coordinate 5,759,254 of BPTQ01000006.1, read as the reverse complement.
ATCTTTTGTGGACCTTTTTAAAAACAATTTGAGCCTCTTGACCCCTTTTCGAACCTAGTGCAAAACTTAAAAAGGACCGTCCATCTTTCCAACTCTTTCCTTTTATCTTTTCGGTCTAACAAAGTGTTGCAAGAGTGGCAAGAAAAAACCGTCACCCGCATCCCTATCCCTTAAGAACATGAGGTACGGTGACTCAAGCCAAAGGGAAAAAGATGTGTCACGTCATGCTTATTTTCTCATTTCACTTCCTTTATAACTCACACACCAAAATACTTCCTCACTAATCACTTAAGACAAAACCTCATTTTTTGGACCCACCATTTTGTTTTCTTCTCCATTTTTTAAAACAAACAATTTTTTCATTCATTAAAATAACAATATAAATTATAATATGAAAAAAAAACAAATTAAAAATGCATGAAAAAAATACAAAAAAAGATAACGTAGAAGACTACATATCACGTCCTTTACTTAGATTTCTTCTTTTTGCATGTTGATGATGAAGGCATCCTCCTCCGCTAACCCTTCGGTGCCACTTCTGAGAAACCTTATTGTCGCGTCTTTCTCGTCCTTCAACCTCATTATTGTTGCGTCATTCGCTTTAGTCATCATGTGCATATCTTGAACGGCTTCTCACTTGAGTTTAAATTCATTTTGTAAAGTCTCCCCAAAATCTTGTGGGTTACTCCCCGTGGTCTCCGATTTTGCTTTTTTCGCGGGATGTGGTTTGTTTAGGGGACGCAGTCTCGAACCATCTACGAATAGCTCGATATGTCCGGTGTCATCAACAGGATCAACAGTCTCGGCCGCATCCCACTTGTGGTGTTTTTTTCAATATTTCTCATGGGTCGTCTTTGGGGATTTGACGAAGATGATGAGTTAGGATGTTGCAACATTTGGATGTTGAGATATTTTTGTGATATGGTAAAAACAATGAAAGTGAGAGATTACTTTGTGCGTAATAATAGTTGTGTAAAAAGAGTTTTTATAATGTGTGTAAAAATAAAGTGTATAACTTTTTAAAAATAAAATAAAAAAGAAAGTAATCGTTTGATAAGGTTTTAAAAGGTACCATTTTGAGGGGTCGTTTTAGCCCTTATTTGATCACTTTTGTATCCGTTATTGCTTAATATCGTTCATTTTCACTTTTTAGGTCTCTTGAAGGAAAAATGCTGGAATGACACTTATTTGGACGAAAAAGCGCGAATATACGAAGAAAATGGCCAAAGTCAAAATCAAGACACTCAAAGCTGCTGAAAATAGAAGGCGACGGCGTCACTGCTTAACTGCGACGCCGTCGTGGGATTTTGTGACGGGTCAGAAGACAAAACTCGTATTTTCAAGAGACGGCGTCGGGCTTTAAAGGAGTAGACCGTCGCAACTCAGACGGCCTAGATGTGACCCAGACGGCGTCAGAAGCTGAAGAGGACGGCGTCACAGGCATAAGGTGACGCCATCGCAAGGTTAACGTGGCCAAGACGAAACCCTAATGACGGCGACACGACGACGTCACGAAACATAAGGTGACGCCGTCGCATATGTAATTTTATATATAGAATCCGAATTTTTCAGTTTTAAAGAGAGTCTTTTTGGAGTGAAAACCTAAAACCGAACCTAAGGTGTCTTGTACAGTATTTTAGGGTTCTAAACCCTATTTTACATCAAGATAAGTATTTACTTCATCAATTCAATTATGTCTTTGATTATTTGTGTGTATGCTTGCATGTTCTCCATGTCCGGCTAATTTATTTGTGTGTTTGCTTAGGTAGTATGAAACTTAATTATTGAATATTGATTGGTTGTTTCTTATCTTAGTTGATTAATGATCTAGTAGTGCAATAGGTCATTTGTTGTGTACTTAATGCTTGATTCATCTTTGTGAACCTTAGAATATGATTACCTGAGTAGTCGTAGGCTAAACCATCCGAAGAGTGCCTTAGAGTAAGAGTTTATCATCCCTAGTTGGTTTTGTAGACGAGACCCTTTGGTAAGTTCAAAGAGTTAGGGAGAAACGCATACCCTACAACTTTAGACACACAACGCAACTAAGAATAAGGACGTGACAACTCAACCATCAATAGGAGATAATTAAAGAGTAGTAAAACCTAAGTAAACACATCTTTAAACTATCATACGAGTACACATAAATTAGACATAGACTCCCACAACCTTAGTTTAGATAATTAGATAATAGTAGAGTAATCGGTAGAAATACCAACCCCCCCCCCCCAAAATCCAATACCCGAGATTCGTACCTTTCAATTTCATAAAATATAAAAATACAAAAAAATAATCTTCCTCAACCTCAACCTTAGCGTAGTAACTTCTCACTAGCATTCCTATTCCCCAAGAGAACGATATCAATACCCGTGGCTTACCCTAATTACTACACTACAACGATTAGGTTCACTGCCTAGGGTGTTATAAAACTTGCTCGAAGAAAAGGAAGTTTCCTTGACCCCGAACGACGCGTGTAGCGTTATCATCGTTGCATGTTGTAACGGTCGAAGAATGCAAATTTTCTTCAGTTGGGGCAAGCCAAATCCTTCACTCACGCCTTGATGCCTAGAGGGTCCGGTGTGGTCGCTTGGTCTTAGCGTCGTGGTAGCTAGGATTGGCGTAGGTCTCTAGTGACCATACCTAAGGGCCCAATGGTGAAGAATGTGGCTAAGAGTTTTTCCTCGCCACATCAGATTCACATAACCACTTTATCATTTTTTTTTCTCGTTCCATCATCTTTCTCAACCCTTGCACCACCTTCTTTTTTTTATTTAAACATTTTTAATTTTTTATTATTATCAAAAAAAACAAAAAAACAAAAAAAAAACAAAACTCGAACACATATTTATACATAATATACATTCACACAAAATGAAATAACAATAGAATTCTCTCTCTTTAAAAACATGTGGTGAGGGAATCCCTGTTAGAGGGAGTGTTTCCCAATGTGCATCTGCACACCAAGACTACTCGTAATGGGATACCCAACCCTCGGTCAGTCTACCCAAGACGAACGCGTCCGCCCTTTTTGTTTTGTGGTTTGATCAGTTAGCATACCAAACAAAAATAAAAGAAAAATTATACCCCAACGTATCTTTTGACCATTGAAAATTGGAAAGAACATCGTGCGTCGTTCGCACCCGAATATAATGTTAGTTAACTATGTCAAATATTTCTTTTATCATGACATGTATGTCTATCTAGGAGTTTCTATGATGTTTTTTTTTGCTATTAAAAATTTCTTACTTAACTATAGCTAGGAATTATTATTTAGGAATTATTATGATGTTTCTTGATTGTAAAAGACAAGGAATTTCGTTTTTGAATTATTGGTGTAAGAATTTAGTGTTAAAAAATAGTCCCCCATCAAAAGACAAATTTTTGACTTGATTGATTATAGCTAAAAATATTTCTTTATTCTAAATGACAAAGAAACTTGGTTGTTGGGGTTGGAATTAAATGTAAAAAAAAATGGCCTCAATAAGACAAGGAAATTTCCATAGATAAAAGTATAATTAAAGCTCCCTCCTTCTAATTATTTCATTTTCCCTAAATACTCTCTCTAATTTTCCGGCACCTTAAACCACCATTTGGCTGTCACGCGCCTCTACGTGACTGTTACAGCCGCCGGCGACCTTGCATTTTTCCGGCGAATTCAAACACCACCACCGGATAGCTACTTTTCCCTCGACCAAAACACCTCAAACCGAGTCATTTTAAGCCCAGCCACGCGCTCCACGCGCCGGCGTTAATTTCCGGCTACAGTTTTTATTTCTTAATTTTCCGGGCGAATTGGATATCACCTCCGGCGAGTGGAGATTCCCTACACTTTCCTGAGACTGATCCAAGTTTCCATTGACGGAAACCGCCACTTGCAGCCGCCACTGGTGACCGGAATTTATTTTCCGGCAATATCTGAGTATAGTTGTATATATCCTTTGTTATTACTTTTGAAATATCTGAGGCCTATTTTTATTAGCTTATTTTACATTCTGTATCTATCGTTCCCCTTTTAGCTTCTACTGCCTTAGACTTTGCCGTTGTTGTTTTCTTCAGGGTAGCAGCATAGACGCCTTAGATAGTGATGTTCATGTCTTTCTTTTCCATTGACCGACCAGACGAGTAGCTTTTGTTTCTCTACAAACACAAACATTTTTGTACAAAAACTCTTTCAACCATACAGCCGCCGCCGACCTTGCATTTTTCCGGCGAATTCAAACACCACCACCGGATAGATACTTTTCTCTCGACCAAAACACCTCAAACCGAGTCGTTTTAATCCATCCACGCGCCGGCGTTAACTTTCGGCTAATTTTTTTCCAGCGAATTGGATATCACTTCCGGCGAGTGGAGCTTCCCTACACTTTTCTGAGGCAGATCCAAGTTCCATTGACGGAAACTGCCACCGCCATTAGTGACCGGAATATATTTTCCGGCAGTATCTGAGTATAGTTATTACTTTTGCTATTTGTTTATAGAGTCTTGTTTTTATTACATAGCTTATTTTACATTCTGTATCGTTCATTCCCCCCTTTAGCTGGCGTTGTTTTCTTGCGGGTAGCTTAGAGGCCTTATATAGTGATTGTCACCTACGGTCACGTCTTTCTATTGCATTGACCAAAGACCAAACGTGTAGCTTTTGTTTCTCAATATCATCATTCCACTATTTTCACAAACACAAACACTTTTTTGCACATAAACTCTTTCAACCATACTTCCGATGTCCTCCAACAAGCGATTACGTTTATCCGATCCTTCATCCGGGGCGTCCACTTCAAGCTCATCCATTCCAAATAGATTTAAGTATGATGTGTTTATAAGCTTCAGGGGTGAAGACACTCGCAAAACCTTTGTTGGCCATCTTTATCAAGCTCTTAAAGATAAAGGTATTGTAACTTACAAGGATGATAAGGAAATGAAGCAAGGGAAAACTATCGACAACCAGCTTATCCAAGCTATTAGAGGGTCAAGATTCTTCATCATTGTTTTCTCACAGAATTATGCTTCTTCATCTTGGTGCTTGGATGAGCTTGTTGAGATCATGGAGTGTCACAAGACTGGGCAACAAACTGCCTATCCCGTCTTTTTTGATGTGGAGCCCACCGAAATCCGCAAACAAAGTGGGGTTGTTGGTGAAGCTTTTGCTAAACATGAAAAGGAAGAGGCTGCTGAGAAATGGAGAGACGCTTTGAAAGAAGCAGCCGATCTGGCTGGATGGGAGCTCAAGAACACTTTTGATGGGTAATTATTTCATCATATCTCTACGTGCGATATTCCTTACTTAAGTTTCTCCTAAATTACTACCGACTATATGTTTAAAAAGGGTCATCCATGAAAACTGACTGTATTATTTTGTTATATAGTATTACTTTGTATATGATTGTATGTTATAGATCTAAAACATTGTTTATTTTGAGTTAGACTATGCTAAACCGAATCTGCTTTTACATACATACAGGCACGAAGCTAAATTCATCAAAAAAATTGTTCAAGAGATTTCGCTAGAGTTACGCTCCATCAGTTTCGGCTTTGATGAAAAGTTAGTCGGCATGGAGACTCGAGTAAAGGATGTTGTTTCATCTTTAGAAGTTGGTACTGATGAAGTTCGCATGATAGGGATCAAGGGCATGGGAGGGGCTGGTAAGACAACCACAGCGAGAGCTGTTTTTGATCATCTATCTATTGATTTTGAAGCTAAAAGCTTTGTTGGGAATGTGAGGGAAGTTTCAAATGACTCGGTGTCTCGTTTGAACAATTTACAAGAACAAGTCCTTTTAGATGTGCTAAAAGAACAAGTCACTCTAAATAGTGTTGAGGATGGGAAAAACATGATGAAAAAGAGGATGTGCGGTATAAAGGTTCTTCTTGTTCTAGATGATGTGGATCACATAGACCAACTTGAGGCGTTAGCTGAGCCTAACTGGTTTAAGCCAGGAAGTAGAATCATCATTACAACGAGAGATGAGCAAGTGCTGGTCGCTCACAGAGTGAACTTGATTCGAGATATCGATCTCTTATCAGATAAGGAAGCAATTTGTCTCTTTAGTAGGTATGCATTTGGAAGAGAGCTTCCATCTCAAGGATTTGAAGAGTTATCAGGAAAAGTTGTACGCTATGCTGCTGGTCTTCCCTTAACCGTCAAGGTCTTGGGTTCGTTTCTCTGTGGTAAAGAGAAACTTGAATGGGTAGATGCCATAGACAGATTAGAAAAAATTCCCTTAAAGGAGACTCTAAAACAGCTAGAATTAAGCTATGTCAGTCTGGAGGATGATTATAAGGAAATATTTCTAGACATTGCATGCATATTGAAAGGTGAGCGCAGAGAATATGCAATCAGAGTGCTTGAATGCTGTGGATTTCATGCTAGAAATGGTTTAAAAGTTCTTGAGCAGAGATCTCTCATAACTTTTTCTAAAGATGAGGATGAGTTCTTGGGCATGCATGACCATATAGAAGAAATGGGAAAGAACATTGTTCGTCGTGAGCACCCCGATGAGCCGGACAAACATAGCCGACTGTGGATTAAAGAGGAAATTAAAGATATATTGGCTAATGAAATGGTAAAGATCAGTTTATTTGTTAGGTGAAGAAAACTAATACATTTTCATTTGTTCTTACTTCTTCTGACACGAGGTTTCTGGATACTGTTTTTGGATTGCAGGGTACTGAAGAAACAAGATGTCTAAAACTTTATACGCCAAGAGTAAATGCGAGAACTGTTATGAAAGGTCTTGGAAAAATGAAGAAACTTAGATATCTTGAAGTGTATTTTATAGGTTATGATCATGAATCTGACTTCGAAAGCAATGGCGAATGGCTTGGCAATGATCCGAAATTTGATCATACTAGCCGGTACTTTTCAAACTCTTTAAAATATCTGAAATGTTGGAATTACCCTTTCTTGTATTTACCCAAAACATTTCAAGCAAACAATCTTGTTGGACTTGACATGGATGATAGCAGAATGGTACAACTTTGGGAAGAGGGAGAAAAAAAGGTAGAATAATTGTTGATTGGTTGTTTTGCATAATTCGTAATAATGCTATTAATTTGTTAGTTTGTTAATACGCTAATATTAATATTTTTTTTCTTGTTTTTGTTGGGCAGGTTCTTAAAAAACTCAAATTCCTTTCTCTCGAAGAGTCAAACTTGACGACCTTTGACTTTAGGATTACTCCGAATCTCGAGACGTTATCTCTAATTAATTCTTTTAATTTAAAAGAACTTTGCATGCCAGCTAGTTGTCAAAAGCTCAAGCATCTCTGTATCAGTTACTCAAACTTAAGAACCTTTGATCTTGGATTGACTCCAAATCTCGAGACATTATATCTTTATCAATCTGCTTTTGAAGAACTTCACGTGTCTGTTGCATGTCCAAATCTCAAAATCCTCAACCTTTCTGATACAAGTTTGAAGAGCCTTGACCTTGAGCTGATTCCAAATCTTGAGAGCTTAGATCTTGCGGATTGTGATGAGTTGGTAGAAATTAACGCTCCCGTCGGATGTCTGAAAAAAGTTGTTCACTTAAACTTAAGTGGTTGTTGGAGGTTTTCGAGATCTGTGTTTGGCGGTGGATGTGAGCCAAAGGTTAATTGTTATTCAGCTACTTTACATCTGGAAGGTGAGTCCCTAGATTCATGCCCATTGCACCCCAACATTAATCTCCCAAAGTTGCAGTTTCGTTGTTATTATAAAGAATATCTACCGTCATCTGTTGGAAATATTGAGAAGCTTATTTCTTTTGGTCTATGTGCGTGCACAAACTTTAAGAAATTTTCAGACATAATTTGTAGTTTACAATGTTTAAAAAAACTTACACTCGAATGCGATATTCCAGAGTTTCCCAAATATCTTGGCCAGTTAGAATATCTAGAAGAGCTCTGTTTGTACTCTACGAAGGTAAAACATCTTCCAGATAGCATTTGTATGTTGAAACGTCTCAAATCTCTCAAAGTCAAAAATGGTGATCTTCTTGAGAATTTACCAGAGGATATTGGCAAATTAGAATGTTTAGAGAAGCTACATGTGAGTTGTAAAAAGATTGAATATCTTCCAAATAGCATTTGTATGTTGAAACATCTCAAATCACTCAAAGTCAATCCTGGTGATCCTTTTGAGGAGCTACCAGAGGATCTTGGCCAATTAGAATGTTTAGAGAAACTATATGTGAGGAGTAAGAAGATTGAATATCTTCCGGATAGCATCTGCATGCTAAAACGTCTGAAGTGGCTCTATGTTTCAGAGTGTTGTTGTCTTGGGAAGTTGCCTGAGGACATTGGCCAGTTAGAATCTCTGGAGAGACTGGATTTGTCAGCTACAATGATTAAACATCTTCCAGCTAGTATTTGTATGTTAAAACATCTGAAGTTTCTCAACCTTAGTCTTTGTTCTCTTCTTGAGAAGTTACGTGAAGATCTTGGCCGATTAGAATGTTTAAAAGTGCTAGATATAACAGATACAATCATAAGTCATCTTCCGCAAAGCATATTTGGGTTAAAAGGTCTGTGTGTCGCTGCATCTTCAGAGCTTCTTCAATTGTATGATTTTCCTTTCTGGATAAAGACTACAACCTGTGACTTTCGGTGAGTAAATAATAGCACTTTCTTTGTTTTCTAAATTCATTTTTCTCTTATTTTAATATGGAATTTGATATTTGTTATTCCAACAAAATAATACAGTAGTTTTTAGAAAGAAAATATAATGTAAATAACACGAATGGTCCTTATAGTTTATACAAAATTACAGATTTGGTTCATGAATATCAACATTTACATGAATGGTCTTCAATATAAAACTTGTTACACTTTTGGCCCCTTATTGTGTTAAAGATGTAAGAGTTTCAAAAGGATGCTAGACGACGGTACATAGATAAGACAAATATGGAGTTTCTCACCTGTGTAACTCTCGTACATGTTTTCATAAATTCTCCATTTTATTTTCGTACTAATGGCGCAATTCCATATAAGCTAAAATAGTTTCTTGGTTTTCTAGGTTGAGGTGGTGGGAGCTCTAAAACATAAACTCAATCAAGTTGAGGCCCACCAAGAAGAGAATCTAGTGTGTGTTGAAATACCCGCATGTTCACAAAGACGCGAGATTCCATTTTAAAATAAGGACGCATCAAAGGCTCATTGATATCCTACACCCAACTGCACAAACCGTTGACTCTTTGATGCAGCTTGATCTACCTGCCAGTGTCGATGGATGTCCAGGTTAAGCTTTAGAAATGTATTTCAAGTCCTTGTTTTGTTACTTGTATCATTGTTGATTAAAGGAATGGTGTTTAGTAAAATGATGCTTGAAATCATGGTTCTGCTAGTCACAAATGATTCTGATTATTGTTTGCAATTGAAACATGATTATATTCTTATTGTCCACTACATTATATGTAAACTAAAGTCAACAAACAAAAAGTATGATTTTATTTAAAAAAAAATGGTAACAACGGCCCACACACCTTTCAATTTAACTCCTTTTTGTTCATAACAACCATGTTCTTATAGCAAAAGATAAAAGGTTTGCATTGTACAGTACTTTTGTATATCACTCTAAAGAGGACGAGTAGTCGTTGTATTCACAAACATTCCGTCAAGCATACATTTTCAAGAGGTTGAACCAGCTAGAACTAATCAATTTACGAAATATTCCACAAAGATAACGAACAAGTTATTATCACGTAACAAAATTCCAGACTCGGTCACTTCTACTCACGAATCACTATAAAAATCCAACAAAACTATTAATTTCATGGTTACATGACTTCTGTTGTAACTTAAAACCGCAAAAAGTCCAACAACTACTACGGAGTATACTGGTTCTGCTCTAACATGACCAGGCTCTAAATATTATCAAAGACAACAAACTAAGCTTTGCAAGTCCAAGTCCAGAATGTGATGATATGAATATTTTAAGTAAGATCCCAAAAGTGAAACAAAATATCTGCCCGACTTTAGAAATGTTTCCATAAATTGAGATTTGGCAATTCAAAAATCATCTAACGCTTGACCCATTGGAAGCTCTTTCTTGCTTTCGCCTTACCAGGTTTCTTCCACTCCAAAATTCTCGAGTCTCTTGTCAAGAAACCAGCTGCCAGAAACAAAAAATTACACGTTATGATACAAGTTCATATATCAATGACTTACATAACTTCTACAGCTGGAACTTTGGTCATTTTGGAGGTGTAAGATTTGAATCTCATAGGATTATCAACTCTTGCTAGAAGGCATAAAGTTTGTCCTAGAAGTGACAATTTTGACCCAATATACTTATGGATCGTCAATATGGGCTACGTTTAATCTCTAGCGAGCCACACAGATAAAATGAAAATATAAATAAAAAGCGAACAGGTCAGATGGTTGAATGGGTCGAAAGTCGCTAAAGTGCAACTTTTATAGAATAAAACCTACTAAATCAATCTTTTTGGTAACTGACAAGTACTCCATCAATCCCACACATTTTGCAATTAAATCGACCACATGGTTTTATAAAACTGATGTTTAACGATTAACTAAATATATTGCATCATCTTCAATGATAATAATACAGAAAAATCTTGCAGGTCCAAATGTATATCATTAATTCTTTGTAACAATGATATTAGACGAGAAATTTTAGATTAAGGTTCCTCTAGAACAGGAAGGGCTAAAAACTATAGCATGCATGATCCCGTGTTTTGAGTCTAGAGGTGACAAATTAGACCCGTTTCCTAAATATGGGTCAATTCAGGTTTCAATTTATCTCCAAAGGCTTTAGGCCTTAGCAGCACATTTTCTAGAGTTGGTTAGATTGAAAACAGGTCAGACGCGTTTTCAAGTGCTAAAACCTCCTAAATCGCTTTATTAAAAGAAATGGACTATGATTTTAGCGTTATGGTAGTTGCTACAATCCTACCTAATACATTGATTATCTACGAAACTGGAAAACGACAAAATAACCATTAACTGGTAGACTCAGCTCTGTCTGGAACTGTTAAAAACTACTCATTTTGACCTGTTACACAACCCACCTAACCTGTTAAAAAGGACTCATACCAAGACACCAATTGGTCCTTCTATCTCATAAAATCATGATCAACTTTTGAAAGCACAAGTGACCCATTTTGCTAAGCAACTATAGAAACAAACTAAAGGAACAGTGTGGACTCTTATCAATAACTCGAGTTTCAAGCATATGCAAAAGAGTGAAAGGTAAATAAAAGCTATAGTTACCTTCTTTCAGAGGAGGACGGAACTCATCTGGTGCCCAGTTTTGCAGTGCCCTACTCATACCAAGACGAATTGCGCCTATTTGACCTGTTTCATGCACTTATCAAGTTTAGATTGGTGTCCCCAAACAATTGAAAGAACAAAAAATAATCCATAAACAAAACGAGTTACAACTAACATCATAAATAATGTAAATTTAATGCTTCAAACCTGATACACCACCGCCTTTGACAGTGCAATTAACATCCAGAAGACCCAATGTTTTTGTCTCGGTGAGAGGGCGAAGAAGAGCAGCTCGTTGATCAAGCATCGGGAAATAGACATCGAACTGGTTGTCATTTATGAGAAATTTACCCTCACCAGGTTCAATCCAGACACGGGCAATACTACATTTCCTTTTTCCAGTCCCATAAGCACTACCCTGACTATCAACTTGCCTAACGCGTGCATTGGCAATTTCCTCTTGCTTATGTCGCTCTATGTCAGCTCTTGTGGACTTATGGGTGTTCTTGTCATAACACATACCTCAGTTGTGCTTAGTGGAGGCAATACTGGAACATCGTCTAAGTCCTTGAGGGCCATATGCCATTTGTGATTCCTGAGGCAGCAATTAAGTCCCCCAACTGCATGATCTGGACATGTGATCAAGCATTATGATTGAACATCTTTCATGAGAGTATGCACCATACATAGACAATAGTTAAAGAGCATTATATTGCAACAGCAAAAAAACACTAGAGCTAGCCGGAATGAACTTTGGCCTCTCACTAAATGAGACTTTTGAGGTGAGCGGACATGTTTCTGAGATGGATAGGAATATGTATAGCTCGGTTTGAGCTGTTGAACCTAGTAAGCCAACCCAGAACCTGACCAATCATATAGAAACACGTGATGTATGGTCACTTATTTTTCTTTCAATTCTACAAAAAAAAGGTCCTTGGTTATATGTTGATGCACTAACATCACGAGACTGCCAATACCTAATAGCTTTAGGTCTTGTCCATTTGGATGTTACCTAAAACTTACTTGTTTAGTATTTTGCATTCCGAATCTTGATTATGGAAAGCTAGCATAGATAGATCTCTTAACTTTTAGAGATTATAAACGAAGAGATACGAGTGATGGTCAAAGAAGCAAGAAGTGAGAGAAATGTTCAGGTCACACACATATAAATCTAACAGGAGCATACATATATATAATTTACATGTTGCGGAAGCCTAATTAGTGAGCAGCCCAACAACAATTTGGTGGAGCATACAGCCACACAAGAGACCAAAAATCAGCTTATGGCACGGGTGGGATCAAACCAATCAGCACACAAACAAAACCAAACTGGTACCTAAATGTCAAATTTTTTGTTTTATTCATGTTTTGTTTATGGGAAATAGACATCAAACTAACAATATTCAGTCAATATTTATACATTTCAATTAACATCAATCATGTAAAACTAGACAAGTAATCAACAATCATGTTGCACTTACAAGCATCAATGACGTATAAACCTCCTCAGGTAAAACCGTCTCTTAGCAAATAGGTTAAACAGAACCATCACTCTTTCAAGTGCACACTTGTGTCATCCATTTTTAAACTTACTTCAAATTTTTTATTTTTTACAAATTAGATGTAATAAATAAATAATAATCTTTACAGTATTAGACGAACTTGTCTTCCTAAAGCTATTAGAACTTGTTTGGATTGGAGTTCCCAAACTACGATACAAATGATTAGATAATGTTGTTTGACTAGCCAAATCCTTGAGGTTTCAACTTAAAATGCTCAAATTCCGTATCCCATACCATTGAATAGGAACAAAACCAGGGTGGGTCCCACGTCAGAAGACACCCATGGATTTTTGCAACGTGGTGTTAATTTTTGTGAAAAATCTGTATTTTCCTATATGCACCCGGTGCACCTAACCAATATGTGTCAGTGTTCCGCCCAACATACCAATGTAGAACGGATAATAATTTGTTTTGTGTCGTTAAACAAGGTCCACAACCAATCATTCTACATACCAACATCGCACAAATTAAACCTAAACTACATTAAGGCAAATCATTCCTAGTACTGGTATATGACAGTAATCTTAGGCTAAAATCTTTAAACGCTCAAATTTCTCACCTATACCAATGCGGGACAGATAATCTTCTGTTTTGTTAAACAAGGTCCACAGACAAATTAAAGCTACATTAAGTTTTGGAAAGTCGCTCCTATTACAAGTCTTCATGACATTAATCTTAGGTTAACAAAAAGTTGAACAAGGCCCACAGATAAAGTTTTGTTTTGTTAAACATGGTCGGTCCGCAGCTAATCACTCCACATACCAACATGGCATAAATTAACCTAGTACTAGTCTATGACATTAATCTTATTAGGCTAACAAGAAGTTGAAATCATTACTGAATTAACATCAATCATGTAAAACTAAACAAGTAATCAACAATCATGTTGCACTTACAAGCATCAATGACCCATAAACCACATCACGTAACAAACCGTCTCTTAGCAAATAGGCTAGACATCACTAGTTGAATCATCACTCTTTCAAGTTCACCTGTGCACACTTGTGTGATTCATTTTTAACCTAACTTCAATGTTCCATCCAAAAATTAGATTTAATAAATAATAATCTTTTACAGTATTAGACGAACTTACCTTTCTAAAGGTATTAGATTGTCAAAACTTGTTTGGAGTACCAAAAACTATGATACAAATGATTGGACGATGTTGTTTAATATAGCGTTTTATTTTAGATACCATGGTTTGTGACCTTTTGGCCGACTAATCCACGGGGTTTGAAAGTTGAAACTTTAAACCCACCATCACACAGACTCAAACCAAGTAAACCCCTCCCTTTTCAAGAGGTTGGTGCGGCCAATTCTAACATTAAATAGTAAAAGCTGAAAGCAATTAATGGACTAGTCGATGTTTCAACTAAAAAGCATGGTGGAAGGGTATTAGTTAACCCACTACTTTGGACTAGAGCTGGAATTTCTTATTTCAAACCAACATGAGACGGATAATATTTTGTTTGTTAAACAAGGTCCACAGCCAATCATTCTACATACCAACATTGCATAAATTAAACCTAAACTACACCAAGGCAAATCACTCCTAGTACTAGTCTATAACAGTAATCTTAGGCTAACATTTTTATGTTAAACAAGGTCCGTCCACAGACAAATTAAAGCTAAACTAAGTTATGGAAAATCACTCCTAGTACAAGTCTTTATGACATTAATCTTATGTTTACAAAAAGTTGAGCATAGTACTAAGGTCCACGGATAATGTTTTGCTTTGTTAAACATGGTTGGTCCGCAACTAATCACTCCACATACCAACATGGCATAAATTAGCCTAGTACTAGTCAATGACATTAATCTTATTAGGCTAAAACAAATTTCAAAAATAAAAATAATAATTAAAAAAAAAAAAAAAAAAAAAAAGATGGGTATACCATTTAGTTAAGTAGATGAGATAAAGATTTCATCCAATAATCCCAAGACTTTTTTACATGTCGGACCAAAAAATCCCAAGAATTGCTGACGTCATCATCATCTTGATTTTTAACATCACCAGATACAGATTCGAAACTTTGTTCTCCTCCTCCTCCTAATGATGATTTGTTTTCACTATTTAAGAAATAACGATGACCCTTGATGATTTTGCTACCAGGGTTTTGGTTTTGAGATTGAGATTGAGATTGAGATGATGATAATGAAATTTGGTTCGAACCCTCTGAAAACCCCCCATTTTTTTCTTTAGCCTTTTATGGACCTTTTCAAAACTATTTGAACCTCTTAACCCCTTTTGAACCTAGAACATAAAAGGGACCGTCCATCTTTCCAACAGTTTCCTCCATATTTTTGGTCTTAGAAAACCGTTTCTTGCGGCAAATAATATTTTCAAGAGATAGAAAATCCATCTATTTGTGCTAGAACAAGGATGGGTTGCAAACTATATAAATTTTTTAAAGAAATCTTCACAAAGATTTATGTAATATTATTGTGTATTAGTTACTTAGAGTGAACTAAAAAGGAGGAAGCGTAGTGAAAGTGAAGTAAAGTAAAAGGGAGGAAAGGTAATGAAGTAACAATGCGTTCTCAAGTGAAGTAAAAGTGTAACACAACTTGTTATGTCTCAATCTGAAGCTTAAGATCCGGATTCTATGTAGGATCTTAAGACCTACCTGATCCGATCTTACTTTTCTTGAACCACAAACTAAAAAACTACAAATTTAGCGTTTATATTTTTATATAATTTAAAAAACTACATGTGATTCTTCTTAAACATTCTATATTCATAATTTAAGACAACATATTTATGAAACACTCATATAATTTCTTGTTTATAGTATACCTCCGCCCCAAAATAATTGGCCTCATTTGACTTTTTGATGTCTTAATTTCTCGACTTTGATCCTTAATGTTTTTGTATGTGTTATGTAATACTTGATGAAAATTACACCAATGAAAAAACATTTAAAAGACAATTCATTCATATATTTTGCATCAATTATTATATAACATAAATAAAAATATTTAAGATCAAAGTTGAGAAATTAAGATTTTAAAAAGTCAAATGAGGACAATTAATTTTGGACGAAGGGAGTAATAATTTGTATATTTGAATAATATTACAAGATCATTGAAAAATGGCATAATTGTAGGATCTTAAGATCCCGATACGATCTTACGATCACGATCTTGCAAAGACGAAAACGATTTTAGGTTAGATACCGATCTTAAAAACCTTGGTGTTAGCTACTACTTTTAGTCTTTTACGATATAAGTAACAATTGGTAACATGAGTTGTGAAGTGTACAGTATTTAGTAGTTTAGTAATTTTAGATATCCACACATGTTTTAATATAGATAGTTATAAATAAACAATGGGTACCATTTGTTAATACTTCATACCCTCTTACCCCATATTTAACCAGATCTTAGATCTTAGATTCTTAGTATGTGTGTTTTCTTTTATGTAAGATAAAAAGCTATATGTGTGAAGGCGTGGTAAAAGATCCATTAAACTTGTGGTTCTCGATAAAAGTTTGCTCGATATGTTCATGAACGGTTAATGAATAGCTATATTTCTATTGAAAAATGTTACTTATAATATGTGTTGGATATTTTTAAATCATAAAAAATAGAAAAAGTTGAGGTGAAGAAAAAATAAGTGTTGCGAAGGTTGAAGAAAAGTTTAAAAAAAAAATAATAATGATAATAATATAAAAGAAGTTTCATAGAGAGACAAAAATTGAGTTGGAGCTAATAATGTGTTGACGTAACGAAGGAAAACCCGTCACCACGCCCCACCCTTAAGGGTGAAGGGTGTGGTTGAGGATTTTACTTAGCCACATTAGATTCACATGACCACTTTATCAATTTTTATCTCTTTCACCCTATCCTTGTGGCTATGGGTGTTATCGGGTCAGGGTGATTCGAGTTTTTAAATGAGAAATGGTGACTCGCAACCTGATCTTATAAAGCTATCGGGTTATCGGGTTCGGGTTGATTCAGATTATCAGGTTGCTATAATTAATTTACCACAATAGAAAAGTACACCAAAAGAAATGTATAACGGAATTGGTAGCAAACTAGCAATAGGCTTGCAAAAAAAAATAAAAAAAAAATAGCCTAACTAAAATACTAGTTCCACCCAAAATAAATACTAGTTCCACACAAAAACAATCAATTAACACATCAAAACTACACAAAATGACTACATCAACTAATAATCAAGATCCTTCAGGATCAACATTCACACTAATCAATGATATCAATTCAACTAGGCACCCAGAACACCTCGCATCTAAAGGCATTAATCAAGGTTTTGAGATATCTGAAATCATGTCCTGGTCAAGGTCTCCTATTTCTTTCTGATTGCAGCCTCAAGCTCAAAGCCTTTTGTGACAGTGACTAGCAAACTGCAGTTTTTCAAAGAGATCAGTATATGGTTATTGTATATTCCTAGGCCCTTATCCTATCTCATGGTATTTAAAGTGAAGTAAAAGGGAGGAAATATAATGAAAGTGAAGTAAAGTAAAAGGGAGTAAAGGTAGTGAAGTAACACTGCGTTTTCAAGTGAAGTAAAAGTGTAACACAACTTGTTTTGTCTCGATCTCAATCTTAATCTCAAGCTTAAGATTCGGATCCTATATAGGATCTTAACAAGCTTAAGATCTTATAGGATCCCGATCTTGATCTTAAGATCTACTCTGATCCGATCTTACTTTTCTCGAACCACAAACTAAAAAATTACAAATTTATCGTTTATATTTTTATATAATTTAAAAAACAACATGTGATTCTTTTTAAACATTTCATATTCATAATTTAAAACAACATATTAATGAAACATTCATATAATTTTGTGTTTATAATAATAATATAAAAAAAATATATAAAAAAATTAATGGAGAGACAAAAATTGAGTTGGAGCTAATAAGGTGTTGACGTGACGAAGGAAAACCCGTTACCACACCCCACCCTTAAGGGTGAAGGGTGTGGTTGAGGATTTTACATAGCCACATTAGATTCACATGACCACTTTATCAATTTTTATCTCTTCCCCCTTATCCTTGTGGCTAGGGGTGTTATTGGGTCAGGGTGATTCAAGTTTTTAAATGAGAAATAGTGACCTGCAACCCAATCCTATAAAGCTATCAAGTTTGGGTTAATTTGGGTTATCAGGTTGCTGTAATTAATTCACCACAATAGAAAAGTACACCAAAAGAATACTAGTTGCAACATAAAAAAAAAAACAACAAATAAAGATACAAATTCATAGCCTAACTAAAATACTAGTTCCACCCAAAATAAAGATGTTTCATGTTTATTAGGCCCGGGTGTGTTGTAAAATAAATTAGAGCAGCAGTAGTTGTTGAACATATAGAACTAATATTAAAAAAAAAAAAAAAAAAAAAAAAAAATGCTAACAACAACCCTAAGGGTTGTCGTTAACAACAAACTCCACCTTTTTCTTCCTCCTCCAAGGTTACTACTTTTTCACATCTCGGGCCGAAGCCCGAAGACATGGCGAAAATCCCATTATTATTATTATCAGCATTTCCACCAACAGCCAAAAAATCCCAAGACTTGCTGACGTCATCATCATCATCTTGATTATTAACATCACCAAATATTCCATGAAGATGATGATGATTTGTTGTTTTCACTATTTGATAAATAGCGATGACATTCTGCTACCAGTGTTTTGACTTTTGAGATTGAGATTGAGATGATGATAAAGCAGGGACTGAAATTGTTGAACCCTTTTCGAACGAACCCCCTGAAAACCCCATTTTTATTCTTTAACCTTCAACCTTTTGTGGACCTTTTTAAAACTATTTGAACCTTTGGACCACCTTTTGAGACTCTTGCCAAACCAAAAAAGGACCATGCATCTTTTCGATCGGGTCCATTCAGATTCGGGTCAACCTGAGTATGAATAAAATGTATTAAAATAGCCTAATTGAACTAGGTTCGGGTTAAGTTTTTTGACACCTCTAGTTGTTAGAGTTGAATGAAAGCCAAAAAGAAAAAATAAAATGTTTTGGAGAGAGAATTAATTGAGATGGAGTTGATGTAGCGAAGGAAAATCCATTACCACACCCTCACCCTTAGAGCACAAGGTATGGGGTGTCATTGTTGAGCCATTGGTGTGCCAACCTTACCGGCCAACATGCCAAACTTGTGCCAAATGCACTCCTTTGTGTTTTGAGCCACTCCAATAGCTCAAGCCAAATGCACCTTTTGTGTGTGTGTGTTTTTTTATTGTGAGTGAGTGATATATTTGGTGGGGTGTTTTGCAGGACCTACATATGATGTTAGTGGTGTGTTATGAGGGAGGGTTGTTTGATTTATTGGTGTGTTATTAGGAGGTGTATGATGTGGCGCTGAGGTGACATACCAATAACGTGTTATTGAGTCATTGCATACCTTGTGCTCTTAAGAGAACCACGTGTGGTAACTAAAGCTAAAAGGAAAAATGTGTGGTATGTCATGCCACCTTAGCATTTCTCTTTTTCACTTCCCTTATCACTCATACACCAAAATACATTCACTAGTCACTCAAGCCAAAACCCCATTTTTGAGACCCACCATTTTATTTTTTTCAAACAAACTAATTTTTCATTTATTAAAATAACAATACAAATTGAAATACGAAAATAAATAAATAAAATGCACGGAAAAAATAACATAGACAACTACATATCACGTCTATATTTTATAACTATAAAAGGAATAAATTTGCAATTGCTGCACGCACAGATGAAAAATATCTCGCTTTTAAAAAGTTTATGAATATGACAGTAAATAACGACTTCTTAATGAGAGAGAGAGAGTTTTTATTTTGATGTTGATACGGACCATTAAGGATAATTGCATGTGATTAAACATACAAAACATTCAAATATGATCTCAAACATAGTTGATAAGTATTTTTGTTTTATATGTTGGTTTAATGCATTTTTTTTATATATATGGCAGTTTAATGTTATAGAATTGTACTTGGTTAATTTGTGTGATGTTGAATGATTGGTTGTTGTGGACCTTGTTTAACTTATCCAACCTACATTGGTAAAACTAGGGACGAAATCATGCGCATTTAAGAAAAAGAAAAAATTAAACAAGAAAAAATGTGTGACACGTCATACCACCTCAACATCTCTCATTTTCACCTCCCTTGTCACTCACACACCAAAATACATCATCACTAGTCATTCAAGCTAATCAGGACCATGTCATTTTATTTTTTTCTCCACTTTTTTAAAACAACTAATTTTTCTAGAGGTGGCAAAACGGGCGGGCCGGACGGGCACGGGCTAGAATGGGCACGGGCTTAAACGGGCACGGGCCAAACGGGCGCATGTTATACAAATCGCTTAATAAAAGACCTAGAACGACGAAATAAATTTATTAAACGTAATATCTTATTTATATTAAAAAACTTAAATATATTATATATAAAAAAATCTTTAAAACGATCGCAATGTTCTACAATTGACAAAAACAAATGTGCCCCTTACTCCCTTAGTGCCCATTTAAGTTTTCCATGGGCTATATATGCCCATTTCAAAAAAAAGAGGGGGCAAAATGTGCCCAAATCTTTTAAAAATTTGCCTATTTAGCCCTTTTTTTTTTTTTTTTTTTTTTTTTTTTGGGCACATTTTGCCACATCTAAATTTTTCATTCATTAAAATATCAATACAAATCGCGTCTATATTTCGTAACTATAAAAGGAATGTTTTTGCAATCGCTGCAACGCACAAACAAAAATATATCGCTTTTAAAAATCGAGTCAAAAAGTTTATGAATATGACAAGTAAATAATGACTTTTTAATAAGAGAGTTTTTATTTTGATATTGGTACAGAGTATTAAGGATACTTGTATGTGATTAAATATACAAGACATTCAAATATGATCTCAAACATAGTTGATAAGTATTTTGGTTTTATATGTTGGTTTAACATATTTTTATATATGTGGGGTGTAATGTCATAGATTTTTACTTGGTTAATTTGTGCGATGTTGAATGATTGGTTGTGGTGGACATTAAAGGATCAAAAGATTATCCGACCCGCATTGGTAACACTAGGGATGGAACTAGGCGCATTTAAGAGAAAAAATAAAAATAAAAATACAACTTTTTTTTGACAAGGTGCATTTTGGGAAAATAAAAAGCTCTTTTGAAAAAATTAACGCTATGCGGCAAATATCCATGTAAGTTCCATTCCTGTAATGGTATGGGATAAAAAGTTTAAGTGTTTTTAGTTGAAACCTCATGGAATTAGCTAGTACACTGCTTTATGTTGATATTATGTTGATATAACTTTTTCTTCTTTTTTTGAGCTCGAGATATAATTTTAGTTAACTATGTCAAGATATTTCTTTTATCATGACATATATGTCTATCTAGAGTTTTTATGATGTTTCTTTCGCTACTAGAAATAACTACGGGGTGTTTGGTTGAAGATTATACGAAGTGACGAACGGTAAAGATAATGAAAAATAATGGTAGATATCGTATAATACAATACTCCATTACTTAGTTTAAGGTAATACTTCATTGGCTTTGGTTCCATTGAGAAGATTTTTAGATTGAGAAGGTTGAGAAACAATTTGGACCATTGAAATTAATTAGTTTTAATTTATTATACTAGTCATTGAATTGAATGAAAAAGGTAAAATAGTAATTGAATCATTAAATAATTAATTGAAGATTCAAAACTCCTACTATTATGCTTTACAATAATTCGAATTTGACCTCATGATAGTTTCTAGATACATCATTCTTCGTAGGTTAATTTTTAAGATGTGAATCACACGTTTTTTTAATATTACTATTAGACACCAATTGAAATACAAACTTTTTTGAAGATTCAAGAAATTTTTGGAAAAAATTCCCAGAACCACATCTAAATAAAATATTTTGTAAACATATGATTCAAGTTTCTTTTTTTAATGTACAATGTATTTATAAATTGATTTGTTAGAAAGAAAAATATATGATTCACGTTTTTTCTAATGTATGTACAATGTACTTATATTATGAATCATAAGAGTAAAAAATATGCATGATTCAAGTTTTTCTTTTTTTTTCTTTTTTTTTTTTATAAACATCACTTTATTATTATTATTATTATTATTATTTTAAAATGAACAATGTATCTATAAAATAAAACATTATCGCTTTATAAATTAAATCATTAGAAAAATAGTAATTTTATTTTGCATCATTTGTCAATTCGTGAATCATGAATCATTTACTTCGGTTTATGAACCATAATATTAGTGAATCAACAAATAAATTGTTGATTTTTTTTATTGAATTAGTGTTTTGTTTTGAATATTAGGATTTGTGAACTAAAAGTAATTATTGTTTTATTATATGAATCGCTTACATGGAAGAAGTTTATTAATGCACACATTAAAGGGGTTAATGAAAAAGCAAATGTGGAGGAGGTGATGATTAATGCATTCATTTCTATGAATCGATCCATTAAGAAAATGAATAAGTTGGTCATTTTTTAATTTCATATAGAGGAGGTGAAGTTTAAAGCATGCATTAAAGTGGTTTTAATGAGCAAACATAAAATTATGAATACCTATTAAACCCTTGTATTAATTTAGTGAGATTAACGATCAAGATCGTTTCTCAATCTTCTCAATCTAAAACTCTTCTCAATCGATCTGGATTCATACTTCATTACCCACAAAATTGGGAGAAATGATAAAGTTATTGCCTACATCCCTCTCTTTTACAGCTTTAACTTTTATCCCACTTGTACACATCTCATTTTCGTTATTTTTTTCTTTTGTACTGCAACTATCATGCATCTCATTTCTTTCTTTCAAGCTTCTAGAATTGTGCTTCACAAATCAATCAAAGTTTCTCAAATGCCATACTTATTCTCTTGGTTTTACATGTCCCACGCTACATCCCAATTTGTAAGTTAATTTTATATAAGGTTATGAAATTATTGTAGAAGTTAGTGAATGTACCAAAACTAATTTTCTTACTACACATTACGATTTAATCGTATGTAGAAGATTCTGAAGGTACTCCATGGTTTGAATAAGTAAAAGGTTTGTTTTCGTGTATAAATCTAGTTAATGATATGTTAACAATATTCTTAATGTTTACCAAGCATGTGTAATGCAATGATAATACTAATTGCATTTCTTAATATTCTCATTCCCGCTATAACTAGGATACGATGTTTCTTTATTGTAAAAGACAAGAAAATTTCGTGTTTCAAATTATTGGTGTAAGAATCGAATATTAGAAAGCAGTCTCAATCGAAAGGCAAGGAAATTTCTATAGATAAAGTCATTATTCCTTTACGAAAATATAATTAAAGCTCCTTCCAGTTATTTCATTTTCCCAGGTTAATAAAGCATAAGAGTACCTTTATTATATAAAAGATGACAAAGAAATTTTAGTGGAATTATTACGATGTTTCTTTATTGTAAAAGACAAGGAAATTTCAAGTAATAAACAAAGCATCTATTTATAAAAATAAAAAAAAGACAAAAAATGTCTTTTTATAAAAATAAAAAAAAGACAAAAAATTTAAAAATAAAAAAGAAATAAAAAAAATGAACTTACGTTTATCTATTAAATCATCAAACTAAATCGAAAACCTCTTTCTACTTTTATTATGTTAAAAAGTGGTGTTTATCAAAAAGAGAAGGAAATTTCTATGAAAAAAGTGATTATTATTCCTTTATGTTCTCTCTCTAATTTTCCGGTACCCAAACCATTGGCTGTGACGCGCGACCTTTTTTTTCCGGCGAGTCTAAACACCACCACCACATGATACATACTTCTCTCTCGACCAAAACACCTCAAGTCCACGCGCTCCACGCGCCGGCGTTAATTTCCGGCTATAGTTATCTTTCTTAATTTTTCCGGCGAGTGAAGCTTCCCTACACTTTTCTGATCCAAGTTTCCATTGACGGAAACCGCATCCTGCCACCGCCACTGGTGATAGTTGTATATATCCTTGGTTATTACTTTTGCTGTTTCTTTATATAGTCTTGCTTTTATTAGCTTATTTTACATGGCGTTGTTTTCTTGAGGGTAGCAGCATAGAGGCCTAGCTTATATAGTGATTGTCACGTCTTTTCTTTTTCATTGACCAAAGACCAAACAAGTAGCTTACATTAACTCTTTCAACCATACTTTCGATGTCCTCCAACAAGAGATTGCGGTTATCCGATCCTTCATCTGGGGCGTCCACCACATGATAGCTACTTTTCTCTTTCTTAATTTTCCGGCGAGTGAAGCTTCCCTACACTTTTCTGAGTCAGACTCATTGACGGAAACCGCCTCCTGCCACCGCCACTGGTGACCGGAATATACTTTCCGGCAGTTTCTGAGTATAGTTGTATATATCCGCCACTGGTTATTACTTTTGCTATTTTCTTTATAGAGCCTTGTTTTTATAACTTAGCTTATTTTAAATTTTGTGTACTATCTATCGTTCCCCTTTTAGCTTCTACTGCCTTAGACTTTGGAATAGTTTTCTTGAGGGTAGCTTAGAGACCAAACAAATAGCTTTTGTTTCTCAACATCATCATTCCACCAACACAAACTCTTTCAACCATACTTCCAATGTCCTCCAACAAGCGATTACGTTTATCCGATCCTTCTTTCTTCACATAATTTACATTTGATTTCCACACAAACACAATCACCTTCTCATTATCAAGTTTTTTTTTATTCATTTTTCTTTGCAATCAGTTTGTAGGAATATATACTTCAGTGATATGGGTACTGCTTCAAGCTCATCCATAACTCCAGGGGCGTCCACTTCAACTTCATCCATTCCAAAGAAAAAGAGGTTAAGTCGACCTGATCTTTTTTCAAGCTCATCCAACAAGAGGTTACGTTTCTCCTTTGATTCCTATCCTTCATCCATAACTCCAGGGGCGTCCACTTCAAACTCATCCATTCCAAAGAGATTTAAGTATGATGTGTTTATAAGCTTCAGGGGTGAAGACACCCGTAAAAACTTTGTCGATCATCTTTATGAAGCTCTCAAGGATAAAGGCATTTACACTTACAAAGATGATGAGAAAATCCGGAAAGGAGAAAGGATCAGCGATGATCTCTTCAAATCCATTGAAGACTCCAAATTTTACATCATTGTTTTTTCCAAAAACTACGCTTCTTCATCATGGTGTTTGGAAGAGCTTGCCAAGATTATGGAGTGTCACAAGATGAATGGGCACACTGCTTACCCTGTATTCTATGATGTGGAACCCACAGAAATGCGCAAACAAAGTGGGGCTGTTGGTGAAGCTTTCGTTAAACATGAAAATGAAGAGGCTGCTGATAAGTGGAAAGGGGCTCTAAAAGAAGCATCCTATCTGGCTGGTTGGGAGCTCAAGAACATTCTTAATGGGTAACTTCTTTCATCATATTTATGTGTGCCTTGTTCATCATATATGAATGTATGCTAATCAGATCTTGTTTTTACATACAAACAGGCACGAAGCTAAATTCATCAAAAAAATTGTTCAAGAGATTTCACTAGAGTTACGCTCCATCAGTTTCGGCTTTGATGAAAAGTTAGTCGGCATGGAGAATCGAGTAGAGGATTTTGTTTCATCTTTAGAAGTTGGTATTGATGAAGTTTGCATGATAGGGATCAAGGGCATGGGAGGGGCTGGGAAGACAACTTTGGCGAGAGCTGTTTTTGATTATCTATCTGCTGATTTTGAAGCTACAAGCTTTGTTGAGAATGTGAGAGAAGCTTCAAATGGCTCAGTGTCTGGTTTGAAGAAATTACAAGAACAAGTCCTTTCAAATGTGCTGAATGGAAAAGTCACTGTGAATGGTGTTTTTGATGGGAAAAACATGATGAAAAGGAGGATGTGCGGTAAAAAGGTTCTTCTTGTTCTAGATGATGTGGATCACATAGACCAACTGAAGGCATTAGCCGGTGAGCCTAATTGGTTTAAGCCAGGAAGTAGAATTCTCATTACAACAAGAGATGAGCAAGTATTGATAGCACACAGAGTGAACGTGATTCGTGATATTGTTCTTTTCTCAAAGAAGGAAGCAATTTCCCTCTTTAGTAGGTATGCTTTTGGAAGAGAGAATCCACTTCAAGGATATGAAGAGCTGTCAGGAAAAGTTGTACGTTATGCTGCTGGTCTTCCCTTAACACTCGAAGTATTGGGTTCATTTCTATGTGGTAAAGATAAGCTTGAATGGGTAGATGCCATAGATAGATTAGAAAAAATTCCCTTAAAGGACACTCTGGAAAAGCTAGAATTAAGCTATATCAGTCTCGGATGATTATAAGGAAATCTTTCTAGACATTGCATGCATGTTGAAAGGCGAGAAGAAAGAAGATGCAATCAGAATTCTTGAAAGCTGTGGATTTAATGCTAGAATTGGTTTAAAAGTTCTTGATCAGAGATCTCTCATAACTATTTCTACAGTTGGGCGCCTGGACATGCATGACCATATAGAAGAAATGGGAAAGAACATTGTTCGTCGTTTGCACCCTGATGAACCTAACAGACATAGCCGACTGTGGATTGACGAGGAAATTGAAGACATATTGGCTAATGACATGGTAAAGATTAGTTTACTTGTAATGTAGAGAAAACTAAAACATTTTCATTTGTTCTAACTTATGGCACTGTTTTTGGATTGCAGGGTACTAAAGAAACAAGATGTCTAAAACTTAAGAAGTCGAGAGTAAATGCGAGAATTATTATGAAAGGTCTTGGAAAAATGAAGAAACTTAGATATCTTGAAGTGATTTTTGATGACGGAAGTCTTGGCAGTGATCCGAAACTTGATGATACCACCCAGTACTTTCCAAATTCTTTAAAATATCTAAAATGTTGGAATTACCCTTTCTTGTATTTACCCAAAACATTTCAAGCAAACAATCTTGTTGGACTTGAAATGGAGTGGAGTAGAATGATACAACTTTGGAAAGAGGGGGGGAAAAAGGTAGAATAATTTTTGATTGGTTGTTTTACATAATTCATAATGCTATTAATTTTATGGTTTGTTAATACGCTACTATTAATCTTTTTTCCTCATTTTTGATGGCAGATTCTTACAAAACTCAGATTCCTTTCTCTCTCTTGGTCGAACTTGACGACCTTTGACTTTAGGATAACTCCGAATCTCGAGAGGTTATATCTTAGAGATTCTTATAATTTAGTAGAATTTTGCATGCCAACTAGTTGTCAAAAGCTCAACTACCTCCATATCAGTCGCTCAAAGTTAAGAACCTTTGACCTTGGGTTGACTCCGAATCTCGAGAGGTTATCTCTTGATAATTGTGCTGATTTTGAAGAACTTCACGTGTCTGTTGCATGTACAAATCTCAAGCATCTCGATATCAGTGACTCGAAGTTAAGAACCTTTGACCTTGGGTTGACTCCGAATCTTGAAACGTTATCTCTTTTTTATTGTGCTGATTTTGAAGAACTTCACGTGTCTGCTGCATGTGCAAATCTCAAATTCCTCGACCTTCGTAAATCAAGGTTGAGGAGCCTTGACCTTGAGCTGATTCCAAATCTTGAGAAGTTATATCTTGAAGATTGTTATCATTTTGTTGAACTTTACGTGTCTGTTGCATGTCCAAATCTAAAATTCCTCAACCTTAGTAAATCAAGGTTGAGGAGTCTTGACCTTGAGCTGATTCCAAATCTTGAGAGGTTAGATCTTAGAGGTTGTGATAAGCTGGAAGAAATTAACGCTCCCATTGGATGTCTGAAGAAAGTTGGCTACTTAAACTTAAGTGGTTGTTTGAGGTTTACCAATTTCGTGTTTGGCAGTGGATTTGAGCAAATTAACGCTCCCATCGGATGTTTGAAAAAAGCTGGCTACCTAAACTTAAGTGGTTGTTTCAGGTTTCCCCAATTTGTGTTTGGCGGTGGATGTGAGCCAAAGGTTAATTGTTCTTCTGCTACTTTAGATATGACTGGTGAGTTCCTAGATTCATGCCCATTGCACCCCAACAGTAGTCTCCCAAAGTTGCAGTTTCGTTGTTATTATGACGAAAATCTGCCGTCATCAGTTGGAAATTTTGAGAAGCTTATTTCTTTTGGTTTATGTGCTTGCACAGACTTTAAGAAATTTTCAGACATAATTAGTAGTTTACAAGGTTTACAAAAACTTAAACTCAAATGCAATATTCCAGGGTTCCCCAAAGATTTTGGCCAGTTTGAATGTCTTGAGGAGCTCTTTTTGTACTCTCCAAAGATAAAACATCTTCCGGATAGCATTTGTATGTTGAAACGTCTCAAATCTCTCGAAGTCAATAATGGTTTTCTTCTTGAGAAGTTACCAAATGATCTTGGCAAATTAGAGTGTTTAGAGAAGCTGCATGTGATGAGTATGAACATTGAATATCTTCCAGGTAGCATCTGCATGCTAAAACGTCTGAAGTCACTCGCTGTTATAAATTGTTGTCGTCTTAAGAAGTTGCCTGAGGTTATTGGCCAGTTAGAATCTCTGGAATCGCTAGATTTGTTTGCTACAAATATTTACCATCTTCCAGATAGCATTTGTTTGTTAAAACATCTGAAGTTTCTCGACCTTGGTTTTTGTAATTTTCTTATGAAGTTACCTGAAGATCTAGGCAGATTAGAATGTTTAGAACATCTAGATATAACATGTACAGGTATTAGTCATCTTCCCCAAAGCTTATTTGGGTTAAAAGGTCTGCTTATCGCCGCACATCCAAAGCTTCTGCAGTTGTATGATTTTTCCTCGGATATAGAAACCACAACCTCTCCCATTCGGTGAGTACGCACTTTCTTTGTGTTCTATATTCAATTTTCAATTATTTGATAGTTTTGCAGAAAGGAAAAAGAAAGTAAATTACACAATGGCCGGTCCTTATTGTTTATACAAAATTACAGATTTGATCTCTAAATATTAACATTTACATGAACGGTCTCTATTTTAAAACTTGTTAAACTTTTGGTCCCATTTTGTGTTAAAGATGCAAGAGTTTCAAAAAATGCTAGATGGTGCATAGATAAAACAAATATGGATTTTCTTAAATTTGTAACTAATCGTACCTGTTTTCATACATTCTCCATATCAGCTTAAGAATTTTCTTGTTTTTAATAGTAAATTTAGTGATATATGCTTAAGTCCCCCATGTTTGCAAAGACGCGAGTTTTGAGATCAGGCCAGAGGCTCATCGATATCCTACACCCGACTGCACAAACCATTGACTCAAATTGATGCAGTTCGATCTTCCTGCTGCTGTCACTGTCGAGGTACAATCTAATTCATTGTGGATAACACTTCATCACACAATCAAGCATTTTATCAAACACCCTCAACACATATTTAAGTTTCATCACAAAATATATATAAAATCCTATTGGCAAGGAGCCTTTAAGAACGTTTAGGAGCGTTTAGCATTTAGCGTTAAACGTTTAGAATTAAAATCTCGTTTGGCAAACAGCCAAGGGAATAATTAGCGTTTTTTTTTTTTTTTTTTTTTTTTTTTTTTTCTTAAAATGCTACTTGAAGGAGCGTTTAGCGTTAGTATTTACGTCATTTTACACATTGTAATCACTGATCCAACTACTTTACCAACCACTTAAAAGAAACAGTGGCTGCTAGTTCAAATTTTGGCAAACATACCCTTAGTCGTATATTATTTGCTTGTTGTTTTGAGAAATGGAATGTGAATGTGGTCATACCATGGAAATATAGGAAAATAATGAAATTTGGAGAAGGTAAATGTAGAAAAATGGGAAAGAGGATGAATTGATCGTTTTTGTACTTTTTTTGGTGTTTGTGTTCTTGGTGTTAATGTGTGGGAGGATCAATTTTGAAAACGATTAGAAATTTGTTGTGTTGCAACTCGGAAATCTGACATGTCTTGGGTTACTGAATGTTTTGTTTAGGTCTGAAACTGCCATTTTACTTTTGTTTAGTGTATTTGGGATGCTTGATTATAGTAGCTGTAGTTTAGACTTAGACTTCAGAATATACACATTTGAGGCAGTTTCATGCTTTTATGTTTGAAATTTAGAGTATTTTCGATGTTTAAGATCTTAGTAATTGTAGTTTGTTGAGACGAAATACCAGACAATTGATAGAAGGAAAAACTAGTAGACTTTATTTGGGCATAAGAGGAAAATGTTAGACGGTAAACAGATAAGACAAAAATGGATTTTCTGTACTCTGTAACTGTTTTCTTACATTCTCCATTTTCTCGAATCCGTTTCTTATTTTGTTTTAGTGGCTGAAACTCATATCAGCGAAAATTCATGCAGGCAGATTATGGATGCTGAGGTCATACTGGTTACCTCTAATAGAAGATTCATGCAGGCAGATTATGTTGCAATACCCTGATGTTCACAAAGACGCGAGATTCCATTTTGAGATCAGGACGCATCAAAGGCTCATTGATATCCTTAACCCAACTGCATCAAAGGCTCATTGACACTTTTGGTAGTAGATTTGTTACTTGTATCATTGTTGATTAAAGGAATGGTGTTTAGTAAAATATTTTGTAATGTCATAACCATGAAATGATGGTTCTGCAAGTCACAAATGGTTCTGGTTGTTGTTTGTAATTGAAACATGCTCATGCCTTTGCATTATGAAGTTGACGTTGATTATGTGCTTCGACTTATATGAACTGCTAACCTGAAGAAAAACATTGGGACATACCCTTCAAGGTAACTTCTCTCAACCAACTATATCTACAGTGATGCATAAAACTACTTTTTGTTCATAACATCCATGTTATTATAGTAAAAGTTTGCATTGTACGGTTTGGTATATCACTATGAAGAGGCGAGTAGACGGTTAATTAATTGCACTCACAAACATTCCGTCAAGCGTACCTTTTCAAGAGGTCGAACCAGATAGAACTAATCAATTTACGAAATTATGATAGGCGTAATCAATGCAAGTTTTGATTAATAAAATGTCATTTTTACCCTCATTATTATTACTAGTATAGAAATTAGAATTGGGTAATTAATGCGAGTTTTGATTAGGATGGCAAAATAAGAAAATTAGTCATAAAAAATACACTTTTTGGGACAAACATGAATAGTAAGGTGGATACTTTTTGTGAGATGGGAGAGTATTACTTAACGTCTTAACATAATTCTAGACTCGGCCGCTTCTATTCAAGAATCACTATAAAAATCCAACAAAATTATTAATTTTATGGTTACATGACTTCCGTTGTAACTTAAAACCGCAAAAAGTCCAGCAACTACTATATTGGTTCTGCTCTAACATGACCAGGATCTAAATATTACCGAAGACAACAAACTAAGCTTTGCAAGTCCAAGTCCAGAATGGTGATTATAAAAATATTTCAAGATCCCAAACATGAAACCAAATATTTGCCCCGACACATTCGAGTTGTTTCCATAAATAGAGATCTGGCAAATCAAAAACCGTAACGCTTGACCCATTGGAAGCTTTCTTGCTTTCGCCTTAACAGGTTTCTTCCGCTCCACAATTCTCGAGTCTCTTGTCAAGAAACCAGCTGCCAAAAACACAAATTACACGTTACGATACACGTTCAGTTATCAATGAACTTTGGCCATAGAATGAAAAAATAACCTCCAAATGTGACCTAACGGTTAGGAGTTGGGATAAAATGCAAACATAGAAAAAAAAGAAGCAAACTCGTCAGATGGTTGAACGGGTCAAAAATCGCCAAAGTGCAACTTTATTCAATAAAATGATTATTTATTCACATAATCAGTTGCGTGTCCAAATGGGATAGGGTAGTACATCTGGCATGGAACAATATAGTGAAAAGAAATATACTATACATGTAAGATCCTCATACAATCCAATCACACGTTACTGTAACAATGCCTTTCATACAATCCAATCACGTTTCTGTGAATTCTATTTATTAGTACCATGTGACAGATATGACAGATATAAGGTTCCTCTAGAACAGGAAGGACTAAAAACTATAGCATGCATGATCCCTGTTTTGAGTCTAGAGGTGGCAAATTATGCCCGTTTGCCTAAATATGGGTCAAGCCGGGTTTCAGTTTATCTCCAAAGGCTTTTACACTACATTTTCTTAGAGTTGTTTAGGATGGAAACAGGCCAAATGCATTTTCAAGTGCTAAAGCCTCCTAAAACGCTTATAGCTAAAAGAAGTGGAATATTATTATAGCATTATGGTGGTAGCTACAATCTTACTTAATACATTAACCATTTATAAAACTGAAAAGCGACAAAAAAAAAACATTGACTGGTCGACCTAGCTCTGTCTAGAACTGTTAAAAAGGACACATTTTGACCTATTACACAACCCACCAAACCTGCCCATTTGCCACCTCTACCGAATCCCCCTTCAAATATTAATATATGAAAAGATAAAGAAAGATGAAATCACCCGACGTCCCACACAAACAAAAAAAGAGCACCTATAAGACATAAAGAGTTTGACTAGCACTAGATTGGGCCCAAATAATCTCATATATAAAAAAACTCCATGTATTTTAAAGAAGGTGATTAACTAATATTATACCATATGGTCCTTCCATCTCATAGACACTAATGATCAACTTTCGAAAGCACAAGTGACTCATTTGTAAAACAGCTATAAAAAGAGACTAAAGGGAGTGTGTCGACATAGGTCAATAAATCAGTTTCAAGCATATGCAAAAGAATAAAAAGGTAAATAAAAGCCGTATTTAACTTCTTTCAAAGGAGGACGGAACTGATCTGGCCCAGTTTTGCAGTGCCCTACTCATACCAAGACGAATTGCGCCTATTTGACCTGTTTCATGCACTTACTAAGTTTAGATTTGTGTCCCCAAACAATTGAAAGAACAAAAAAGTATAATGCCATGCATAATCAATCGAGCTAGAGTGAAGTTGGAGAAAATATTAATGGAAATTGCAAAGAAAAGGTGACATAAGATACAACATCCATCATAAACACAACATCGAAACCTCCCATTTTGACATATCTAATTATTCATTCAAACAAGAATAAACAATGTAAATTTAATGCTTCAAACCTGATACCCCCCCCCCCCCCTTCCTTCACAGTACAAGTAACATCCAGAAGACCCAATGTTTTTGTCTCAGTAAGAGGATGAAGAAGAGCAGCTTGTTGATCAAGCATCAGGAAATAGACATCGAACTGATTGTCATTTACGAGAAATTTACCCTCACCAGGTTCAATCCAGACACGGGCAACACTACATTTCCTTTTTCCAGTCCCATAAGCCCTACCCTGACTATCAACTTGTCTAACGCGTGCATTGGCAATTTCATCTTGCTTCTGTTGCTCTATGTCAGCTCTTGTGGACTTACAGGTGTTCTTTTCATAACGCATATCCTCAATTTTGCTTAGTGGGGGCAATCCTGGAACATCGTCTAAGTCCTTGAGGGCCATTAAACTGTCAAGCATGTCATCTGTGATTCCTGAGGCAGCAATTAAGTCCCCAAATGCATGATCTGGGCCTGTGGTCAAGCATTGTGATTAAACATCTTTCATGAGAGTATGCACCATATATAGACAATAGTTAAAGAGCATTATACCACAACAGCAAAAACAACACTAGAGCTAGCCGGAATAAACTTTGGCGGTTTGGCCTCACACTATAAGTAATGACTTTTGAGGTGAGCGGACATGTTTCCGATATGGAAACTAGGAATATGTATAGCTCTGTTTGAGTTGTTGAACCTAGTTATTATAAACTAAGAGATATGAGTGATGGTCACAGAAGCAAGAAGTGAGAACCTTAAATGTTCGATCACAATATGGATCTAACAGGAGCATACATATATATAATTTACATGTTGCAGAAGTCTAGTTAGTGAGCTGCCTAGCAACAATTTGGTGGAGCATACAGCCGCACAGGAGACCAAAAAATCGGCTTATGGCACGGGTGGGATCAAACCAATTTTAAATCAGCACACATATAAAACCAAACCGGTACCTAAAAGTCAAATTTTATGTGTTATGTGCGTGTTTTGTTCCAGTTTTAACTTTTTTTTAAAAAAAAAATAATAATAAAAAAAAAATTGCATCCCTTGTACTGACAAGCTCATTACTTTATTACTTAAATGGAATACAGTTGATTCTGGTAAATTTTAAAAGTAAAATATTCAAGTTAACATAGATAGTCAGAAAAAATGAGACTTTAGGATATCAGAAATGTATATTTAAAAATAGGTTATGACGGTGTAACCAAAACTTGATACCCTTTCATATAAGGTCTTCATTACGGCATATGGATACCTGCATACATACATACATGTGCTGGCGTGCATATGTTCCTTGTTTGATACAAGAAAGTTCCCCTAAAAAAATCATGCATACAAGGTCAACTTCACCCATGTGCATGACCCCTGCAGCTGCCCCAAAAAAGCAGCGGGGTATGACAGTTTAGGGGGGCCTATTCTGCTTTACATTACAAGTCTCTCTTATATTGAATCCACACATCATAAGGACCCTTACACTACGCCCGCCATTTCATTTGATATTAGAAACCAAATAACTGACACAAGGCAATGTAGTGATTAACCACCATTAACATCATGTGGTTATGGTTTCCCGACAAACATGGGCTTTTGGAGAAATAGAGGTCTTGGGTTCAATCGCAGCTCTTGGCCAAAGGTGATTGGAATAAGTGCTCATAGCCCGGGACTAGATCCGTGGGGAAGTGCCCTATTATGCTTTACATTACAAGTCTCTTTTATATTTAAACTTTTGGGAGAATATCCTGTGGTCCTTTATATTAGTAGTAACTAACGTTATCCAATCACTATTTAAACATCAACCACACTGACATTCAAATCATAATTCAATTAACATCAATCATATGTAAACAAACTAAAACTAGACAAGTAATCAAAAATCATGTTGCACTTACAAGCATCAATGACCCATAAACACCACAGATAAAAATGTCTCTTAGCAAAAATAGGATAGACAACACTATTTCGATCATCGCCCTTTCAAGTTGACCCGTGTGCTATTCATTTTTAATCTTACTTAATGTTTGGCCCACTAATTCACGAGATTAGAGCCCACCACTCAAACCAAGTAAAGCCCTCGGGAGGTTAGGTTAGCCGCTTTAGAGTTGTTTGCACGTAAAAGGAATTGAACTTTTATACGACACTCAGATTTTTTCTTATCCCATAATTAAGGGGGATGGATTGTTACAATAATCTTTTGTTTTGTTAAAGAAGATCCACAGCCAATCATTCTACATATCAACATCGCACAAGTTAAAGCTAAACTACATTAAGGCAAATCGCTCTGAGTACTAGTAAATGACATTAATCTTGGGCTAAAATCTTTAGACGCTCAAATTTCTCATCCCATACCAATGTAGGACAGATAATCTTTTGTTTTGTTACACAAGGTCCGTCCACAGACAAATTATAGCTAAACTAAGTTATGGAAAATCGCTCCTAATACAAGTCTTTATGACATTAATCTTATTAGGCTAACAACTTTGTTGGAGCACACCATGGCACGTTTACATAGAAGGTGAAAGCTTCCCCTTTGGTCTCTCACCTATCCCTTGCCGGAGTCAAAGGAACATGGTCCGAGTGGTCTGTGCCTTGCCAACCCTTGCCGATGCTCGATTGGGAGTAGCCTAAAAGTACTGTGTCTTAGCAAATAGGTTAAGCAAAACCATCACTCTTTCAAGTACACAACTTCATTTTTTTTTATTTTTTACAAATTAGATGTAATACTAAATAACGATCTTTACTGTATTAGACGAACTTGCCTTCCTAAAGCTATTAGATTGTCAAGACGTGTTTGGATTAGTGTTCCTAAACTATGACACAAGTGATTAGATGATATTGTTTTGTAAAGCCGAAAGGAATGGACTAGCCAAATCCTTGAGGTTTCAACTTAAAATGCTCAAATTCCATATCCCATGCCATTCAATAAGGACTGAACCACGGTGGGTCCCACGTCAAAAGACACCCATGGATTTTTGCAGCGTGGTGTTAATATTTGTAAAAAACCTCTATTTTCCTCTATGCACCCGATGCACCTAGTCAATCCCAATATGTGTCAGTGTTCCACCCAACATACCAATGCAGAACAGATAATAATTTGTTTTGTGTTGTTAAACAAGGTCCACAACCAATCATTCTACATACCAACATCGCACAAATTAAGCCTAAACTACATTAAGGCAAGTCGCTCCTAGTACTAGTATATGACATTAATCTTAGGCGAACAACTTTAAACGCGCAAATTTCTCATCCTATACCAATGTGGAACATATAATCTTTTGTTATGTTAAACAAGGTCCATCCACAGACAAATTAAAGCTAAACTAAGTTATGGAAAATCGCTCCTAGTACAAGTCTATATGACATTAATCTTATTAGGCTAACAACTTTTTTTTTAAAAAAAAAAGGACGGTTTCTATGATTGTTATAATTATCAGCATACCTCCAGCAAAAAAAATTCCCAGATTGCTGACATCATCATCATCTTGATTTTTAACATCAGCAAATACAAATTCGATACTTGATTTTTAACACGACCATCTTATGAGTTTTTCTCTCTTTCCCCATCTTCTCCTTAACACCTTGAACACGTTCTCTCTTTTTATTAAAACTTTTTTTTTTTCATTTTTAATTATTAAAGACACGTACAATATACAGTCATATAAAATAAAATAACAATACAATAAATAGTGAAGGATTCCTGTAAGAGGAAGTGTTTCCTGAAGTGAACATGCACACTAAGGGGATGTTTGGTAAGAGTGAGTGGAATGGTGGGAAAGGGAATTTGAGGGTTTTCTCGTGTTTGTGAGCAACTTAGAATGAGAACCTAAAATCAATATGTGATTCTCTTTTCACCATTTTCATTCTTTATAAAAAGCGGAGAAATAGTGAGAATGGTAAACTAAACTTGAGGGTGATTCTCCGTAGGAATGAGGGTCAAACTAAAAATCACAAAGGTTTTAAAGGGAAATTCACGTGCAAGGCACATTACATGTGAAACTTAAAACACCTACCTAAGCCTATACTAGTTTTTTCTTCGGTGATTATAAATCTATCTGGGTTTATCACCTATACTAATTCTAGAAAACTCTATCAGCGAGAGATACTTTCCTCTAGACTCAACAACTTCCATCCACAGGGATCATTTTTTCTCAATAACAAGTGTATCGTATATTAGTACCATAACATATTTTCAAAAGTCTTATTCATAATGATAACATACGTTTAGGTCAACAAATATTAGTGAATCATAATGTATAATTTAGGGCATCCGTTTGTTAATAACTAGTGCATAACTGTTACATATGTCGGTGCATATCAATATAAACATAATCTTAAAAAAATCAGTAAAATGTTCTATTGAATCATTCAACAAGTTACAGTGTAAAAATCAGTGCATTACAGTTATAAAATTTCATTTAGGCATTTTATCAAACACCCTGTGTGCAGTTTTTGCAAGCATGTTTCTAAAGTATTTTTTTTCTCAAATTTACTTCAAATAACTAACCTATATAGTGTATCATGTCACAAAAAAAAAACCATAACTCACAATGAACAATAATTCGTGCAATTAAACACTAACAAACACGTATGTAACGTTTTTTCTGCTTTTAAAGAGCAAAAATAATATTACTGTAATCAAAATCACGTAAATAACTTACTTTAATATTCAATTTGAGAAATTATGACGAGATGATTAAGTGAATCTAATAATAAACCATACATATTGTGTTGATTTGAATGAATATAATAAATGAGATGAAAGAAGAAGAAAATGGTGAAAAAAATGAGAGGAGCGTGTGTTCAGAGAAAAAGGGGAAAAGGAAGAGAAAAAAATGAAAAGAAATACGTTTTATATATGATATTAAAAAGTTACAAAACAACCTTTGGAAAATTTACAAAGTTACAAAGTGGTCCCTGTAGTTAGGAAGAAAAAAAAGGAGGGGAAGAGGAGGTGATCTAACGGTTGAGATCACTTCTCTCACTTTCATCTTGAGATCAACTTTTTAAATGATCTAATCTCTATATTTATTATAACTTATAAATAAGTTTTCTATTTCTCATATCAAATCTAAATCCAAATCTTCATCCAAATCCAAATCCAAATCCTAAACACATCTACAAACTAAACGGATATTAAAAAAATTACTTTTTGAAAATCATGTATCTGTTTGTAATGGTCTAATTGGAAAAAGCCTAAAAGTCATCAATTCTCTTGGGCCACCACACACAACATAATAGGCCTAAATCCTCTTCACACAACCCACAAAACTAGCCCATAAACCCAAATATAAAAAAACCCTGTTCAATCTCTTCATAAATTCTCTTTGCTAACCTGTAGTCAATCATGCGGGGCCCACCACAAAGGGTTGCACAACAAGCTGAAGGTGAACCGGTGGATATGGATAATGCTTCAATTATAGCTACTTTTCCAGCTGATTATTTACATTAGCATAAAATATTAATGTAAGAGGGTGTTTGGGATTGCGTTTTGGAGTAGATTATCTCATTAATATGTTTCCATTCACAACTTTTTGTTTGTTTTTAGCTTATTAGATTGGCTTATGAGCTTATTCAAAGTCTGGTAATCTAATAAGCTCATTTTTATGGCTTATGAACTTATATATAAGCTATAAGCTTATACGCCATTAAAAATGAGCTTATGGGGGGGTTACTAATTTTACAATACGCTTGTTAAATAAGCAAAGACAAACACCCCGTAAACATTTTTTAAGTATTTTGCATATAATGTTAGAAAAAAATCAAAACTTTGATAATCGGTAAAAAGGGTATCGATTATACTAGTTTTCAGTGCACACTTTTTATGGGACAAGAAATATAAAATGTGCTACGTTTTGATAATAGGGCCGTTGTATTTGTAGAGTTTGCATTGAAATTTTGTTTTAGGTAGTCGGATACAACTTGTGTTTGATTTTAATGGATGAATTATCTCGTATAATGGCTTTAACAATACATGTATGTTATAGAGTGAAGAAATGGTTCAAGGCGCCAAGGCAGGACAATTGGTTCCGTATTGAAGAAGCAAAAGAGAAGCGAGGAATGGGCTTTGGCCAAGAGGTTTGCATTTTCATCTTCGTGACTCATCAGTTATGCTTGATAGTTATTCAAGTATGCTTAGTTCTGTTTTTTTTGTATGGTTGATTTAGGTTCTATTGACATCTTCAGAGGCGGTGCTTTCAGCATTGCCATCTCCTTTACTTGCTGAAGCACAAATGCTTAGAGATAGAGCTATGAGTCACTACCAGGCTCGTAGCTTATTTGGAAACAGCCATAGACTTAATAATAGGAGGAATGGGTTGGGATTTGATAGGCAGACAGTAATAGATAGGGGTGTTGGTGTTACAATAGGCCGGAGGACATCTTCTGCTCTTCTAGAAAGCTTGAAAGTGAAGGAAGTAGAAGGGGATCCACTTTTAGATCCTGATGCTTTGAAATCGTTGATCAGGCTTCTTCGACTAGCACAGGTATTAAGTACTCCATCTAAGATGCTAACTACTGAATTCTTAATTACTTGCTATAAATTATGTGACCATTTTGATGTCATGTTATCAGCCCCTTGGGAAAGGCCTTCTGCAGAGACTCTTCTTGAACTTAAGTGCTCATAGTTCTACAAGGGCAGTCCTTGTTTACCTGCTACTTGACATGATCAAGATGGAGACTGAGGGCTCTGCAGGTGGATTGACGACAGTAAATTCTCAGAGGCTTTATGGGTGTCAGTCTAATGTTGTATATGGCCGATCACAGCTCTTAAATGGTACTGGTTATTAAAATCTGTACTGCGTTATGCATTTGATATTTATACCTTGAAAGGATGAATTGTATTAATAACTAAATCATCAAATTACATTTTAGATACATAAGACTTTGTAGACATGCCCACAGAGCTGAAAAATGAACAGACATACAAACATCCAAAAAACTAATGAATACACTAAAGCTGATAACAATCACCATTCTTCTAAAGATAGCACATTGTAGCAGGCTAAACTTTAGGCAACCATGGAGATAATATCCTACTTGACTACATTTCCACATGGACAAACACCCTTCCTAATAACACCCACAGGCATCATCAAGATAGGAAGAAAAACTCCTGTTCCATTGAGGCTCAAATACACAGCGCTACATTTCCATTACTGGCATCACTCAAGTGTATAGAGTTACCCAATGTGACATCCCGCCTTGACTACATTTCCCAGACCTTTGCTCAATTCAGAACCAACTGACCCTCCCAGAAAGAAATGAACAGAACAAAAGCTAGACCTCATCAGGCTGGCATTCCACCAAACATTCTGGAAACCTACTTTATGAGAAAGACTACTAATCCAAATAGACAGAGCAGGAAATCTAATACTTGTTACCACTCCAGGCACCCCAAGTTCAGACTCCTGATGACTACTTAGGGTGTGTTTGTTTCATTAAGATGTTTTAAGTCTGAATCTGACTACCACATCTTACTGGTAAGAGGTGGCTAGAAAGTCTAAATCTGAACAAAATAATGTTGTTTGTTTTTGTATAATTGTCGAATGATTTTAAATGCTCGTTTCTATAATTTATTTATTAAACTAACGCAATACGATAATAAGTAACTTATGTAAATATAAAACAAGACTTTTTATCATAAATATAACATAGTTAATTAACACACGTTTTCAATCTCTTATAGAGTAAGAGGCAGTAAGACAAATCTCCCACCTCTTACTGAGTAAGATGTTATATGTCTAACTGGGTCTGACTCAAAAGAAAGAAACAAACAACCAAAACGTCTGCCCACCTCTTACTGGTAAGAGTAAGAGGTCTAGTAAGATTTTTTTTAAAAAACAAACACACCCTTAGACTTTTCATCTAACTCAAGGTACAAGGCCATCAGCATCCCATAACATTATACAAAACAATGAACTCACCAAAGACCATAGGATAACTTGTGATAAAGCAACCTCTATAGGGTGGGTCATCTTTCATCACTCACCAAATAGACACTCCTGCTAATCACAACATCACTAAGCCACTCTTAACAAATAAAAGGCTCCCATTCCATCAGACTATACTAGATCCAAACACCCTCTAAACTACATTCCAAAACAGAACATTGTCAAAAAACTACTTACCACCTGGGATCAATCTCAGTTTATCCCAACTTAAACCCCACTCTTTAGCTACCCGAATTCACAGCTAAAGACCTTTTCACTTTCAGGCTGCTCAACATATCAACCACATTGTCACTGATAACTTTGATTAACTCTTCTTCCTTTCTAACACAGTTTTGAAAAATCCTTATATTTCTTTCTTGCCATATGTAGTACACTGTTGCTGCTAACACCAATCTGTTCAGAACACTCCAAATCATATTCCTGAAAGGTTGAGTAGACAAAGAGACCACAACCTCATTTAATGTTCTACTCACTCCCTGAAATCTGCTCTTACTCTTCATACTCAACCAGACTTTATGAGCATAGGGACATTGGAAAAATAAATGGTCATGACTATCTGCACATCTTTTACACATTGGACACTTGAGATCACTCTCTTTTTGCCAAGCCATAAGTTTATCCTGTGTTAGAAGCTTCCCTTGAATGGCGAGCCAAAGAATAAAAGCCTGCTTTGGGTTAAACTGTGAAAACCAAACAACATGATTCAACCCGCTGTATCTCCATTGTCTCTCATACTTAGCCAAGATGTTCTTGTAGAAAACTTTACTGCTTTGTGATTAGCATCTACCCAATGCACACTGTCATGTTTGTCAACATCTAATGCCGGTACAGGAAGATTGTTAATAGGAGGATGCAATTCACCCCAATTGCTAGGCCAAATCCAACCACCATTATAAATTTGTTATTTTCACTAACCCTAGCATCATACAATGCTCTATTATTCACGTATCTATCAAGAGGGCCCAAACTGCACCAATTATCATGTCAAGCAGAGGTATCTTTA
The DNA here is from genome assembly GCA_019973895.1 of Chrysanthemum seticuspe. Taxonomy (NCBI): domain Eukaryota; kingdom Viridiplantae; phylum Streptophyta; class Magnoliopsida; order Asterales; family Asteraceae; genus Chrysanthemum; species Chrysanthemum seticuspe. The sequence goes on along the minus strand of BPTQ01000006.1, from coordinate 5,717,595 downwards.
CCATCCCCTAGCTTATACATCACAAAAGGCTTAATTCTATCTTTTAAGTGGTTGCGTAATGTTCTATATTTGTAGAGTCAAAATAGTAAAAACTGCTAAATGAAAGTGGGCCAAATTGGCTATTAAATTATCCATTGTGTGTTCTGATATCATTATATCATTTTGTTCCTTTAACTTGGAGAAGATAACCCAAAAAAACCAAACGTTACATATATAGCCACAAAATTCGCAAAAAAAGGGGCAAATTTGCCGACTGAAATTGAGGACTCCTCTTCGAACCCCCTGAAAAACCCGTTTTCTAACCATTTGTGGACCTTTTAAAAACTATTTGAACCTCTTGACCCCCTTTTGAACCTATTGCCAAACCTAAAAAAGACCATCCATCTTTCCACCCCGTTCCTTTATCTTCTTCCCTGCATTTTTTTTTGGGTAAAAGGTTTTTACACCCTGTAAATAGTCTTATACATGGTTCAGGTTAATTCAAATGTGTAGGTTTAACATTCACTGTATGGGCTAAAATTTACAATATTTGGCTGTGGAATGTATGGGTTTAATATTCACGATTATATACTTACCGTGCAGGTGATGGGTCTACTTCAAGTGGTTGTGTACACCGCTGCTTCAAAGTTAGAGTCCCAGTCTCATACCGAAAAACCAGTGGCCAGTTTCCAAGTTCAAGAAGCCGTTTCTCAACCTCAGGAAGATTCTTCCTCAGCAGCTGCAGAACCAAATCAGGATGATAAAAGTGTCAGTGATGGATTATCCACATCAAACGATCCAAAAAAAGTCAACATGAATGACATTTTTATGAAGCTACCACAAACTGATCTTCATAATCTATGCAGCCTTCTTGGCCACGAGGGGTAATATTTAGTTCACAGTGATATTATTTACGTGTTTCATAACTGAAACCTTAATACTTGAATATTCTTTTCATTAGGCTATCCGATAAAGTTTATCTGCTTACGGGGGAAGTTCTAAAGAAGTTGGCCTCAGTTGCTTCATCACATAGAAAATTCTTTATTGTAGAGCTTTCAGATTTAGCTCATAGTTTGAGCGGGTCTGCCATCAGCGAACTCATCACACTAAGAAACACGCAAATGCTAGGTTTGAGCTCGGGTTCCATGGCTGGGGCTGCTGTTCTTAGAATCCTGCAAACACTTAGCTCACTCACTGTACCCGATATAGATGACAAGAGTGCGAAAAACGATGACAATCAAGAGCATGTCACTATGTGGAAGTTAAATCTTTCACTTGAACCATTATGGCAAGAACTGAGCGAGTGTATAAGTGTGACTGAGTCACAGCTGGCACAAGGCTCGTTGTCTTCAGTTATGTCAAATACGAATACGAGTGAGCATGTGCAGGGTACCGGTGCTTCTTCTCCTCCTCTACCCCCTGGAACTCAGAGACTTTTGCCCTTCATTGAGGCCTTTTTGGTCCTATGTGAAAAGCTTCAGGCAAGTAGTTCTCTTTTACAGCAAGATGATGCCTGCGCAACAGCAAGTGAAGTTAAGGAGTTATCTGGAAGTTCATCACCAGGTGCAGCCGGAGTTGACGGTGCTGTGACGTTTTCTAGGTTTGCTGAGAAGCATCGCCGGCTTTTGAACGCTTTCGTGAGACAAAATCCAGGCTTGTTGGAGAAGTCACTTTCCATGATGCTTAAAGCACCGAGGTTAATTGATTTTGACAACAAACGGTCCTATTTCCGTTCTAGGATTAGGCAGCAACATGATCAACATTTAACTGGCCCATTGAGGATTAGTGTTCGAAGAGCATATGTCCTAGAGGATTCCTATAATCAATTGCGGATGCGACCCACTCAGGACTTGAAAGGACGTTTAAATGTCCATTTTCAAGGAGAAGAGGGTATTGATGCCGGTGGTTTGACTAGAGAATGGTATCAGTTGCTGTCGAGAGTAATATTCGATAAAGGAGCTCTACTTTTTACAACCGGAGGAAACAATGCAACCTTCCAGCCAAACCCTAATTCTGTATATCAGACAGAACATCTTTCATACTTCAAATTCGTGGGCCGCGTGGTACCTTTTCAAGAATCTTTTCTTTTAACAGATATAATTTATATCGTTTCAATAGTTGTGTCATTGAGGCTTTATGATGTTGTTATAGGTTGCTAAAGCTCTGTTTGATGGGCAACTCTTGGATGTTTACTTCACCCGATCCTTCTACAAGCATATTCTTGATGTGAAGGTGACATATCATGATATCGAGGCTGTTGATCCTGATTATTACAAGAACTTGAAGTGGTTGTTGGAGGTTAGTATGTTCAAGTGTTCAACGTTGTGGTTTATACGTTTAGTATTGTATTATGGTTTTCTAAATACTACTGTTTTCCTTTGTATCAGAATGATGTTAGCGACATACTGGACTTGACATTTAGCATGGACGCAGATGAAGAAAAGCAAATCCTCTATGAAAAATCTGAGGTGTGTATCGGAGAAAATTGTCATTAAATAAAATCATTAGTATTGTTTGCATTAATTGATGGTTTATTTTTTTAATGGTAAAAAGGTTACTGATCATGAGCTCAAACCGGGTGGATGGAATATAAGAGTAAAAGAAGAAACAAAGCACGAGTATGTGGATCTTGTTGCAGAACATATACTCACGAACGCGATACGTCCTCAAATAAATTCGTTTTTGGAAGGTTTTAATGAGTTGATACCGCGTGACCTCATTTCTATTTTTAACGATAAAGAGCTTGAGTTGCTGATTAGTGGACTTCCAGAAATTGACTGTGAGTTAAACTACTGCGCATTTTAAAATATATGCTGTTGTATTTCAAGATCTTTATTGAAAATTTGTAACCTTTTGTTATTGCAGTGGATGATTTAAAGGCCAACACGGAATACACAGGATACACGGTAGGCACTAATGTAGTTATATGGTTTTGGGAGGTCGTCAAAGCATTTAACAAGGAAGATAGGGCTAGATTGCTTCAATTTGTGACGGGTACATCAAAGGTATAGTAAATATCGACATAATTATTTTGCCATTCTTTCTCATTTGTTTTGTTTTAACCATTGTATTTCTCTTTAGTACATTTGAGTCATTAAAAGATGGTTTGTGTCCCAGCTGTGTAATTTTGTGACCAGTAATCTTGTTAATTATGTAATAGTATATCATCATATATGAATTTAAATCCAGTTATCTTCCAAATGACCATTCAGGACACAAAAACATCTCAAAATGACTCGCCCGTACAAAAATAGTTTAATGACTAAAACGGGACATATGAACAAGTAATTAGTAGTTTATGCAGAAAACCCTTGTCGACTTGTCGTGATTAGTATATTTTCAAATAGATATGCTCTATTTCTGTCTAATGCATGTTTGACTTGCATATGTTTTTCTTAGGTTCCGTTAGAAGGTTTTAAAGCATTGCAAGGTATATGGGGTCCACAAAGATTCCAAATTCACAAAGCTTATGGAGCGCCTGAGAGGCTACCATCAGCTCATACATGGTTAGTGCTTTTTAGTCATTTTGCCATCTGGATCTTACATTCTTAACTCACGGTTTGTTTACCATTTTATTCTCAGCTTCAATCAATTAGATCTTCCTGAATACACATTAAAGGAACAGCTGCAAGAACGGTTGCTACTTGCGATCCATGAAGCTAGTGAAGGTTTTGGGTTTGGGTAGTCGTATTATTTCCATGCTGTGGTGTGAGCAACACCAGCAATTGTTTCAGCCATTGCTATGTTATGTAGATGTTAGTCTCTCCTATTTTTCAATTTTCGGGTCCGTCTTGACTCGGTTTTCTTGTATCTTTGGGTAACAAAATGAACAATTTGGTGGTGTCTTTTCACATAAAGAATGAACATTGATTATGCATTGAGGGATGCCATTTGAAGAACAAGAGTCCCTGTGAAGAAAGGAGTCATGCATGTACAAGAAAGACGAAGAGCAAGTGGTTTTTGGCTGGCCCTATTTTGTAACATGGGAATGTAGTCTTACGGGTGGCTTTCGCCTCCTGCAGACTAGAATAAATTAATGAAACTTGAAAGCACAAAATATCCATAGGCTTCATGTAAATCCTAGCTTTTTTTGGTTGGTTGGTTTGTAGCTTTTGGCGAATTCGGTTTTCTGATTCATATTACTAAAGTATTTGAAGCTTTTTGTGAAACCATCTTTATTTCATTTCTGTATTCTATAAGCTCCAATAACTCTGCGAATAGAAATAAATAAAGGCAATGGATAGTAAATTTGAGTCATCTCATGTCAAAATATGCTAAAACTGAGAAAGTAGTAAAAATCTGAAAATGGACAATAAATTGGTCACATTCCTAACCAGGAACCCAAACAATTATCTCTGTTATTTTTGGATGGCCGAGTTCCCTATAACATGAATTCAATATATGCCAAAACATTTCATTTTTGTATTTCTATAACCTTCAATAATTCTTTGCGAATTGAAATAAGTAAGGATGGACATAGGCTGTGCATGCAGTAGAAGAAATCAAGTGATCCTTCACTCGATCGTGGTGCCTCGATCGAGTGAAGGATCGATCGTCGTTGCTGTGAACGATCGATCGACTAATGGTTTTAGGAGGGAAGTAATCGTCTCCCCGATCGACTTTTGTTTGTTTTTTTTTTTTTTTTTTTTTTGTATAAATAAAAAGGTATATTTGTGGGGTATGTTTTTTGTAGTGCAGGTCGCCTTACTGGGGCACTAAATCGTCTGAAGGTCGCTGGAGAGAGAAAGCTGACGTGGCAGGAAAAATGAGGGGGATTGAGTGCCCTTACTGGGGCGGCCTAAGGGATCCCAATCCCTCCCATTTTCTCTGTCACGTCAGCTTTCTCTCTCCAGCGACTTTCAGACGATTGGGTGCCCCAGGTTTAATCTTAAATGCACAACAGTTTAATCTTAAATGCACAATGAAAAGTTTACTTTCTAATCGATCGAGTTCACGACCATCATAAAAAAGAAAAGGGTTGTGATCGATTTCTCACACAAAGACGATCGACAGCAAATCGATCGCCTAAGTCGATCACAAGGTATTACTGCATCCAGCCTAAAGTTAGTGAATTATATTTTTAATACGTAGATACTAATATAATATTCTCATATTAGGACCCGAAACCCAACCCACAACCCGATAAGCATGCCCTCGCCCTGCTCCAAAAAAATCGGGTTTCAAGTTCTCCATCAAGTATTCAAGTTTTTTTTTTTTTTTTTTTTTTTTTTTTTTTTTTTTTTTTTTTTTTCGCCATCTCCATGTGTAATGAATTTAAAGGTCCGCTTGACCAAAGCTCAAAAGTCATAAATCTATTTGGTCACTAGCCTTCTTTCACTTGTCTTGATAGATGACATTTAAACATTTTATCATACACCTTTTCTCATATTTATATAAACTAATAAAAATGTCAATCTCAATTTCGGCGTCAACAATCTTCCATTGTTCAACTCATCATCTCCAATACCCAAACACCTATCACCCCATTTCACCCTTGTTGTATCAAACACCATAATCCATTACAGTTACGGTCCAAAGTATTTTAACAACTTTAGGCTACTAGGATTGTGTGTGTTGATTATGAAAAGATGAGATTTGGTGTTTTGTTTGGTTTGAGTAAGAGTAACCTGCGAAAAATTGTCTTTGTGCTTTGGCTAGATTGTAGACGCAGTCCCTACAAGAAAATGTGAGGACGAGTTAGGTATGCAGATAAACTGCATACTTAAGGAATGCGCCTGCAAAATGACCAAACCACAAAGACATTGTTTTGCAAATTACTTTTAAGATAATGTAAATTGTAAGGTTTTAGGGGTTTTAAGGATAATTTAGTGTTTAGTTTGTTATTTGCTTGTTTAGTGAAATGAGATGCAAATGTGGTCAAATTTATTTGACGCCATGGAAAAATGGTGGGGTCGGATGTGTGTTAAGAGTTAAGTAGTACGTGGCAGAACTGAGATATCCCGTGACTGATTCTAGCTACCCTTAAATATGTAGCTAGAGAAGTTTAAACCCGAGACCTCTTGTGAGGACATATCTAATCGCTAGGATACCTTGTTAGTGGTTGTTTGAGTGATTATTTGGTAAAAATTGAAAGTATGTTTGCGTTGCATAAGACCATATCGAACCATATCGAAGACCGAATATGAAGAAAAAGGTGGATCGAGGGCTAGACTGAGATACTGCTCGCTTTAGCTCAATTCACGATCTATTATGGTAAGCCCTATAGCCCCGTATATGGAGGTGTAGTTTGAAAAACAATATGATAATTATAAAAATTGACCAAAATAATAATATCAGGTAAAGGTACATGCAGCCAAATGCTTATATTTAAATCTAATGATGAAAAAATTGAGAATTTTATTAACAATTGCCAACTTACAATTAGTTTATGATATAAATAGATATATATTTAACAACAACATTATAAAAAAGCATTTGCAAACTTGCAAATTATTATCAACATTTCCCAATAAATTATTATAATAAACTTTTTTTGAATTTTTTTTTAAAAAACCTAAAAACACCCTTAAACCTCCAAAGTTTTCATAGTTTACTAAATAGAATAAAAAAATACTAATAACAATCTTCATAACTTTAACAATTCAAAATAGTTCCTAAACTCATCAAAAGTTAACATCCACGATATACATAAACACCCCTTAAATTTGCTAACAATATGAAAATGATTCTTAAACATATTAAATTTTATATTTTAATACTTCTCATACGCGTAGCGAAGCGCGATTCTTGTTTACTCATTTATCAACATTATAAGAATTTATATGGTAATAGTGTTTAAAGAAAGATACTTATGTTGATATGTTGATACAGTATTAAGATAAGATTTATTTTCATTTTTATTTATTTATTTTTGAGCTCAAGATATAATTTAGTTAACTATGCTAAGATATTTATTTTATCGTCACATATATTTTGATCTAGCCAGGGGCGGACCTCTTTGAGGGCAGGAGAGGGTCCCGGAACCCCCAAAATTTACAGCACCTGATGTAAATATTGTAGATTTTAGCGGTAATTTAATTGAGGTTACAAACAAATCTCTGATTTGGCCATCCCAAAATAAATTCGGCCCCCCAAAATAAATGGTCAAGTTCCGCCACTGGATCTAGCAGTTTCCGTTACATTTCTATTGTCCCTACAAAATTTTGACTTGACTGACTAGGAGTTATGATGATATTCTTTAATGTAAAAGATAAGGAAATTTCGTACAACAACTTTTTTCATTTTCCCGGGTTATTAACACGTGGGACGACTCATGAAAGTTCAAAAAGTCGTTGCAATAATATGTCAAAGTAGAAATAAGATATTCATATCCATCTTGTCTATTTTAATATCCCATCTCACACAACCTTTATTTCTTATCACCACCACCATCTCTTGCAGCCACCACCACCATCTCTTGCAGCCACCACCACTTTTATCAGGTTTGGTTTGTTCATTTTTATTCAGTTATTTAGAGTTTATGTATTTTTGTTTTGTGTATAATTGTGGTAATTAATGTCTACCTGTGTATAATTAATTTTTTAGTTTGTTGGACTTTAGTAGATACTTTAGGATTTTAGTGACTTATTTCGTAGTTTGAAACTAGTTTATCTTATAGGAAGCCTGTCTGAGATTAATTTATTAGAAGTTAATTTCGGAAAGTCCCTTCGACTGCTTTTTAAATGTTATCTTATTAAGGCTATGGATGTGAATAAACGATTTAGGTAGTAGTATTTGTGAAAATATTTGACAAAAATTTGAAGCATTTCTCCTTTACTCCACCAGTTACCAATCATGCTAACTCGTTTTGACCCGTCTTCTTATTATCTAGCTAAACAATTCTTTTGTATCTATATTTCAAACAAGATTGCTAATGTGTTAATCACTGTCATAAGGACTAGAATTTCAATTTAACAAAAGTTTCAATCTAACAGGATCACTGAATGGCATCTTCTTCAAACTCATCCGTTCAAAAGAGCTTCAAGTATGATGTGTTTATAAGCTTCAGGGGTGAAGACACTCGCAAAACCTTTGTTGATCATCTTTATGAAGCTCTTAAGGACAAAGGCATTTACAGTTACAAAGACGATGAAAGAATTGAGCAAGGGAAAACTATCGACAACCAGCTTATCCAAGCTATTAGAGGGTCAAGATTTTTCATCATTGTTTTCTCACAGAACTATACTTCTTCATCTTGGTGCTTGGATGAGCTTGTTGAGATCATGGAGTGTCAAAAGACTGGCGAACAGACCGCCTATCCCGTCTTTTTTGATGTGGAACCCACCCACGTCCGCTATCAAAGTGGGGCATTTGGAAAAGCCTTTTTGGAAAACAAAAACAAAGACAATGCTGGGAAATGGATCGACGCTTTGAAAGGAGCAGCCGGTCTGGCTGGGTGGGAGCTGAAGAACACTCTTGATGGGTAATTTCTTTCATCATATCTATGTGTGCCATGTTCATCATATATGATTGTATGCTTAACAGATCTTGTTTTTACATATAAACAGGCACGAAGCTAAATTCATCAAAAAAATCGTTCAACAGATTTCACTAGAGTTACGTTCCGTCAGTTTCAGCTTTGATGAAAAGTTAGTCGGCATGGATACCCGAGTAAGGGATGTTGTTACATCTTTAGAAGTTGGTACTGATGAAGTCCGCATGATAGGGATCAAGGGCATGGGAGGGGCTGGGAAGACAACTACAGCACGAGCAGTTTTTGATCATCTATCTGTTGATTTTGAAGCTACAAGCTTTGTTGATAATGTGAGAGAAGTTTCAAATGGCTCATCATCTGGTTTGAAGAATTTACAAGAACGAGTCCTTTCAAAAGTGCTAAATGAACACGTCAGCCTAGATAGTGTTATTGATGGGAAAAACATGATTAAAAGGAGGATGTGCGGTATAAAGGTTCTTCTTGTTCTAGATGATGTGGATCACATAGACCAACTTGAGGTGTTAGCAATTGGGCCTAACTGTTTTAAGCCGGGAAGTAGAATTCTCATTACAACAAGAGATGAGCAAGTGCTGGTAGCACACGGAGTGAACGTGATTCGTGATATTGCTCTCTTATCAGAACAGGAAGCAATTTGTCTCTTCAGTAGATATGCCTTTGGAAGAGAGAATCCATTTCAAGGATACGAAGAGCTATCAGAAAAAGTTGTACGTTATGCTGATGGTCTTCCCTTAACGATCAAAGTTTTGGGTTCATTTCTTTGTGGTAAAGAGAAGCTTGAATGGCAAGATGCCATAGACAGATTGAAGAAAATTCCCTTAAAGGAGACTCAGGAAAAGCTAGAGCTAAGCTATATCAGTCTCGAAGATGAATATAAGGAAATATTTCTAGACATTGCATGCATATTGAAAGGCCGGACCAAAGAAGATGCAATCCGAATTCTTGAAAGCTGTGGATTTCATGCTAGAATTGGTTTAAAAGTTCTTGAGCATAGATCTCTCATAACTGTTGATAAATATGGGGACTTGGGTATGCATGACCATATAGAAGAAATGGGAAAGAACATTGTTCGTCGTTCACGTGAGCCTAACGAACATAGCCGAATGTGGATTGATGAGGAAATTGAAGCTATATTGGCTAATGACATGGTAAAGATCAGTTTACTTGTAAGGTAGAGAAAACTAATACCTTTTAATTTGTTATGACTTCTGACATGAGGTTTCTGGACATTGTTTTTGGATTGCAGGGTACTCAAGAAACTAGATGTCTAAAACTTGATATGTGGAGTGGAAATGTTAGAATTCTTATGAAAGGTCTTAGAAAAATGAAGGAACTTGGATATCTTGAATTGAATCTTAAACGGGATTGGGATTGGGATTTCGATTTCGAAAGGGATGACGCGTGTCTTGGAAAAATGAAGATACTTAGATATCTTAAATTGAAAGTTCTTGGAAAAATCGAACAGAAAAGGGATGAAGCTACCCAATACTTTCCAAACTCTTTAAAATATCTAAGATGTGAGAATTACCCTTTCTTGTATTTACCGAGAACATTTCAAGCAAACAATCTTGTTGGACTTGAAATGGAGCGGAGCATAATGGTACAACTTTGGAAAGAGAGGAAAAAACAGGTAGAATAATTGTTGAATGGTTGTTTTGCATAATTTGTAATAATTCTGTTAATTTATTGATTTGTTAATAGGCTAATATAAATCTGTTTTCTTGTTTTGTTGGCAGGTTCTTATAAAACTCAAATTCCTTGATCTCTCTTGGTCAAAGTTGACGACCTTTGACTTTGGGATGACTCCGAATCTTGAGTCGTTATCTCTAGAGTATTCTTCTAAATTAAAAGAACTTTGCATGCCAGATACTTGTCAAAAACTCAAGCATCTCAATATCAGTAAATCAAAGTTAAGAACCTTTGACCTTGGGTTGACTCCGAATCTTGAAACGTTATCTCTTGATGATTGTGCTGTTTTTGAAGAACTTCACGTGTCTTCTGCATGTCCAAATCTCAAAATCCTCAACCTTTCTAATTCAAGGTTGAGGAGCCTTGACCTTGAGCTGATTCCAAATCTTGAGAGATTAGAGATTGAAAATTGTGGTAAGTTGGTAGAAATTAACGCTCCCGTCGGATGTCTGAAAAAAGTTGGCTGCTTAAACTTAAGTGGTTGTTTGAGGTTTACCGCTTTTAAGTCTCGCGGTAGATTGGAACCAAAGGTTAGTCGTTCTTCAGCTACTTTAGCCCTGTTTGGTGAGTCCATAGATTCATGCCCATTGCACCCCAACAGTAATCTCCCAAAGTTGCAGTTTCGTTGTTATTATGACGAAAATCTACCGTCATCAGTTGGAAATATTGAGAAGCTTATTTCTTTTGGTCTATGTGCTTGCACAGACTTAAAGAAATTTTCAGACAAGATTTATAGTTTACAATGTTTAACAAAACTTTCACTCAATTGCAGTATTCCAGAGTTTCCCAAAGATCTTGGCCAGTTAGAATGTCTAGAAGAGCTCTATTTGTCATTACCACAGATTACACATCTTCCGGATAGCATTTGTATGTTGAAACATCTCAAATCTCTCGAAGTCAATAATGGTGATCTTCTTGAGAAGCTACCAGAGGATCTTGGCAAATTAGAATGTTTAGAAGAGCTAGTTGTGAGTAGTAAGAAAATTGAATATCTTCCAGATAGCATTTGCATGCTAAAACGTCTGAAGTCACTCAATGTTATAGAGTGTCGTCGTCTTGGGAAGTTACCTGAGAACATTGGCCAGTTAGAATCTCTGGAGATGCTGGATTTGTCATCAACAGGGATAAAACATCTTCCAGATAGCATTTGTATGTTAAAACATCTGAAGTATCTCAACCTTAGTCTTTGTGCTCTTCTTGATAAGTTACCTGAAGATCTAGGCCGATTAGAATGTTTAAAAGAGCTAGATATAACAGATACAGGCATAAGTCATCTTCCGCAAAGCATATTTGGGTTAAAAGGTCTGTGTATCACTGCATCTCCAGAGCTTCTTCAGTTGTATGATTTTCCTTCAGAGATAGAAACCAGAGCCTGGTAGGAGTCTTCTCTACTGTGCTTGAAAGGTACATTCTTTGTTTTCTATATTCGATTCAATATGAATTTGATATTGCGCGACAAAAATCATTCCAACAAAATCAATAGTTATGTAGAAAAAAGAAGAAAGTAAACTACACTAATGGTCCTTGTAGTTTATACGGAATTACAAATTTGGTCTCTAAATATTAAAATTGACATGAACTGTCTCCATTTTGAAGCTTGTTACACTTTTTATACCTGTTTTCATAAATGCAAAGACAATGGGCTCTTTCATGCAGCTCGATGTCGAGGTTCAGTCTTTTCATTGTGGATACATGTTTAAATTAAATCATCAGTAGCTTCAACAATATTCCCATTATGTGGGTTTGGGTTTAATGAAATTGGTTTATTTTTTGTTTGTTTGTTAGGTTGAAGATGGTGAAATGGCTACTGGGATTGTGGGGGCTGATTCCGACAAGGTGAGTTTTGGTGTTTATTTGGTTAATTAAGAATATATTGTAAAAACTGTCCTAGTGGTTTGGTAGGATTAGCTGCATACCAGAGTAGTTACTAGTTACCCATTGGCATTGCGCGTGTACTTTCAAAGTTGTAAGAAATGCGTGTGCGATTTGACAAAACCACAAAGACGGTTTTATTTTCTAAACTGTGTAGCTCTCGTATATGTTTCATAAATTCTTCATTATGTCGATTGCATTTTATTTTCATATTAATAGTGCAATTCCATATAAGCTAAAGTAGTTTCTTGGTTCTTAAGGTACGTGGCGCTACAGGCTATCTTTAGAAGATACATACAAGCAGATTAAGGATGCTGCTAGAACAACAAATGCAAAGACAATGGGCCAGTTACATTACCAACAAGAAGAGAATCTACTGTGTGTTGAAATCCCTCATCTTCACAAAGATGCGAGATTCCATTTTGAGATCACGACGCATCAAAGGCTCATTGATATCCTACACCCAACTGCTGGTGTCGATGTCGAGGTTAAGGTTTAGAAGTGTATTTCAATCCCTCTTTTTGGTATTAAATGTTGTTATTTACACTTTTGGAAGTAGTTTTGTTACTTGTATCCTTGTTGATTAAAGGAATGGTGTTTAGTAAAATATTTTGTAATGTCATAACCATGAAATGATGGTTCTGCAAGTCACAAATGGTTCTGGTTATTGTTCGTTATTGAAACACGCTCATGCCTTTGCATTATGAAGTTGACGTTGATTATGTGCTTCGACTTATATGAACTGCTAACCTGAAGAAAAACATTAGGACATACCCTTCGATGTAACTTCTCTCAACCAACTATATCTACAACTATTGATGCATAAAACTACTTTTTGTCATAACATCCATGTTATTATAGTAAAAGTTTGCATTGTACGGTACTTTTGGTATCACTCTGAAGAGGACGAGCAGACAGTCAATTAACCTGTTGCATTCACAAACATTCCGTCAAAAGCGTGCCTTTTCAAGAGGTCGAACCAGATAAAAACAATCCATTTACGAACAAGTTAGTATTGAGAAATTATTATAGGCGTAATCAATGCAAGTTTTTGATTAAAAAAATGTCATTTTTACCCTCATTATTATTATTATAGAAATTAGAATTGGGCAATTAATCCAAGTTTTGATTAGGAGGGAAAAATAAGAAAATTAGTCATAAAAATTAGACACTCTTTTTGGAACAAATGTAAATAGTAAGGTGGACAATTTTTGTGAGACAAAGGGAGTATTACTTAACGTCTTAACAGAATCTAGACTCGGCCGCTTCTACTCGAGAATCACTATAAAAATCCAACAAAATTATTAATTTCATGGTTACATGACTTCCGTTGTAACTTAAAACCGCAAAAAGTCCAACAACTACTGGTTCTGCTCTAACATGACCAGGATCTAAATATTATCGAAGACAACAAACTAAGCTTTGCAAGTCCAAGTCCAGAATGGTGATGATAAAAATATTTCAAGTAAGATCCCATGAAACAAAATATTTGCCCCGACACATTCGAGTTGTTTCCATAAATAGAGATCCAGCAAATCAAAAACTGTTTAACGCTTGACCCATTGGAAGCTCTTTCTTGCTTTCGCCTTACCAGGTTTCTTCCGCTCCACAATTCTCGAGTCTCTTGTCAAGAAACCAGCTGCCAAAAACACAAATTACACGTTCAGATATCAATGAACTTTGGCCATAGAATAAAAAAATAACCTCCAAATGTGACCTAACGAGTAGGAGTTGGGATAAAATGCAAACATAGAAAAAAAAGAAGCAAACTGGTCAGATGGTTGAACGGGTCAAAAGTCGCCAAAGTGCAACTTTATTCAATAAAATGATTATTTATTCACATAATCAGTTGCGTGTCCAAATGGGATGGGGTAGTGTTGGTTTTATGGATATAAATTAGTAGACGTGAGTTAGGATCGAACTTGAGACTATGAGATTGCACACTTTACGTATGAGAATTTAAAGTTAATAATTAAATATAAATGTTGTATTTATTTATTTATTAAACGAAATAACTAACGGGCGTTAAGTAATTAATGTAATGGACTAACGGTCGTTAAAAATATTTGGAAAAGGACTTAATTGCAAAGTTTGGAAGATTCCGGAACCCCTTGGTGAGGTTGAGAACCGATCGGCCTAAGGGATTAGGAAACAATCCACAACTTGTTCACCAAGTTTGCTTGGGTATATAAACAAGTCTTAGGGTCTTGTTTTTGCATCTCTTGGATTCATTAGCTAAACCTAAAATTGTTTTGTGTGTGTGTTTTGCTAAAACCGGTCGAACACCATTCAAAGGTGTCGATCCACTCTTTTCCAAACATCAAGTTATTTGGTTTGATAAAAACTAGCGTTACTTTAATTCGGTTTAGTACGTGTGTACAAGAACATAGTAATAAAATACTTTTGTTATTATCTTGGATTGAATTACAAAACGGTAAGGGGTAATTCACATAATCCTAACTAAATCAAATTAGGGTTCATCCGTTGCTAGTTTGTGGATTTGATTCTTGTTCGGCTAGAATCAAGTAAAGGTACGCATATTCTTTTATGTTAATTAATTGTTCATTAATAAATCCTATACTCTTCCGCAATATTACTTTGATGTTTTTGTGATTATTTATTTGAATGTCTTGATATATAATTCCAACAGTGGCATCACGAGTCATTGGTTTTAATGAGTAATTAATTACATAAACGCGTAATAAAACAAATACTTGTATGTTGTTTGCTATGTTAATCTAGGGTTTATGTTTAATTTATGTTTTGGTCGATTTTTTTTGTAAATTGGGGCGTACCCTATTTTTTTTATGTCGACATACACATATTTTTAGGGTTTTGAAATTGTTTGCTAACCTTATTAAAACCTAGAATTAATATTGATTACGTGATTAATTCATGAATAATTTGTTATGTGTCATGGAATTTTTATATGCGATCTTGTGACTTACTTTTATAAATTGTTATGATATCCATGATTATACATGCATGTTAGTCATGGATAAGTTGCTTTGATAATTGTTTAATTGTTATGACATATTTATTTACGATAAATCTTGAATTGGGGAAGACTCCAATTATATACATTAATGAATCAATTATGTGCAATTTGGTATAATTTAATTAAGGGTTTACGCAATCGATTCATCGATGTATGTGGTTCACTTTCTATTGTTGGAGTGAAAACCCTAAATTAATATATACATTAATTTACCTAGATATTGATTATTAATAGGATTTTATCAAATAAGTTGCATGTGGCTACTTGTTTACACGTATAAATTGTTTATTATGTGCGCATTGTTTTTTAGTAGTGTATTTTTTATTGTTACTTGTTTGTTTATTATGTTAGACAGTTTTAAGCAAAGGGTAATTTTGAATAGAAAAATAATACGGACTAAACAATGGCGAAATTTGATTTGTTTTGGAAGAGTTAAGTTTTCAATAGTTTAATTGATTGGTGACTTTGGTACAATGACTGAACGGCTCACCCATTCGAATGAACTATAAAGGGGTTATTTAAGAAGTGCGCACAGTCACACTGAATGGATGTCTAAGGTTATGCGTTTGCGCTTACCTGGTCCTCTGCCCTCTGTGAGTTCGAATGGAGCTACTTAGTAAGCCATAAAATGTACAAGCTCATCTTAAGGGCGAATTAGTTTTAATTCCATGCGCCACTTCGGTGGTAATTATCCGAAACACTAAGTGTTTACACTTATGCAAAAGTACGGTATAATGGATGATAATTAATACTAAATTCCTTGATTGGTGAACCCAATACCTCAATCAAAACTTTGATAATTTGATCTTTATGAATTGGTAATAAAAAGTTTTTTTATTAAATTTATGCTACAAGATGAATGCATGACATCTTTGTACATATTTGATTTGACCACATAAAATCAAAACTAGTACCCTTTTAAATTAAGAATATGCCATCTAATTAATAGGAACACTTGAAGTTGCAATTTACGTCATGACAGTACTTGGCTAGATTGTGATGGAGAGGTAAATCTCTATGTAAAGTCAGACTTTACATGGACATATTTGCAGTTCTTTAAGTTAGATACTTAAGTTGAGTAGGAAGTGAGACCTGGACTCAATGGCATAAGATGGGATGAAACATGTTTATATTTGCAATAGCGTTGGAAAATATAAATCCCATAATGATCTAGGAGTTGGAAATTGTTTGCCAATTAATGTTCGACAGATTACCTTATTATATGCGTTTGTTGCTAGCAGATCAACTGATGTAATGAACCTATGATAATTTGGATCCTAGTTTTCGAGAAAATTATATGGTTATATGTTTATATTACCGTTGTGTATATTTTATTTTCTTGAAAAATTGTATTATCGAAAATACTAATACTTGAACTTTTTTCTGTAGAAATGGCTCAAAATAACGATAACACTAACACTGCACTCAATTCTGCGTTCAAAAGCTTTTTTGATCGAGAAAAGTTGACTGGCTCTAAGAATTTCAATGATTGGCACCGCTCTTTGAGAATTGTCTGTAGAGTTGCTGACCGTATGAAATATCTTTATGAACCTTGCCCTGCTGAACCAACTGGTCCTGAAGCTACTCAAGCTCAAAAGGACGAGTGGAAACTGGAGTATAAGCGTCATAATGATGTGGCTTGTCTTATGTTGGGAACAATGGAATCTGCTCTTCAAAAGCAGTTCGAACATTATTTCCCATATAATATGCTCAATGAACTTCGAACTATGTTTGAGAAACCAGCTGCCGTCGAGATTTATGACTTGACCGACGCGTTACACAGCTGTAGGCAGGGAGAGGGTAAACCCGTAAGTGCTCATGTGCTGGAAGTGAAAGGTTACATGGACCAGCTAAAAGCACTTGGCAAAACTTATGATGATGACATGGCTGTGAATCTAATTAATCGATCCCTTAACAAGGATTTTAATGGTTTTGTCAGAAATTTCAATATGCATTGCGTGGGGAAGACAGTTACTGACCTACACGCATTGCTCATTGATTATGAGAAAGGGTTGCCTCAAAAGGTTCCTACTGCCCAGGTACTTGCTATTCAGGGTGGAAGGATTAATAAGCCAAAACCGCAGCGTGCTAACAACAAGAAGGGGAAGGGTAAGGGAAAGGTTGACAAAGGCAAACAGGTGATGGCCTATCAACCTCAACCCAAGAAGAACCCTACTCCTAGGAAGGATAATCCTAAAAAGGATCAAGCATGCCACCACTGTAAGAGCATTGGGCATTGGAAGAGAAACTGTGCTCTCTATCTTGATGAATTGCGGGCAAATAAGATGAAGTATGAAGGGTCCATGGGCGCCGGTACTTCAGGTAATTTATTTGTCATTGAATTATTTACTCTAAATCATAATAATTCCTGGGTATATGATACGGGCTGTGGTATTCACATTTGTAATACACTGCAGGGGTTTAGAGTGGAAAGGAAGCTTGCCTATGGGGAGCAATATCTGCACGTGGGTAATGGCGCACATGCAGCTGTTGAAGCCATAGGAACGTTTAGTTTAGTATTGCCTTCAGGCTTAGTACTGTTATTGAACAATTGTCATTACGCACCTTCTATAATTAGAGGTGTTGTTTCCTTTTCAGTTTTGTTGGATGATGGTTTTACTCATACTATTTCACATAATGGAATTGATGTTTCTTTAAATGGTGTATTTTATTTTAAAGCAATTACTGTGAATGGTGTGTTTGAAATTGATGTGATTGGAAATGAATCTAACAATAATAGTAATTCAATGTTTAGCATTAACAAGAAGATAAAGTTAGACTTGAATTCTTCTTATCTTTGGCATTGTAGACTTGCTCATATAGGCAAGGCTCGCATGCATAAGCTGCAACAAGAAGGGCTTTTGCAAAATATCAATGATGAATCATTTGATAAACGTGAGTCATGCATATCTGGGAAGATGACTAAGAAACATTTTCATAGCAATATGGAAAGGGCTTCTGATCTACTTGGTCTTATTCATACTGATGTGTGTGGACCACTTAGACATGTGTCAAAGAGAGGTGCTAGCTACTTCTTAACCTTTACTGATGATTTCAGCCGTTATGGTTATGTTTATTTACTTAATCATAAACATGAGGTGTTTGAAACATTTAAGGTTTTCAAAGCTGAAGTAGAACTGCAATTGGGAAAGAATATTAAAGCTCTTCGATCTGATAGAGGAGGCAAGTATCTAAGCCAAGAGTTTAAAGATTACTTAGCTGAGAATGGAATTGTCCAGAATCTTACTTCTCCATATACTCCACAACAAAATGGTGTATCTGAGAGAAGAAATTGTACATTGTTGGACATGATACGATCTATGTTTAATCTTACCACTCTACCTTTATCCTTTTGGGATTATGCTTTGGAATCAGCTGTTCGCATTCTAAATATGGTTCCCACAAAGAAGGTTGATAAGACACCATATGAAATATGGCATGGTAAAGCTCCTAACCTGTCTTATTTAAGGTCTGGGGTTGCGAGGCGTATGTTAGACGTGACTCAGCAGATAAACTCCAACAAAGATCTGTAAAGTGTATCTTCGTAGGATACCCTAAGGAAACTATGGGTTACTACTTTTACTATCCAACTGAGAATAAAGTAATTGTTGCTAGGTATGGAGATTTTCTTGAAAAAGATCTCGTATCTCAAGAATTCAGTGGGAGAGTTTATGATCTGGAAGATGATCATAAAGATGCATTACCTTCTGAAAACACTAACGTACTTCCGGTAGAACCTGATAGTCTGGGTCCTCCACCAGAAGTTGAAGTGATTCCCGTTCGTAGATCCGTAAGGAATATACGTGCACCTGAACGTCTATGTCTTAACATAGAGGTTGAGGAAACTATGTTAGGAGATCTTGGAGAGCCTACTAGTTATAAAGCTGCCATGGCAAGTCCTGACAAGGCTAAATGGCAGGTTGCAATGAATGGGGAAATGCAATCCATGAGAGAAAATGAAGTCTGGGTAGAGGTTGACTTACCTCCAAACGCCTCGGTGGTTGGGAGTAAGTAGCTCTATAAGATTAAGACTGACATGGATGGCAATGTACACGTCTATAAAGCTCGTCTAGTTGCGCAAGGTTTTACTCAAACTTATGGCATTGATTACGAGGAGACCTTTTATCCTGTAGCGGACATTAGATCTATTAGAATTCTCATAGCTATAGCAGCATACTATGACTGTGAGATATGGCAAATGGATGTCAAAACCGCCTTCTTAAATGGTCGCTTAGATGAAGACATCTATATGAAGCAACCTGAGGGGTTCGTGAATCCACAATTTCCAAACCGTGTATGCAAACTTCAAAGGTCCATTTATGGATTGAAGCAAGCATCAAGGAAATGGAATAAAAGATTTGATGAAGAAATCAAAAGGTATGGATTTATTCAAAATCTTGATGAGCCATGTGTATATCACAAAGTTAGTGGGAGTGATGTAATTTTCCTAATTCTTTATGTCGATGACATATTAATTATGGGAAAAGACATTCCAAGTATGCAAAATGTTAAGGCATATCTTGGGAAGTGTTTTTCTATGAAAGATTTAGGAGAAGCTGCATACATTATGGGAATTAAGATCTACCGAGATAGGTCAAAGCGGTTAATTGGTTTAAGTCAAAGCGCTTACATTGATAAAATATTGAAGAGATTCAGTATGCAAAATTCCAAGAAAGGATATTTGCCGATGGAAGTAAAGCATGGCTTATGTAGCGATATGTGTGCTTCAACACCTGCTGAGGTGGCACGCATGCAGAAAGTTCCTTATGCTTCGGCTGTAGGATCTATTATGTATGCTGTGAGATGCACAAGGCCAGATGTGGCATTCGCTCAAAACATGACCAGTCGATATCAACAGAATCCGGGTGAACTTCACTGGATTGCTGTTAAGCATATTCTGA
This sequence comes from Chrysanthemum seticuspe, assembly GCA_019973895.1. NCBI lineage: Eukaryota > Viridiplantae > Streptophyta > Magnoliopsida > Asterales > Asteraceae > Chrysanthemum > Chrysanthemum seticuspe. The sequence goes on along the minus strand of BPTQ01000006.1, from coordinate 5,697,704 downwards.
AGTATCTCAGAAATACTAAAGATATGTTTTTAGTGTATGGTGGAAATCCAGACACAGAGCTTGGTGTTACAGGTTACTGTGATGCGTCATGGCAGTGTGATAAAGATGATACGAAGTCTCAGACGGGTTATGTCTTTGTCATCAATGGAGGAGCAGTTGACTGGAAGAGCAAGAAGCAGAGTATGATTGCGATGTCTGCGACAGAAGCCGAATACATAGCTGCTTCGGAAGCTGCGATGGAGGCTGTTTGGATTAGGAAATTCATTTCAGGGCTTGGTGTTATGCCTTCAATTGAATCGCCTATTGATATGTATTGTGACAATTCTGCTGCAATCATATTTGCCAATGAACCTGGAGTCATGAAGGGCACCAGACATTTTCTACGGAAGTATCACTATGTTCGGGAACAAGTCCAGGAAGGTGAAATAAATCTACTGAAAGTTCACACAGATGATAACTTAGCTGACCCGTTCACTAAGGCTTTAGCTAAAGACAAGCTTGTAGGACTTGCCAATGGAATTGGACTTCGTTTAGCTAAAAGTTTCATGCATAACTGTGATTAGTATTTGGATAAAGGATATTGTAAAACATTTATTATTTTGATGAAATAAAGTTTGGATTATGTTTATTTTCATTTATAATATTGTTGTCCTATATTTGCATATTTAATCCGTGAATAACTAAGTTATTCTAAATGTCCGTTGTCGATTAATGATATGGGAGTATCATTAAACTAAGACAAATCTGAGAGATGTGGAAGAATATACTTGAAAGTATATTGATGAGAATGCATACCAATTTCAGATGATATTCAATGAATTGAATATAGGACTTATCCCAACTACATAATTTACTTTGTGGATATTGTTATAAGCAAATTATGAATAGTTATCCTCAGACTTGAGATACCAGATAAGTGTCATGAATGTAGTGCATTTCTGTGGAACAACTTAACGCTATACGTAACTGGTAGTCATAAGGGTTGTTTTCAGAAATGTTACAAAGTTTGTGGGTTATTCTTGTAGTCAAAATAGAATTTGTTCCTTCAAATTTATTTGGAGTTTAATACTGCTGGGCCCCTCGTAGGGTTGACAAGATGTTTGTGCGGCCGCACCCAAATCTCCCCTAAATATGTTTAGATGATTCGGTAATCTTGGTCAATCACTTACAAACGAGAAACAGAATAGTTATATAAAGAATGACTTAATTCCATATCTTTATTTAACGTGGTATTAGAAACAAAAGGATAATAATAATGAGAAATCATTAAAAGGTTTTCCAGGAGCCTTGCTCGAGTTGTACTAGAGGCATCGAAGTGTTGCTAGACGCTAACCGAATGTGATCACTCTATTAAGATATATCCAAGTGGGAGCTGTTGGTTTTATGGATATAAATTAGTAGACGTGAGTTATGATCGAACTTGAGACTATGGGATTGCACACTTTACGTATGAGAATTTAAAGTTAATAATTAAATATAAATGTTGTATTTATTTATTTATTAAACGAAATAACTAACGGACGTTAAGTAATTAATGTAATGGAATAACGGTCGTTAAAAATATTTGGAAAAGGACTTAATTGCAAAGTTTGGAAGATTCCGGAACCCCTTGGTGAGGTTGAGAACCGATCGGCCTAAGGGATTAGGAAACAATCCACAACTTGTTCACCAAGTTTGCTTGGGTATATAAACAAGTCTTAGGGTCTTGTTTTTGCATCTCTTGGATTCATTAGCTAAACCTAAAATTGTTTTGTGTGTGTGTTTTGCTAAAACCGGTCGAACACCATTCAAAGGTGTCGATCCACTCTTTTCCAAACATCAAGTTATTTGGTTTGATAAAAACTAGCGTTACTTTAATTCGGTTTAGTACGTGTGTACAAGAACATAGTAATAAAATACTTTTGTTATTATCTTGGATTGAATTACAAAACGGTAAGGGGTAATTCACATAATCCTAACTAAATCAAATTAGGGTTCATCCGTTGCTAGTTTGTGGATTTGATTCTTGTTCGGCTAGAATCAAGTAAAGGTACGCATATTCTTTTATGTTAATTAATTGTTCATTAATAAATCCTATACGCTTCCGCAATATTACTTTGATGTTTTTGTGATTATTTATTTGAATGTCTTGATATATAGTTCCAACAGGTAGTACATCTGGCATGGAACAATATAGAGAAAAGAAATATACTATACATGTAAGATCCTCATACAATCCAATCACACGTTAATGTAACAATGCCTTTCATACAATCCAATCACGTATCTGTGAATTCTATTTATTAGTACCATGTGACAGATATGACGGATATAAGGTTCCTCTAGAACAGGAAGGACTAAAAACTATAGCATGCATGTTCCATGTTTTGAGAGATAGAGGTGGCAAATTATGCCCGTTTGCAGAAATATGGGTCAATCCGGGTTTCAGTTTATCTCCAAAGGCTTTAACAGTACATTTTCCTAGAGTTGGTTAGGATGGAAACAGGCCAAACGCATTTTCAAGTGCTAAAACCTCCTAAAACGCTTAGCTAAAGAACTGGAATATTATTATAGCATTATGGTGGTAGCTACAATCTTACTTAATACATTAAATCATTTATAAAACTGAAAAGCGACAAAAAAAAACATTGACTGGTCGACCCAGCTCTGTCTGAACTGTTAAAAACGACACATTTTGACCTGTTACACAGCCCACCTAACCTGCCCATTTGCCACCTCTACCGAATGCCCCTTCAAATATTAATATATGAAAAGATAAAGAAAGATGAAATCACCCGGCGTCCCCACACAAACAAACAAATGAGCACCTATATGACATAAAGAGCTTGACTAGCACTAGATTGGGCCCAAATAATCTCATATGTCAAAAACTCCATGTATTTTAAACAAATTGACTAACTAATATCATACCAAATGGTCCTTCCATCTCATAGAAACTGTAATGATCAACTTTCGAAAGCAAAAGTGACTCATTTGTAAAACAGCTATAAAAAGAGACTAAAGGGATAGATCAATAACTCAGTTTCAAGGGGTATGCAAAAGAAAAAAAGGTAAATAAAAGCCGTATTTACCTTCTTTCAAAGGAGGACAGAACTGATCTGGTGCCCAGTTTTGCAGTGCCCTACTCATACCAAGACGAATTGCGCCTATTTGACCTGTTTCGTGCACTTATGAAGTTTAGAGTGGTGTCCCCAAACAAATGAAAGAACCAAAAATAATAATACCATGCATAATCAACCGAACTAGAGTGAAGTTGGAGATAATATTGATGGAATTTGCGGAAAAAAAAAAGTGACGTAAGATAAAATATTTGCCAATATAAGACATAACCTGATACACCACCCCCTTTCACAGTACAATTAACATCCAGAAGACCCAACGTTTTTGTCTCAGTTAGAGGACGAAGAAGAGCAGCTCGTTGATCAAGCATCGGGAAATAGACATCGAACTGGTTGTCATTTACGAGAAATTTACCCTCACCAGGTTCAATCCAGACACGGGCAATACTACATTTCCTTTTTCCAGTCCCATAAGCCCTACCCTGACTATCAACCTGTCTAACGCGTGCATTGGCAATTTCCTCTTGCTTCTGTCGCTCTATGTCAGCTCTTGTGGACTTACGGGTGTTCTTTTCATAACGCATATCCTCAATTGTGCTTAGTTTGCCACCTCTACCGAATGCCCCTTCAAATATTAATATATGAAAAGATAAAGAAAGATGAAATCACCCGGCGTCCCCACACAAACAAACAAATGAGCACCTATATGACATAAAGAGCTTGACTAGCACTAGATTGGGCCCAAATAATCTTATATGTCAAAAACTCCATGTATTTTAAACAAATTGACTAACTAATATCATACCAAATGGTCCTTCCATCTCATAGAAACTGTAATGATCAACTTTCGAAAGCAAAAGTGACTCATTTGTAAAACAGCTATAAAAAGAGACTAAAGGGAGTGTGTCGACTTAGATCAATAACTCAGTTTCAAGGGGTATGCAAAAGAAAAAAAAGGTAAATAAAAGCCGTATTTACCTTCTTTCAAAGGAGGACGGAACTGATCTGGTGCCCAGTTTTGTAGTGCCCTACTCATACCAAGACGAATTGCGCCTATTTGACCTGTTTCATGCACTTATGAAGTTTAGATTGGTGTCCCCAAACAAATGAAAGAACCAAAAATAATAATACCATGCATAATCAACCGAACTAGAGTGAAGTTGGAGATAATATTGATGGAATTTGCGGAAAAAAAAAGTGACGTAAGATAAAATATTTGCCAATATAAGACATAACCTGATACACCACCCCCTTTCACAGTACAATTAACATCCAGAAGACCCAACGTTTTTGTCTCAGTTAGAGGACGAAGAAGAGCATCTCGTTGATCAAGCATCGGGAAATAGACATCGAACTGGTTGTCATTTACGAGAAATTTACCCTCACCAGGTTCAATCCAGACACGGGCAATACTACATTTCCTTTTTCCAGTCCCATAAGCCCTACCCTGACTATCAACCTGTCTAACGCGTGCATTGGCAATTTCCTCTTGCTTCTGTCGCTCTATGTCAGCTCTTGTGGACTTACGGGTGTTCTTTTCTTAACGCATATCCTCAATTGTGCTTAGTGGGGGCAATCCTGGAAAATCGTCTAAGTCCTTGAGGGCCATTAAACTGTCAAGCATGTCATATGTGATTCCCGAGGCAGCAATTAAGTCGCCAAATGCATGATCTGGGCATGTGGTCAAGCATTATGGTTAAAAATCTTTCATGAGAGTATGCACCACATATAGACAATAGTTAAAGAGCATTATACTGCAACAGCAAAAGAAAAAACACTAGAGCTAGCTGGAATGAACTTTAGCCTCTCACTAAGACTTTGAGGTGAGCGGACATGTTTCCAAGATGGAAACTAGGAATATGTATAGCTCGGTTTGAGCTGTTGAACCTACAGAAACACGTGATGTGTGGTTCACTTAATTTTCTTTCAATTCTACAAAAGACGGTCCTTGGTTATTAGTTGATGCACTAACATCACGAGAGTGACAATACCTAATAGTTTTAGGCATTATCCATTTGGATGTTACCTAAAACTTACTTGTTTAGTATTTTGCATTCCGAATCTTACTTACGAAAAGATGGCATAGATAGAACTCTTGACTTTTAGAGTCATTATAAACTAAGATATGTGAGTAATGGTCAAAAAAGCAAGGAGTAGAAACTTAAATGTTCAAGTCACATGCATTTGAATCTAACAAGAGCATACAAATATACAATTTACATGTTGCATAGGCTTAGTTTGTGAGCTGCCCAGCAACAATTTGGTGGAGCATACAGCCGCACAGTAGACCTAAAAATCGGCTTATGGCACGGGTGTGATCAAACCAATTTTAAATCAGCACAAATACAACCAAATCGGAACATAAACGAGACTTCAGAGTAACAGAAATACATTTAGAAAAGGTCATGACGGTGTAACCAAAACTTGAAACCCTTTCATATAAGGTCTTTACGGCATATGGATACCTACATGCATACATACACATGCTGACATACATATGTTCCTTGTTTGATTCAAGAAATTTCCCCTAAAAAAACATGCACAAGGTCAACTTCACCCGTGTGCATGACCCTGCTGCTGCCTGCCTCCCAGCAGGTATGACAGTTTAGAGGGTGACAGTCATGCCCTGTTATGCTTTACATTACAAGTCTCTCTTTGATAGAATGCATACATCTTAATGATCGTTAGACTACCGCCACCATTTATTTGACATTAAAACCAAATAATCAACAAACGGCACTAAACAACATTAACATCACGTGGTCCTCTATAATTTAGGGGTGGCAATTTCTAACCCGACCTAAAACCGACACGAAAATTAACAGGTTCGGGTTGAGTCTAAATAGATTTCGGGTCAGGTTTAGGTTGACCCATCTAGCCCATTTATTAAACAGGTCAGTTTCGGGTTGGGAATAAATTAAGCAGGTCGACTCGCCAACCCGTTTAAGATTTTTTTTCTTAAATTAAAGATTATTTATATTTTATTATACAGGTTTAACGGGTTAAACGGGTTGACCCGCAAACCCGTTTAACCTGTTTAACTCGTGTAATGTGCCAACTTTTGTATATAAAACAGGTTAAATGGGTCAACCCGAAACCCATTTAACCTATTCAACCCATGAAACCTATTGAACCCGCCAACCCAAGTATACATACGAGTTAAATGGGTCAACCTGAAACCCATGTAACCTATTCAACCCGTGTAACCTGATTAACCCACCAACCCAAGTATATATACGGGTTAAATGGGTCAGGTTCGGGTTATCTGTAAACAGGTTAGGGTTAACATAGCTGACCCAACGATTTAAATGGGTCATGTTCGGGTTGGGGCTTTCTGACCCGCCAACTTGTCAACCCGAACCCGACCCGAATTGCCACCCCTACTCTATATTAGTAGTAATTAATGATATACAATCAATATTTAAACAGTTCAATCAACATCAATGTAAACTATACAGGTAATCAACAACCATAACCATGTAGCACTTACAAGCATCAATGACGTGTAAACCACATCAGATAAAATAGTCTCTTAGCAAATAGGTTAAGGAGCACCAAGTTCACCCGTGCACACTTGTTATTCAATTTAGCACCAACGTTCTTTCAAGTTCACCCGTGCACACTTGTTATTCAATTTTTACCTTACTTAAGGCTATTAGATTTGTCAAGACTTGTCTGGAGTTCCAAAAACTATGATCCAAATGATTACAAATAGTGATGATGTTGTTTGAAATAGCATTGTTCCCCAAAGCCGAAAGCAATGGATGAGGTTTCAACTGAAAACTCTTATCCTATACCATTACCATGGATATTTGCAGCGTAGTGTTAAATTTTGTTAAAGACCTCTATTTTCCCTAAATGCACCTGGTCCAAAGAAATTGTGTTTTTATACTTGTTTAGTTTTTTTTTCCTTAAATGCACTTGTGTAATGGTTCTGTCCCTAGCGTTACGAATGTGGGTCGGATAATTTTTTGTTTGTTAAACAAGGTCCACAACCAATCATTCTACATACCGACATCGCACAAATTAACCAAGTACAAATCTATGACATTAATCTTAGGCTAACAATTTTGGAACTTATCAAAAACCCCTTATATAAGCCCACTTATATAAGCTTAGCCAAACACTTGATCTGAGCTTATTTGAGTCATATATGCTAATAAGCGCATCATATAAGCTTACCCAAACACCCCCTAAAACAGAAAAGAAAGTTTGCCATTAAGTACTACATTTTTAGTTTTTTACATATTAGATTTAATAAATAATAAGCTTTAACGGTACTAGACAACCATGGTTTATGACCTTTTGGCCCCACTAATTCACAAGATTAGATTTAGAGCCCGCCAAATCAGTTTTTAGGAAGGTTAGGTTGGCCACTTTAGAGTTGTTTGCACGTAGCAGGAATTGAACCTCTATTTAGACTTACCAAAAATTTTCTTATCCCAGATATATGTGGGATGGATTGTTACAAAAATCTTTAGTTTAGTTAAACAAGGTCCACAACCAATCATTATACATCGCACAAATTAAACCTAAACTAGAGTAAGGCAAATCGCTCCTAGTACTAGTATATGACGGTAATGTTAGGCTAACAACCTAGGTTGCACGGACACGGCCACGATGTCCGATAATGACACGGACACGGCGATACGGCAAAATCTAAAAATATAGGACACGGACACGGCGTGGACACGGGAATTTATATATATATATATATATATATATATATATATATATATATATATATATATATATATATATATATATATATATATATATATATATATGTGTATAAAAACATGTACAAAGCCTTAAAATCAAATGAAATATCAAATAAAGAAACACAAGTAATCTCTTTCTATTCTCCCTCTCTCTTAACATCTATGTGCTTCCGCCATCCACCGCAGCAACAGGTAAACACTTCCTTTCTCCTCTTTTTTAATTTTTTTTTAAGATTTTCTTCTACTTCTTTATAAATTTTGAAAACCTTATTTAAAAAAAAAAAAAAAAAAAAAAAAATTGTGTCCAAACCGTGTCCAAATCCGTATCCGGCCCAAACATCACGTGGGACACGGCACGTGCGTGTCGGACACGTGTCTGAGCCGTGTCCGTGTCCGACACTGCCACTTCTTACTTTCAGGCGTGTCCGTGCTTCCTAGCTATTAAAACGCTCAAATTTCTCATCCTATACCAATGTGGGACAAATAATCTTTTGTTTTGTTAAACAAGGTCCACGGAAAAATTAAAGCTAAACTAAGTTATGCAAAATCACCAAACAAAAAGTTGAGCATAGTAGTAAGGTCCACGGATAATGTCAAACATGGTCGGTCCGCAACTAATCAATCTACATACCAACATCGCAGAAATTAACCTAGTACTAGCCAATGACATTTATCTTATTAGGCTAACAAGTTTAAAAAGATGGGGTATACCTTTAAGTACATCAGATAAAGATTTAGCTTCTTCATCCAACTATCTATTTTCATTGTCTCAAAATAAGCCGTAAAATTAGAGCTTATCAAATAGAAGCTGAAAAGGGTGTTTGGATCAGCTTATTTAGCCGGCTTATGGGCTTATTTGACTTTGGAAAAGCCGATAAGCTCACTTATTGAAGCTTATGACCTTATCAACTTCACCTTATTGGCTTAAGCCAATAAGCTAAAGTTAATAAGCTCTAAAAAGTGAGCTTATCGGCTTTTCCAAAATCAAATAAGCCCATAAGCCGGCTAAATAAGCTAATCCAAACGCCCTAGAAATCAAATAATCCCGTAAGCTCACATATAAGCTGAAACAAACACCCCCTTAGTTTTTCTTAAATGCACCTAGTACTACAACCAATCATTCTACATACCAACATCGCAGAAATTAACCTAGTACTAGCCAATGACATTAACCTTATTAGGCTAACAAGTTTAAAAAGATGGGTATACCTTTAAGAACATCAGATAAAGATTTAGCTTCTTCATCCAACAATCTATTTTCCTCCTCTTGTTTTTGTTTCTTTTCATTATCCTCTTGGCCCGACAACGCGAAAACCCCATTACCATCATCATTATCATTCGGATTCTTAGATACCTTAGAAGAATCTTGTTCTTGGATAGTACTAAACGAAAACAGAGATTCGATACTTTCTTCTCCTCCACCTAATGATGAAATGTTCCATAAAGAAGATTTGTTGTTATTATTATTATCATTGTTTCCAGTGGAGTAATAACGATGACCACCCTTGTTGTTGATTGTGCTAAAGAAGCTATTATTATTAAGGTTTTGGTTTTGAGATTGAGATTGAGATGATGATAATGAAATTTGGGGACTGAAATTGTGGACTCCTCTTCGAACCTCTTGACCCTCCTTTTGAACCTATCGCCAAACCTAAAAAAAGACCATCCATCTTTCCACCCACGATGGACTAATAAAACGTCTATAATTTAGGACGAAACGTAAAGATGACATTGGAGTTTTCTAATATTGTGTGTCAATCTGTAGTAGGAGGAATTTTCAAATGCTTACTCTTATTTTGATACTTACCAAGGGACAAATCCCCACCATCTATTTAGTTTGATCTAATGGTGGGGATTAACCTAAGATTTAATATGTCTAAACCTAAGTCCATGTTTTTTTCTTGTCTTTTTATTTTTTCTTTCTTTCTTTCTTCTTTTGTTTTTTTTTTTCTTTTTTTTTTGTTTTTTTTTAATTATTCACGTTTTTTGTTATAATCAGTTTTTTTTTTTTTTTTTTTTTTTTTTTTTTTTTTTTTTAATTTTTTTTAATAAACTTTTTTTTGTTAATATTCACGTTTAATTTTTTCAAAATTCGCATTTTTTAATATTCACGTTTTCTTTTGTTTGTTTGTTTTTTTTAATTCAAGTTATTTATGTTTTTTTTAATTCGCGTTTTTTTTCCTTTCATACGTTTTCGTTCGTTTCAATACGTTTTCATCTATTTTCGTCCGTTTTCATACGTTTTCGTCCAATTTCATACGTTTTTGTCCGTTTTCATACATTTTTGTCCGTTTCATACGTTTTCGCCCGTTTTCTTACGTTTTCTTCCATTATTCATACGTTTTCGTCCGTTTTCATACGTTTTCGTCTGTTATTAAATGTTTTCAGCCGCTTTTAAACGTTTTCATACGTTTCTGAATATCACAAGTGATATTCTGAATAGTACAAGTGATATTCTGAATATCACAAGTGATACCGTGAATATCGCAAGTGATGTTATGTGATATTCTGAATATCACAAGTGATATTCTGTGATATTCAGAGTATCACTTGTGATATTCTGAATACCACAAGTGATTTTTTGAATATAACAAGTGATTTTCAACTAATGTTTTGTAACATGAAAATCATACGTGATATTCAAAATATCACACAGTGATATCAAGAAAATCACAAGCGATATTGATAATATCGCAAAGTGATATTTATACTATCGCAAAGTGATATTCAGAATATCGCAAACTCATATTCATAATATCACAGAGTGATATTCACAAAATCACAAGTGATATTCAGAATATCACAACGTGATATTCAGAAAATCACAAAGTGATATTAACAAAATATCACTTGTGCTATCACAGAGTGATATTCACAAAATCACAAGTGATATTCAGAATATCACAACGTGATATTCAGAAAATCACAAAGTGATATTAACAAAATATCACTTGTGTTTTTCAGAATATGACAAAGCGATATTCAGATAATCACAAGTGATATTCTGAATATCACAGAAATCACTTGTGATAGTCAGAAATGTATGAAAACGAAAGAAAATGGACGAAAACGTAAGAATACGGACGAATTCGTATGAAAACAGGCGAAAACGTATGAAAGAGTAAAAACACGTATGAAAACGGATGAAAACGTATGAAAAATGGACGAAAATGAAAGAAAAATGATGAAAATGGGCGAAAGCGGATAAGAACGTATGAAAACAGATGAAAACGTATGAAATCGAAGAAAAAACACGAATAAAAAAAAGCGAAATTAAAAAAAAAAGGTAATTAAGAAAAAACGTGAATAAGAAAAAGAAAACAAAAAAAGTGAATAGAAAAGAAAGACAAAAAGACAAGAAAAAAAAAACATGGAATTAGGTTTATCTACTAAATTTTAGGTTAATCCCCACCATTAGATCAAACTAGATGAATGGTGAGGATTTGTCCCTTGGTAAGCATGAATTTATTGGTAAGCAAAATAAAGTGCCTCTCTGTAGTAGACTCTTGTTATAAGACGAAAAGATTTTTTTAAATTAAAGATTTGGACAAAATAAATGTAAGAAAAAAAAGACTTTTGTCGCGTTAGAATTATTTTTCAAGAGATGGAATATGCATTTTTTTATTTTGCGTGAGTATGTTTTGTATGGGATATGTGTTGGGAGCAAGGTTGTAAAAATCGGTAGGCGCTAGTGAGGCGGTTGGGTAGGGCCTAGCGATTAATCGGTTAGGCGGGGATTAATCGGGGATTAATCGGATTGGAATTTTTATGCACAAAAATGTAATTTTAGATATTATATTATTTTACATGTATGAGATAAGAGTATTGCATTAAATTTCAAATATTTCAAGTGTTGAAATATAGACATAATACATAATTCTTCAAAGTTCAAAATCAAATACAAATATTACTCGGTTTTATGTCCATTTTTAAGCGACCTTTGACCGATTTTGTCTGATTAATGGGTTTGTTGATTGATTTTAAGTGATTTTGTCCAATTTGAAGCAGACTGATTTTGTCCGATTAATCGGTTTGTTGACCCATTTTTAAGCGATCTTTGACCAAACCGATTAAATAGGGCAATTATGATAAATCAAGGCGCTTAGAGAGCGATCAGCGATTATGCGGGGATTAATCGGTTTACAACAGAGGTTGGGAGTATGTTTAAATGGGAGTATGTTTAGATGATCAAAAATAAAATAAGAGTAAGATACATTGTTGGTCTCTAATCTTGTACACAAACATCACGTGTCAAATCACAACTTGACATTTTCATCTTCAGTAGCCAAAAACAGTATTTTTATAGTCCAAACAAGTCTTTTGACCAGGATTGCCAAAGTCAACATAACTTTTCTGATTGTACATTGAGGTATAATAAACCATTCAATGAAGATGGTTTGTTATTATTATTATCATTGTTTCCGGTTGAGAAATAACAATGACCACCCTTCTTGATTGTGCTAAAGAAGCTGTCATTAGCGTTTTAGTTTTGAGATTGAGATGATGATAATGAAATTTGCGTACTGAAATTAAGGACTCCTCTTCGACCCCCCTCCCCCTGAAAAAACCATTTTCTACCATTTGTAGACCTTTTTAAAACTAGTTGAACCTCTTGACCCTTTTTTAAACCTATTGCCAAACCTGAAAAGGACCATCCATCTTTCCACCTAATGGTGAGCAAATAGACCGAGAACTGAACTGGAATCGAGAACCGAACCGAAACCGACCCAACCCAAACCGCATTTTAGAACCGCGGTCCGGTTCTCGGTTCTTAGATATTGCGAATTGCGGTTCTCTGTTCGGTTCGATCCGGAACCGAGGAACCGCATGATTTTTCAAATATATTATTTTTATAGGATGTTTAGTTTTTTTAAAGAAAGATATATGTCCTTATATAAAGAAAAATATATGCATCATGGTAATTAGTTCATGAGTTAGTCATTAAATAATTGGGCCATTTGCATATGCAATTACGAACTTACGAATTTATAGCTGAAGCAATCAATACAACAATACTGATTAACATACATTTTTAAACTAAAGTACTACATATTAAACATTCTTGAGCACTAATTACTAATCACCGTTGTACCAAAACTATAAGTAACATACACTCTTAAACAAATAAAACTTTGTATTCTATAAAACTGTCTTTATGGTGCATAAGGTATGAAAAACTAAATTAATATCTCACATATGTCAAATACGTAGTACATTATTTTATGAAGATGTTAACATTTTGTACCTTGTAAAGCCACATAAGCATCATTCAATGAAGGAAACAAAAACTTGACTTTTCTATGATTTGAGACCTTGTTCTAGACCACCTGTAGTGCATACTTGCTTCAATTTTTTGAAGTTAATCGCATATAATGTTACTCTCATCTTACAAAAGATCTTACTTTATCTACATACGTTTAAACAACAGTGAACTAGATGGTGAAACTCACAAACTGATAGCCATTATACAAATTTGCGGTTCCAATCGGGTAGAACCGAAATACCCGAACGGACCCGAGAACCGAATCGGAACCAAAACATGTTCTTCGGTCCGGTTCTCGATTCTTAAATTATGAATATTTCGGTTCTCGGTTCTTTCGGTTCCGGTTCGGTTATATGCGGTTCCGGAATCGCGCTCACCCCTATTTCCACCCACTTCTTTAGGGTGTCAATAATTGACGCGACCCGCACCTAAACCCGAACTTGATAAGATTTATCGGGTCGGGTTAATCCGGATAAAAAACAAAACTTATCGGGTTGTGTTACCCGATAACTCGATATAATTATCGGGTCAGATTAAGATTGAGTTATTTTTTTATCGAATCAACCCGATAAAGCCCGAAATATACTTTTAAAAATTATTTTCCTAAAATTGTATAAGCCCACTAGCTTTTTACAATTAAACAGCGCATGACTGTTAATCTATACTACTTAAAGCTTATCCCCCTTAATTTAATGTGCAAGGGGGGTTGTGCACAACCAAAAGTACTGTACATACATGTTTATGCATACCTAAATAAGAGTTGGACGAAGTTAATGGACTGAATTGAAGAAGCTGAATTGTTCGGAATGTAATGAAGGAGTCTCTTCATTTTTTCAGCTATTGAATGTAACCACTAAGCTGAATATCAATGGTCTGATCTGTATTCCAACCATCTGTATTCCAACCATCTGTATTCCAAGCTTCTTCCACAAATAAACCCACAACACTCAAAACACACATACACACATGACACTCAAAATTAAGAATGCCGCTGGGTATTGCAAAAGAAAACTATGAAAATATATGGGTTTTTTAATATTGTGATTTGTGATGTGGGTTTTTAGTTTTGTTACTTTATCTGATGAATTAAGGTGTTAATTTTGACGCTTACTATTTATGCATATCAAGTGTTTGTATCTATGCATAAGTGAAAATTATGCTTAGATTTCAAGAAATTTGAGCTTTTAGATGGATTGCATCAAGAAATTTGGTTACCTGTCCTTTTGATAAATGATTATTAGTTATTGCATATATTGGGGTTGTTCATGACTGTTTCAGTTAAGTTGTTAAAGTGTTTTAAAAATTCATAAATTTTTATGTGCAGGCTGGATTCTTAGGATTTGGGTGTGCTGGAATTACAAAAATTTGCAAAAGGATTCAGAATCAAGGTGATTTTATACTCATTTTTAGTATTTTGTGTATTTTAAGGTTGTTTCTAATTAGTCTTATGTTTATTTGTAAATTTACGTTTCACAATGTTTCATAAATTTATAATGGTTACTTATAAAATGGCAATAGTTATAATTTGATAAGCTGCTTGCCATAAGTTTATGAACATTGTGTTTGGAATTGGAATTTTCTAATGACATACTTACCAGAATCATGTAAGCTTTTGAAATTCCTACAAAGGGCCCAGGCATTAAAGAAGCCAGATGTGTTGTTTTTGGAAGATCATAACAGAATGTTGTGACAAACGTGCAACCAAGCTTCCCGACTGTTGAATTCTGTAAGTATTATATTAGATGGAATAAAAATATCAAATAGGGTCCTTTTCCAGAGACCCCGTTTTAAAACAGGGTGTATTTGCTTTCCCCGTGAAAGATGTGTTATATCTTAAGAATAGTTGTACGCTTACACCCAAAAAATCCTGATGCAGGTGCATTTTGAACTCACGTTCTTTTCTCTTAATCATGATCTTCAAGTCGTTGCTCCTTGGAGGGAAAAGGATATAATGGAAAAGGAAGATGCTATTGCATATTCCAAGAAACACAATGTACATGTTCTGTGACCAAAAAACCATCTACAGCAGAGATAGAAACTTATGGCATTTAGTCACAAGGTACTTTGATTTAGAATTGGTACAGACCCTTTGTTCTTTTCTGAAATTAGTGGCAATATGGCTAGGTTTTTCAAGTTTATCAGAACGGGTAAAAATACAGGGCAAAGCAGGCAGGTTTAGTTTGACCAGGCTACACTTTTATAGTCGCGGGATAACTGATAGTAATTAATATGCTTGACGCAATATTGATCCAGTAATTTGCAAATATTAAGCGCGTTATACACCCCTGAATATACATTTGTCCACTTTTGAACCACTTGACCCGTTGTCAATGAAACATAATTCAACTTCACCCGTTTTTGCTAAAATGACTACTAGAAAGTGATTAGTTATGATTTTGCAAAGGATTGCTAGACAAATGCTGACGTGTTCACAGATGGTACTTCAGTTTTAGAATAAGTTTCAGGTATGAATTTTATGCTTTGAGATAGTTACTAAAATTAAATGGGTAAAGAGTTGTCGTTTTCCGGTTACAGCCGCAAAATTGATAATAAGCCCGATATTTATATGGAAATGAAATGATAATAAGACTATTGATTTATGTTCAGGAGGTGTGGTTCAGAGGGTTTGTTGGATTTATCCAACTTCAGCCACTAGGAATGAAACACTTATAGGTATGTCGCATATTTTATTAAGTTAGTATAGTGTTTCGTATGTACATACAAAATCTACTATAAATAATCATAGCTATTCAAAGATCCCTAAATAACATGTTTCGGAGACCAAGTGAATCATGAAATAAGCTATCCAAACAACCCTTACTAACATGTCAAGACACCTAAAGGGTTTATGAAAATAAGCTATCCAAACAGCCTTTATTAACGTGTCAAGACACCTAAAGGGTTGCTGAAATTAAGCTATCCAAACAGCCCTTAATAGCATGTTTAGGATGCCAAATGACTGCTGAAATATGATATCCAAACATCCTCATAAACGTGTCAAGATACCAAAAGGGCTGCTAAAAATAAGCTATCCAAACAGCCTTTTTTGAATAATATATATGCGGGTGAAATTGGTATGATTTATTATCTTGAACTATTATTTAATTAGAAGCTATGGATAGTTGGATAGGAAAAATAATGTGCATGGTGGATGTCATGTGTAGTTGCATCAAATCTATAAGGATAAAATTAGGAAACGCAAATAAGGTTATTATAAATTAAAATTGCATATACCCAAAACACGTATATATTAACTGTAAAAGTATATTTTTGTTTTCTTTCTAATTCATTGAAATATATAATAATTGATTTTGTTGGATCTTAACGAAATAGTGTTTATAGGTGTTTCTAATGACAGAATATGGAATCTAACGTGAAGGTAAACTGTGAGTTTCGAGGGTGTGGATCCTGCTGTTATGGGCATAGGTCCTGCTGTTGCAATCCAGCTGCCTTGAAGTCAGCAGGTCTTAAGGTTGATGATATTGATCTTTTTGATATTAAGTATTAGCTCCCACTCATGTTCTACAAGACTTACAATTATGTTTTAATTTTTGGTTTTTTTAGCTGAAATTGCCTATCTATACTGTAAAGGTAGTATCAGCAATCTGTGTTACTTCAATGTTGTTAACTTATAAATACTACAGGCCTTTGCTTCCCAATTTGTATATTGCTCCAAGAAGCTACAACTTGATCCTCGAAAAGTGAACGTTAATAGAGGAGCCATGGCTATCGGGCATCCTTTAGGGGCTACAGGTAACTTACTTTATTCCTAAAATACATTTTTCTTTTGTATTTATACACTCGAAAGTGCTCAATTTTATTGAACCCATGAGTTTTTGAATTTCAGGAGCACGTTGTGTTGCAACTTTACTTCATGAGATGAGGCGTCGTGGGAAGGATAGTTGTTTTGGTGTTGTTTCGATGTGCATAGGTCAGCTCCTACTCTATAACTCTATCCCAGATGTGGTAAATTCATCCCATTTATATGGAAACAGATCATTTCAAGGTGTATTTGTTTCATAACAGGACATGTGTATCTTAAAATGCGGCAAAACATGGAAGAGGTTAATGGGTCAAACATTTTCTAAAATAGTAAAGTTTATCGAAATGCTTGCAGTATCCATTTATAACATTTTTGTATCCCTATTAGTTGATACTTACTATTTAGAGAATTCAAAAAATAAAAGTAAAAAGAAGTTAGGGTCAGCCCGATTCGTCCTGACCGAGTTGTAACCCGCACATAGATATGACCCCTTATGACCTGAACCTTAGTCTATCACTATCTTTTGCACACATTTGCATACCTGATTGGAAAATCTATTGGCATTTCCTAAAGACATTATATGAATCAAATACTAACCTTGGAATGTACCACTGTTGTAGGTTCTGGTATGGGGACTGTAGCAGTGTTTGAACGAGCAAATTAAGCAGATGGCCTATGCAATACACCTAACAATCATTTTTCTAAGGACGCATTCCATACAAATTCTCTCAAAAGGCATGGTGATAACGGCTGCTGTAGTTTGATAATAATACCAAGCATTTTTTAAAGTGTCATATTACACTAGCCTTGCTTTTAGTTTTCCCTAATTTTATACCTTTTCATGACAAGATAAAACTTACAACATTATATGCTTTGAAGTAACGCTTAATATAAATATCAATCTGGTGTTATCATTGAAAAACCATAATGTAATACATATTCAGGATGCCCCATCATATGTTTTATAGACTTTGTGAAGCACATGGAACTATTCTATTTGTGTAGACATACTTGAGTCAATGATGGAACTGAAGCAAGATCGTCCAAAGTGAGCCACGTGTATTTTTTTTAACCTGTATCAACAAAACAGAATGAATGATGTGATAGAATACTCATATAAAAATCATGTGAAACGCATAATATGGCAGTGACTGACATTATGGACTTCGAACTAGCAATCATCATGAGACTTACCTTCACACGTCTTTATATAACAACTGAAACTTGGGTATTCGCTCCGGAGGAAGTGGGCAGTTAACAATCAGTTTGCCTTTCATGGCTCCTCTAAATATTTCCTGCAGGACAGGTATAAAGCACAAACCAATGCCAACGTCTCAATACAAGTAACAAATAGTGAGGCATAAATCTTATTGTAGTAATCATGGTGAATAAACTCACTGAAAGACTAATAATAAAGCACTTTATTAGTGTCTCAATAGTAATTTAATCTAAATCCTAAAGAGACAAGCTCTTCATATTCATATTAGATGGGGGCATTTCTGACGGATTTATGTGAAAACGAGACAATAAGGCTATATTTAACTGTTTCAAAGAAACCAATTTTAACCCAGTATCCAACAGGTCCAACATTGCCCATATTCCAACATACGTTTAAAATTATCAATAAAATATAATTATTAACTCATTTGCACAAGTGTACTTAACGAAACATGAAACTACAATTTTCATTTATTTAGAACAATTCAGATCATAATAGTTGTATCATCCGCAACATCAAGCTTTAGGCGATACCTCGCGAGGGCATGTTGCAAATTGTAATGAAGCTTCAAATTCGGAAATAGTGGGATCGTTAGAACCGGACTTACAAGAGACCTTGAAGGTTTCATTCCAGGTTTGTACATTTATTTTTAATGCAACGGCTAACTTGATAAAAACAGAGTGTTAAAAGGTTATATTTAGAACTAAAGTAATAATAACATTATTAGCCATCTAAATAATAAATACAATGCAACTTCTCTAATAGGTATCTAAATACCATCATATACAACATTACGGATAAAAACATCACCCCTCAACCACTAGACCGTGCATCGCACGGGTTGAGGGAAGTAATATAAACTAAAATAATGATAACATTATTAGCAATCTAAATAATAAATAAAATGCAAATTGTCTAACATGTATCTAAATACCATCATATACAACATTATTGGTAAAAACATGAACCCTCAACCACTATACCGGGCATCGCACGGGTTGAATGAAGCCTCGTATACCAATAGTTTGTTTCGTTTAATTAACTGTTAAAATACTAATAGTTTGTTTAGTTCAATTGTGCTCTACTTAGAGGCGGAGCCATAATTTTCTGGTTGAGAGGGCACACTTTGATAAATTTTGGAAATTACACTATAAATTGGTACTTAAAAGAGACAAATTACAAAAAGAATTTTGCTAAAACCACAAAAGTTTTACACAAAAAATAAAATCACAAAATGATGTGGCATGCCTCTTAGCCACTCATGTGATAGCATTAGTTGGCCAAGTGAGATCATTGAGTGGCCAAGAGGCATGACACATCATTTTTGTGGATTTTTTTGTGGGTGTAGCATAGCCCTTACAACAAAAGCAAAATATTTTCAAAATTTTACACTACAATTTTTTTTTGCTAGAAGACATTAGCCCTTTGCGCCCCCTTTAT
This sequence comes from Chrysanthemum seticuspe, assembly GCA_019973895.1. NCBI lineage: Eukaryota > Viridiplantae > Streptophyta > Magnoliopsida > Asterales > Asteraceae > Chrysanthemum > Chrysanthemum seticuspe. The sequence goes on along the minus strand of BPTQ01000006.1, from coordinate 5,678,239 downwards.
CTCCGCCCATTGCTCTATTAACTATTGCTTATAGCTACATTTTTTTATTATTTTCTTTATATAAAGGCTACTACTATATTTTTTTGCTTACTAGATTTTTTTTCCCTCACACGCCAGCCACATTTCATTGTTTTTTATTTGTCCAATTTGTAGTATTAAAAGCCATAATCCTAGTTAACTCGTTATATATTTTTTGTCCCGGAACTTATCCGATGGGTAAAAAAAAACTAAGGAACCCGATTAACCCTAGCCCGATAAATCGGATAACCCGAAAACCCGACTCGATAACACCCTACCCTTCCTCCATCTTTTCGATCTTAGAAGGTGTTGCAAGGGTTCAAGGAAATCTCAAAAAATATATGTTTGGGAGAGAAAAATTGAGTTAAAGTTGATGAGGTGATGCTGTAGCAAAAAAAAAAAAAAAAAAAACGTCACCCCACCCCACCCGTAAAAGTACCAGGTATGGTGACTCAATCCAAAAAAAAAATAGGTGTGGTACATCATGCCACCTAAGCATTTGCCCTTTTCACTTCCCTTATTACTCACGCACCAAAATAACCCCTCAGTAGTTACTCAAAACAAAAACACATTTTGGGTCCTCCATTTTATTTTATTCTCAATTATTTTTCAAACCAACAAATTTTTCATTTTTTAAAATAACAATACAAAAAAAAAAAAAAAAAAAAAAAAAAAAAAAAAAAAAAAAAAAAAAAAAAGGCATGAAAAAATGGAAGATAATAACATAGACGACTACATATCACGTCCTAGACTTGGATTTCCTCTTATTACATGCTGATGATGAAGGTATCCTCCTCTACTAACCTCTCGGTGCTATTGTTGATAAACCTTATTGCCGCATCTTTGGCATCCTTCAACCTTATTATTGTTGCGTCTTTCGCTTTAGTCATCGCCTACATCTCTTGAACAGCTTCCCGTTTGAGTCTTGATATATCAATAGAATCTTATCAGAATAATTGACATCATTACTTAATAAATAGATTCTTATTAAGACATAAAACAAAAATATAGTCTTGATATATCATTCGCTAATAATCATTTCTTATGAATTTACTAACTCGATACGTTAACATTCGTATGTACGCTCTCAATATTATCAATGCAAGTTATTCCTATGAGTGGTATGGTTTGATGATGAGTCGGGATGGCAAAAAAAACCCTAACTCGACGGGGAAAACCCGAAACCCGAACTTATTGGGACTGGGCGGGGCATGCTTATCGGGTTTCGGAGCGGGTTTTGGGGCCTTAACGGGGATTCTTATCGGGTTTGGGGCGCGGGCGGGGACGGGGCACACTATCCCTACCCCGCCCCGCCCCGCCCCAAAACATATACATATACATATATATATCTATATACCTTAAAATCTTAAATATTGTGCTAATATTTATGTACTAAATATAATTCTCTAATTTTTGTTAATTTTTATATTTGTAATATTTCAAAGTGTGATCATAAAATCTTGTTTTTGTCATAATATTTTAATAATTTTGTGATTTATTCCAATGCCTAATATATTATTAATGGGTTCTCGATTCTTTAAGTTATTGCGTAACATTATATTGTTAATAGCATAAAAATAAAAATAAACGGAGAAAGACATGAGTATGATGGAGGATCGCTCTCAAAAAAGAAAACCTCATAAAACTCCAGTGGGGAATGGGGCGGGTTTGGGGTAGCATCTCGCCTTAATGGGGCACCCCGATAAGATCTTCAATGGAGATTGGGGCGGGTTTGGGGATGATTTTTGTAATCGGGTTTGGGGATGAGGATGACCGGCCCGCCCAAACCCGCTCCATTACCATTCCTAATGATGAGGGGTAGGTTTGGTGATCCAGGCACCTGAAACATGGGTCATGGTTAACATTCATCGATTAACAATATGTACCAATATGTTGCCATAAGAATTTATTTGTATGTGTTGGGCCTTAGAGGTTACAAGAAAGTGACCAAGTAACAAAATAATATATAGGTTGGGCTTGTAGTTACATTAGGGTTTTGACGTTTCACATTTGCATCACACACTAGTTAACATAAAACACAAATGTAATCTTGATCATACACTAATGATACTTTCTTATGGATTTATTCACTGGATACGTTAACATTCATCTAATTAATATTCGTATGTGCGCTCTCAATACTATCAATGAAATGCAAGTTTAGTTTTTCGTACGAGTAATATGCGCTCTCGATATAAAAGTATCAACGATACATAATTAACTACCTTTAAAACTTAAACACATTTCAACTCCAAAAATAATTTTAATAATTTATTATTATATTAATTTTATGAATAAACTAATTTTTAATATTTTTTAAATTAATTTTAAAAATTATAAATAATTTTAAAAACATTTTGATGGAACTACAAGCGACTACAATGTCGTCGCTAAAGGTGGATATGTGGCATCTTCTTTAATTATCATTTATTATCATTATCTAACTAATAAAATATTGAATCTACTTTTAGCGACGACGCCTGTCATCGCTAAAGATGTTGGTGGTATTTATTTATTTATTATTTTTTTTTGTTTTGCGGGCATTATTTTTGTAAAAAAAATAAAATATAGAATACGACTTCACTTTTAGCGACGCGGCCTTTGTTGCCATTAAAGTGTGGGTCTCACAGTCAACCATTTGACAAAAAAATGTTGAAAATTGTGGGGCTCATGGCACCCTTAGCGACGACACAGGTCATTACTAAAGGAGCTCCCTCGCCAAAAACATTTATTGGTGTAGTGCAAGTTGTGGAGAAGATGGCAGCTTTCGACGCTAATCATGGTGATCTGACTTGGTTCTTTCAAGATCTTTTTCCTGATCAACTTTAGAAAACTGACTTTCTGTAAGTAAGAAATGACATACATCGACCAACACACACATGTACACACTTACTGCACATACAAGAGAACAGTTCAGTTTGGTCACTATTTTGGCGGGCATCGTATTAAAAAAAAAAAAAAAAATAGTATATCCGATGGTCTCTAGTCTTTAATTATTTAGAATTCTGCAGCCTGGAAATTTATTGATTACATCAGAATTTGTCATGGAACTAAAAAAAAAAAAAGGATATCAAGTTTCCTTTTGTTATTGAAAAAGCAATGCATGGTATGGGACACGTTTAGAATTAAGAAAAGTATGCAACATGTACCCTTTTTTATTTCAGTATTTAATAGATTAATGTAAAAGACAAGAATATCAGTTAGGAGATAATCAAGGAGAAAAACCACACTTGATTGATGCCTTTTTTTTTTTCTCTTCTTTTAGAATTTTGCATTTATTGACTTTGGACGCAGAAGGCTCCTTTTTGCTAAAGAAAAATAAAAGGAACAAGACCAAATGATTTGTAACGCATTAACCTCTTGTAGTGTGGGTATTTGATTTTAATTATAAGTAAATGACACACCATCAACCAGGGCTGCAAGTGAATGTAGGTAGCTCTAGGAACAGTGGCGAGCCACCCTTGCCAATCCGAGGTGGCCCTCGCCACTACACCGGGTGAGCAGTTCGCCAAACCATTCGCTAGTTATTAGGCTTACGCCAAATGAGAAAAAACATTTATTTTTTTGTTGGGTTTATGTTTAATTGGGTATAGTGGGTCCTAAAAGTGAAGTTTTTGGCTTAAGTTATTGGGAGTGTGTTTTGGGGTGTGAGTGAGAGGTAAGTGAAAAAGAGAAATGTTGGGGTGACACTTTGACTTAAGTTACTGCACTTGGTGCTTTAAGCATGTGTAGAGGTGTTGAACTGTTGATGCAGCAGGTCACTGATTTTGTAATGCCTTTAAATTATATATATCGGCAAGAGCACGTTGATCTCATTTCATCTTTTCTTTTCTTTCCTTATAGTAAAAGGTATATTTTAGTGAAAAAAATAATTAGCAATAATGATAAAACAATTATATAGTAAAAATGACTGAAAAAAAAGTTTACATGAAAGCTCATGTGCTGGAAAAATAATTACAGTAACAATGTTGGAACAAATCTTTATAGCAATTGCTAAGATGGTGTTAGATAAATTGGTGAATTTATTTTGTGTGTTTTGAGAAAAATAGGTTAAATTCTTTTGACTGAATAAGGAATTTCCAAGAGGATGTATTGGGTTGCTTATTCTTTTTTTTCTTCGTCATGTTGACCCCACAAGAACCTGTTTTGATTCATATGAGATAGACTATAGTTTTCGTTTATGTTGGTATTAGGAGGAGCAAGAGTACGTATTTTGAAACATTAGTGGTATGGATTGTTATTTTGAAATAATATTACTAAACTTGTCACTGCTATAACTAAATTAAAGCATACGTCTAAATTATTTTGTAGATTAGTTACAACAAGTATAACATCCCCTTGTAATCTCGTTCAAAATTTTTCTTAACAAATCATTTTGATATTTAAAAGGGCTTTATCATGATGGTAAAGAATCGAACACAAAGAACCAAAAAGTCAAAAAAGAAAAAAGTGAAACAAAAAGCAAGAAAGTACCTGTCCACTACCTCCACTCGGCCTCTTTTCAAAACACATCTTGTACATCACGCTTCAAAAGTTGTACATTCAATTAACTGAAGCTAAACACATAATAAAACAAAGATATCATCATTTTAAATAAATAAAAGTAATTCATTTGCTAAGAAGAAAATGCCTGTTTATATTGTTAACGTAAACCCTCATTCTCCTTTATTTCTGTTAGACTTCATAGGGTGTTTGTGTTTATTCCACTGATTACTTATAAGGTAATTTATATTTAGTTATCTGATTAGTTTCTTATTGGTTAAGATATTGCATATGGTAAAGCTAAAGTTTTGGTTCGGGGTAATTTGGTAATAGCTTTTGGTAAAAAAAGAAAAAAACTAAGAATCTCATTTTCCCACAACTAACCACAACAAACCCCCTCCTCACTCATAACAAACCACAACTTCTTCATTTGGGGCTCACCACTACCACTTTATTTTTTTTATTCAATTTTCACTTCCAAATAAAAACTAAATAAATTCATTTCATTCAAATTAAAAATACAATACATAACACAATAATAAAAACAACACGATACGGGAAAAAAAAAAACGAGTAAAAAAAATACAACACATACTACTGGATTTAATCTTCAACATCAATTTTTCAAAATATCCCAAACATGAACGTCTTTTATAAATATCTTTTCTTTTCTCTAATATTAAAACATAACAAAGCAAACATGGATTTGTTTTTTAACTAACTGAACAATTTTTTCAGCCCACTTTCCACCACCTTTGACCCAATTTTTATTAAAAAAAAAAAAAAAAAAAAAAAAAAAAAAAAAAAAAAATTGCACATCATCATCTTCACTGAAAACCTGCACACACACAATTGTCACACACACACATTTACACATCCTTATCATAGCTTTTAATCGAAAAGAGAAAATATAAAAGAGAAAAAAAGTTTTATACGTTGCTTTGTCAGAGCTTGAAGCTCGTCGTCCCCACGATTTTGGTTCCGACGGCGAGCCACGACGGGCGACGCCGGTGTGGCGGCGGCCCACGGCGAGAAGCCACGTCGGCGACGGCGAGCCACGAAGAAGCCCACACCGTCCACTCTTAGTGGCTTTCATCAAACATCAACACATCACTGCATCAGCTGAAACTAGTTTCTTTCTTCACATAAACTCTTTCAACCATATCAGTTTCATCATAATTTACACCTCCTAACCAATCATCACCTTCACATTATCAAGTTTCTTTTTTTTTTTTCCATTTTATTCACTTTCCTTTGCAATCAGTTTGTAGAATAGAAATGTACTTCAACAAAATATTACCTTTCTCCTCTGATCCTTCGTCCATAACTGCATTAGGAATTACACTGATGCTAATGCTAGTGGGCTTTATGTATTACTTTTATTCAACCGCATCTTCTGCTAACTCATCTGCACCAAAAAAAGAAGAATCTTCTTCTAGCTCATCTGAACCAAAAATAATGGTGTCCACTTCAACTTCATCCATTCAAAATAGCTTTAAGTATGATGTTTTTCTGAGTTTTAGGGGTGAAGACACTCGCAAGAACTTTGTTGGCCATCTTTATGAAGCTCTTCAGGCAAAATGCATTGAAACTTACAAGGATGATGAGACAATTGAGCAAGGGGAAAGGATCAACGATCAACTCCTCAAATCCATTGAGGATTCCAAATTTTACATTATTGTCTTCTCGAAGAACTATGCATCTTCATCTTGGTGTCTAGATGAGCTTGTCAAGATTATGGAATGCCAAAAGATGACCGAGCATACGGCTTTCCCGGTCTTCTATGATGTGGAACCCACAGAAGTCCGTAAACAAAATGGGCCAGTTGGAAAAGCTTTTTCTAAACATAAAAACCAAGAAGCTGCTGGAAAATGGAGAGAGGCTATGAAAGAATTAGCGGCTGGGTGGGAGTTGAAGGCCACAGCTAACGGGTAATTAAATTTCATCATTATATCTCTGTAATATTCTTTCTAATCTACAATAATATAAATGTTAATCCTTATATGTTTTGATACAGGGATGAATCTAAATCAATCCAAATAATTGTTGAAGCTATCTTCAAAAAGTTACATTCCACAAATTCGAGCGCTGATGGAAATTTAGTTGGCATGGAGACCCGAATCAGTGATGTTCTTACATCTTTAGATCTTGGTACTGAAGATGTTCGTATGATCGGAATCAATGGGATGGGAGGTGGGGGGAAGACAACTTTAGCCAGAGCTGTTTATGATCAAATTTCTAATCATTTCGAAGGAAAAAGCTTTGTTGAAAATGTAAGGGAAGTTTCACAGCCTTCTTTGTCCGGTTTAAAGAAGCTTCAAAAACGGATACTAAAAGATGTGTTAAATAAACAACACATCACTTTTAGTAGTGTTCATGATGGGAAAAACATGTTGAAAGCCACGATGAGTCGTAGAAGGATACTTGTTGTTTTAGATGATGTTGATCGTATAGAACAGCTTGAGGCATTAGCAGGCTCGTCTGACTCGTTTAAATCAGGAAGCAGAATTATCATTACCACAAGAGATGAGCAAGTGCTGTTAGCCCAAGGAGTGAACTTCATTCATGTTGTCAATCTATTATCGTCTAGGGAAGCGATTTGCCTCTTCAGTATGTATGCATTTCAAAAAGAGATTCCAATTCAAGGATATGAAGAGCTATCAGGGCAAGTTGTACAATATGCTGATGGTCTCCCCTTAACAGTCAAAGTATTGGGTTCATTTCTCTGTGGCAAAGATGAGCTTGAATGGGTAGATGCCATAGACAGATTAAAAAGAATTCCCTTAAAGGAGAATCTGGAAAAGCTAGAATTAAGTTATATCAGTCTGGAAGATGAATATAAGGAAATATTTCTAGACATTGCATGCATATTGAAAGGTGAGAAGAAAGAAGATGCAATCAGAATTCTTGAAAGCTGTGGATTTCATGCTAGAATTGGTTTAAAAGTTCTTAAACAGAGATCTTTCATAACTATTTCTGTAAAATATGGTGAGGAGGTCTTGAGCATGCATGACCATATAGAAGAAATGGGAAAGAACATTGTTCGTCGTGAGCACCCTGATGAGCCTAACAAACATAGCCGACTTTGGATTAAAGAGGAAATTGAAGATATATTGGCTAATGACATGGTAAAGAACAGTTTACTTGTAAGGTAGAGAAAACTAATACATTTACATTTGTTCAGACTTCTCACATTGTTTTTGGATTGCAGGGTACTGAAGAAACAAGATGTCTAAAACTTGATGAGCCGAGACTAAAATTTAAAACAAGATGTCTAAAACTTGGAAAAATGAAGAAGCTTCGATATCTTGAAGTGAATTTTGCATATTATGAAAGGTCATGGAATGATCCAAAACTTGATGATGCCACCCAATACTTTCCAAATTCTTTAAAATATCTAAAAGTTAAGAATTATCCTTTCTTGTATTTACCCAAAACATTTCAAGCAAACAATCTTGTTGGACTTGAAATGAAGTTTAGCAAAATGGTACAACTTTGGGAAGAGGGAGAAAAAAAGGTAGAATAATTGTTAATTGGTTGTTTTGCATACTTCGTAATATTGCTAGTAATTTATTGGTTTGTTAATATGCTAATATGAATCTTTTTTTCTTTTTTTGCTGGTAGGTTCTTAAAAATCTCAAATTCCTCGACCTTTCTGGATCAATGTTGATGAGCCTTGACCTTGAGCTGATTCCAAATCTTGAGAGGTTAGATCTTGAAAATTGTGTTGAGTTGGTAGAAATTAACACTCCCGTTGGATGTCTAAAAAAAGTTGTTCACTTAAACTTAAGTGGTTGTTCGAGGTTTTCTGATTTTGTGTTTCCTAGTCCATGGGAACCAAGGGTCAATTGTTCCTCAGCTACTTTAGATCTGGTTGGTGAGTCCCTTGATTTATGCCGATTGCACCCCAACAGTAATCTCCCAAAGTTGCGGTTTCGTTGTGACTATGACGAAAATCTACCGGCATCAGCTGGAAATATTGAGAAGCTTATTTCTTTTGGTCTATGTGCTTGCACAGACTTAAAGAAAATTTTAGACATAATTTGTAGTTTACAATGTTTAGAAAAACTTACACTTAACGTCGATATTCCAGAGTTTCCCAAAGATCTTGGCCAGTTAGAATGTCTAGAGGAACTCCACTTGTCATCAACAGAGATAAAACATCTTCCAGATAGCATTTGTATGTTGAAACGTCTCAAATCTCTCACACTCAATAATAGTGATCTTCTTGAGAAGTTACCAGAGGATCTTGGCCAATTAGAATGTTTAGAGAAGCTATATGTGTGTTATCAGAAAACTGAATATCTTCCGAACAGCATTTGCATGCTAAAACGTCTGAAGTGCCTCTATGTTACAGAGTGCTGTCTTGGGAAGTTGCCTGAGGACATTAGCCAGTTAGAATCTCTGGAAAGTCTAACTTTGTGTGCTACAGCGATTAAACATCTTCCAGATAGCATTTGTATGTTAAAACATCTTAAGTTTCTCAACCTTAGTCGTTGTGCTCTTCTTGAGAAGTTACCTGAAGATCTAGGCCGATTAGAATGTTTGAAAGTGCTAGATATAACATATACGCACATAAGTCATCTTCCGCAAAGCATATTTGGGTTAAAAGGTCTCCTTATCGCCGCACCTCAAGAGCTTCTACAGTTGTATAATTTTCCTTCAGAGATAAAGACTACAACCTCTTCCATCTGGTGAGTAAATAACATGCACTTTCTTTGTTTTTTAAATTCATTTTTCTCTAATTTTAATATGGAATTTGATATTGGCCAACAAAAAATTATTTCAACAAAATGATAGTTTTTTAGAAAGAAAAAATAATGTAAATTACATGAATGGTCATTATAGTTTATACAAAATTATAGATTTGGATCCTAAATATCAAAATTTACAAGAATGGTCTTCAATTTGAAAATCGTTACACTTTTGGTCCCCTTATTGTGTTAAAAGATGTTGGTTTCTACTTCTAGATGGTACATGGATAAAATGTAACTATTGTACCTGTTTTCAAAGATTCGATCTCCATTGTCAATTGCGTTTAAATTTCAAACTAATGGCACAATTCCATTATAAGCTAAAGTAGTTTCTTGGTTTTTTAGGTGGCGCCATAACCAATGCTTGACATTAAGCAATGGTGGATCTTACAGATACAGATACATATACAGATTAGGGTATGAACCATTGTATTATAGTTATTAGTAAACTTAATAGTTTGGATCACATTTTCGGAGTCAGGTTTTTCAGTTCGGGTTTTTAAGAATTCGGGCCGAATATGATTGTTTTACTTTCCGGATTCGATTTATTAGAGTTGATTTGGCTTTATCAAGTTTGGTTTATACGAAATTTTGGTTATTTGGATTTGAGTATTTTAATCAAACATAGTTTGATTTTGGTGTTAATCGAATCGAAAATGATAAAACTAAAGTATTGTCATAAAAAATGTAAAGACAATTATTATGAACAATTTAAATGTAAGTAGTTATCAACGACAAGTCGACAACAAGTATGAAAAAAATTATATAAGGCTAACTAGGCACTAAAAGAATAACTATTTCATATCTAAAAAAGTCACAATTTCACATCTAAAAGTATTGCAAACAACAAACCTTAGACAATTGTCATATTGGGTAGATTCATGCAAGCAGATTATGGATGCTGCAAGAACAAACACAAAAACCATGGGTCCTGTTCCATTGCCAACCAAGCAGAGAATCTATTGTGTGTTGAAATCTCCTCACATTCACAAAGACGCAAGATTTCATTTTGAGATCAGGACACATCAAAGGCTCATTGATATCTTACATCCAACTGCACAAACCATCGCGTCTTTGATGCAGCTTGATCTACCGGTTGGCGTTGATGTCGATGTTAAGCTTTAGAAGTGCATTTCAAGTCCCATTTTTGGTATTAAATGTTGTTATTCACACTTTGGTAGTATATTTGTTACCGTATCACAGTTGATTAAAGGAATGGTGTTTAGTAAAATATTTTGTAATGTCATAACCTTGAAATGATGGTTCTGCAAGTCACAAACGGTTGTTATTGTTTGCAATTGAACCCTGATCGTGCTTTTGCATTATGAAGTTGACGTTGATTATGTGCTTCGACTTTATATGAAATGCTCACTTGAAAAAAACATTGACATAGCTTGTAAAGTTTGAATGATAATTTAGTTTGAAACTCTAAATGCATGATCAAAGCCAAGGGCTTTCAAGTTTAATTCCTTCTACGTGCAGTTGGGTTTGGCTTTGAGTTTGTGTGCCTGTTTAAACCCGCAAATTAATCCGTCAAAATGCGAGAAATCATTATTGTTATAGTAAAGGAGAAAAAAAAATATATGGTAGCATATAGCTTGTTTCAACCTAAGTCAACAAACAAAAAGTATGAATTTATATAAGGAAAATGGTAACAACTATATGTACAATTATTGATGCATAAAGCTACATCATAAATACCGTGTTCTTATAGAAAAAGATAAAAGATAAGAGGTTCACAGTATACATTACTTTTGTATAATTGTATACCAGTCCGAAGAACATGACTCAGCTGGCAATCTAGACCCAATGGGTTTAGATGGGTTTATATGGAAAAGTGGAATTTATGCATTAATGTTCGTCTAAACACCTCATGAGTCTAATTGGGTCACTTCTAAAGTTGTTAGAAGAAATATGTTGGATCTACCCAGTTTGTTAGACTAAAGTCAACGTACAAGTCATCACTTTTTGTATATACCCATCTAGACCCGTTGGGACAATTAATTGTTGCATTTACAAACATTCCGTCTAGCATACACCTTTTCAAGAGGTCAAACCAGCTAGAACTGGTTAATTTATTAAATATTCCGTAAAGATAACGAACATGCTATTATTACTTAAACAAAATTCCAGACTCGGTCACTTCTACTCATGAATCAGTATAAAATGTTAACAAAATTATTATTTTCATGGTTGCATGAACTCCATTGTAACTTAAAACCTCAAAAAGCCCAGCAACTACTATATTTGTTCTGCTCTAACATGACCGGGCGCTAAATATTATCAAAGACAACAAACTAAGCTTTGCAAATCCAAGTCCAGAATGGTGATGATTTGAATATTTCAAGTAAGATCCCAAATGTGAAACAAAATATTTGCCCCGACACAATCGAGTTATTTCCATAAATAAACAACTGGCAAATCAAAAACTGTCTAACGCTTGACCCATTGGAAGCTCTTTCTTGCTTTCGCCTTACCAGGTTTCTTCCTCTCCACAATTCTCGAGTCTCTTGTCAAGAAGCCAGCTGCCAAAAACACAAATCACACGTTACGATACAAGTTCAGATATCAATGAGCTACATAACTTCTACAACTGGAAATTTGGCCATAGAATGAAAGAATAACCTCCAAATGTGACCTAACGAGTAGGACTTGGGAAACATAGAAAAAAAAGCAAAGGTTCAGATGGTTGAACGGGTCAAAAGTCCCCAAAGTGCAAATTTTATTGAATAAAACCTACTATATCAATCTTTATTCACATAATCGGTTGCGGGTCCAAATGGGATGGGGTAGCACACCTGGCATGGAACTACATAGTGAAAAGAAATATACTATACATGTAAGATCCTTATAAGACCTCATACAATCCAATCACACGTTACTGTAACAATGTCTTTCACATGGATATATGTCTAGATTCTTTCCATAGAGATGCATTGTTTCTGTGAATTCTATTTATTAGTACCATGTGATAGATATGACATATATAAGGTTCCTCTAGAATAGGAAGGACTAAAAAGTAAAAACTATAACATGCATGATCCCTGTTTTGAGTCTAGAGGTGGCAAATTATGCCGGTTTGCCTAAATATGGGTCAATCCGGGTTTCAGTTTATCTTCAAAGGCTTTAACAATACATTTTCCTAGAGTTGGCTAGGATGGAAACAGGCCAAACGCATTTTCAAGTGCTAAAACCTCCTAAAACGCTTATAGCTAAAAGAACTGGAATATTATTATAGCATTATGGTGGTAGCTACAATCTTAATACATTAATCATTTATAAAACTGAAAAGCGACAAAAAAATTGACCGGTCGACCCAGCTCTGTCGGGAACTGTTAAAAACGACACATTTTGACTTGTTACACAACCCACCCAACCTGCTCATTTGCCACCTCTACTGAATCCCCCTTCAAATATTAATATATGAAAAGATAAAGAAAGATGAAATCGCCCGGCGTCCCCCACACAAACAAACAAATAAGCACTTATAAGACATAAAGAGCTTGACTAGCACTAGATTGGGCCCAAATAATCTCATATATAAAAAACTCCATGTATTTTAAACAAGGTGACTAACTAATATCATACCAAATGGTCCTTCCATCTCATAGAAACTGTAATGATCAACTTTCTAAAGCACAAGTGACTCATTTGTAAAACAGCTATAAAAAGAGACTAAAGGGAGTGTGTCGACTTAGATCAATAACTCAGTTTCAAAGGGTATGCAAAAGAATAAAAAGGTAAATAAAAGTCGTATTTACCTTCTTTCAAAGGAGGATGGAATTGATCTGGTGCCCAGTTTTGCAGTGCCCTACTCATACCAAGAAGAATTGCGCCAATTTGACATGTTTCATGCACTTATGAAGTTTAGATTGGTGTCCCCAAACAAATGAAAGAACCAAAAATAATAATACTATGCATAATAAGCCGAACTAGAGTGAAGTTGGAGATAATATTGATGGAATTTGCGGGGGAAAAAAAGTGACGTAAGATAAAATATTTGCCAATATGAGACAGAAGGAATGCCGAGAAAACATAGTGATATAGTCCCGGGCGGTCCCGCTCTGGCTAATGGCAAAAAACTGTTCGTGTAAACTACCCACTTGCGACGGTTGAAAATGAACCAACATCCATTGTTTTAGGTCTTCCCAACTCTGGAACGGTTCCCTGTTGTCACTCCATCGAAACCAAGACAAGGCCGAACCCTCTAAGCACATCATCGCAACCTTGAGTCTCTCCCCTGGGTCAATAAACCTTGAATGTTAAAAAATCTTGCCTGAAAAACCCATTCATATACGTCATCCCTGTTGAACAGAGGCATCTTGAGTTTTCGCATCCGATAGTCTGTCCCCGGTCCCCATCCCCGTTCGTTCTCGTGAATAGGTGGTAGTGGTATTGTTCGAGTTGGCCCCAAAAAACCCCTACCAGTGTTTTCCCACGAAAAATCTGAGAAATTCTGGAACGTCCCTTCAGTACTCACCGGTGGTCTGCGGTTAGGGTGCCTACTATGCTCCCCTGTCTGAAACGGCCCATAAAATTCACCCGTCGATCCAGGTGGAATTGGAAACCCCTATGAGTCAAAGAAAAGGCCAGAAAAACTAGTGTAAGCGGCAGAAGATGGTCGGGTCGGTTGTGGTTGTTGTTGAGCGAGCAACGGCCGAGTGAGGGCAAAGGTTGGCGGCGGTAGTGTAGTGTTGGGGTAGGGCTGTGGTTGTGTGTGGTGTGGCGGGGGTAAGGTGGCAACTACAGTGGTAGGCGGTTGTAATGTTTTCAGCAATTGTAGGATTTCAGCGAACTGTTTGTCAGCATCAATCTTATTTTTGTCTATAGTTTCTTTCAATTCTGTTTGGCTAGCAGCTTGCTCAACCTTATACTGCTCAACCTTATACTGCTCCAGACTCGCCTCCAAATCAGCTACCTTCGTCATGGATGTCTATTGAATTAAAACCCCAATTTTTTTTATGAACAGTAACTTCCCCGATGAACAGTACTTCGCGATGAACAGTGTCACCGGATCGAGTTGCTCTGATGCCAATTTGATACAAGTCAAATTGATAACAGTAAGTGAGGAAATAATCAGCCTTAATCCAATGCTTTTATTAGATAAACCCAAAAGTGGCCTGGCTTTTGAGATCCAGGAATCTCCCAATGAACAAGAAGAAAGTGAAAAGCCAAAAGTCGGAATGACTCTCTAAGTGTAATCGACCATGATAAATACTAAACCAGAAAATAACATATTCAGCCAGTAACTATAATTAATGACAATTAGCCCCCTCGAGTCTTGCACTTGTAAACTTGGCCCCAACAGTTCATATCAGGTTTTTTGACCCGCCAACTTGTCAACCCGAACCCGACCCGAATTGCCACCCCTACTCTATATCAGTAGCAATTAATGATATACAATCAATATTTAAACAGTTCAATCAACATCAATCGTGTAAACTAGACAGGTAATCAACTACCATAACCATGTTGCACTTACAAGCATCAATGACGTGTAAACCACATCAAATAAGATCGTCTCTTAGCAAATAGGTTAAACAGCACCAACGTTCTTTCAAGTTCACCTGTGCACACTTGTTATTCATTTCTGACCTTACTTAAAGCTATTAGATTTGTCAAGACATCATCGGTATTTGTAATCATTTGTAATCATTTGTAATCAATTGACTACTAGCCAAATCCATGAGGTTTCAACTGAAAACTCTTATCCTATACCATCACCATGGATACTTGCAGCGTAGTGTTAATTTTTGTAAAATACCTCTATTTTCCCTAAACGCAACTGGTCCAAAGAAATTGTGTTTTTATACTTGTTTAGTTTTTTTCCCCTTAAATGCACTTGTGTGATGGTTCCGTCCCAAGCGTTACGAATGTGGGTCGAATAATATTTTGTTTGTTAAACAAGGTCCCAACCGATCATTCTACATACCAACATCGCACAAATTAACCAAGTACAAATCTATGACATCAATCTAAGGCTAATAATTTTGGAACTTATCAAAAACCCCTTATGTAAGCCCACTTATATAAGCTTAGTCAAACACTTGGTCTGAGCTTATTTGAGTCATATATGCTAATAAGCGCATCATATAAGCTTACCCAAACACCCCCAAAGCAGAAAAGAAAGTTTATCATTAAGTACTACATTTTTAGTTTTTTACATATTAGATTTAATAAATAATAAGCTTTAACAGTACTAGACAACCATGGTTTTTCACCTTTTGGCACCACTAATTCACAAGATTAGATTTAGAGCTCACCAAATTAGTTTTTGGGAAGGTTAGGTTGGCCACTTTAGAGTTGTTTGCACGTAGTAGGAATTGAACCTCTATTTAGACTTACCAAAAATTTTCTTATCCGAGAATTATGTGGGACGAATTGTTACAAAAATCTTTTGTTTTGTTAAACAAGGTCCACAACCAATCATTCTACATCACACAAATTAAACCTAAACTACATTAAGGCAAGTCGCTCCTAGTACTAGTATATGACATTAATATCAGGATAACAGCTTTAAATGCGCAATTACTCATCCTATACCAATGTGGGTCAAATAATCTTTTGTTTTGTTAAACAAGGTCCATCAACAGACAAATTAAAGCTAAAATTAAGTTATGGAAAATCACTCCTAGAACAAGTCTATGACATTAATCTTAGGTTAACAAAAAGTTGAACATAGTACTAAGGTCCACGGATAATGTTTTGTTTTGTTAAACATGGTCGGTCAACAGCTAATCACTCCACATACCAACGTCGCAGAAATTAACCTAATACTACAATGACATTAATCTTATTAGGATAAAAAAATAAAATAAATAAATAAATAAATAAATAAATAATAAAATATAAAAAAGAGAGAGAGATGGGTATATACCATTAAGTAGATGAGATAAAGCTTTGGCTTCTTGAGCCAATAATCTATTTTCATCTTCCTCCAAAGACAAGTTACTACTTTTTCTCATCTCGGGCTGAAGACATGGCGAAAAACCCATGATTATCAGCATTTCCACCTCCAGCAAAATTAATATTTAAGCATCAACCACACTGACATTCAAATCATAATTCAATTAACATCAATCATATGCAAACAAACTGAAACTAGACAAGTAATCAACAAACATGTTGCACTTACAAGCAGCAATGGCCCATAAACATCATCAGATAAAAATGTCTCTTAGCAAAAATTGGTTAGACAACACTATTTCAATCATCGTCCTTTCAAGTTCACCCGTGTGCTATTCATTTTTAATCATACTTAATGTCTGGCCCACTAGTTCACGAGATTAGAGCCCACCACCACACATACTCAAACCAGGTAAAGCCCTTGGAAGGTTAGGTTAGCCGCTTTAGAGTTGTTTGCTATGTAGTTATCTCGGTCAAATTTCAAATATCATTCAAGGACCGAGATTTGAAATAGCGTTTATCGCGGTGAGATATCGGTTTTTATATTATCTATAATATTATATTAATATATATATATATATGTATATATATATGTATATGTATATATATATATGTATATATGTATATATATATATATATATATATATATATATATATATATATATATATATATATATATATATATATATATATATATATATATATATATATATATATATAATATATGTATTTTGAATTTAAGTCAAGGGACCAAAGCTGGACAAACTAAAGATTGGTTTACTTTTTATTTTTGCCTTAAGATAATGTGCAAGGAAGACTAAAGTATAAGGACTGAAGCTGTATTTTATGCGGCGTATAACACATCTAGGGTTATAAAAAAAACACATATACTTTCACCAGCAGCCATAACACAGCATCTTTTTTTTTTTTTTTTTTTTTTTTTTTTTTTTTCTTTATCAAAACCAACAGCCATAACATAGATCCAAACAAACCAAGATCCAAACACCACAAAAACCAAGAAAGTCACGCTCAGTTACAACTTGCAAAATCTCGAAAAAATCTCGAAAATCTCGCCGATTTCAAAATCTCGGTAAAATCTCGCCGATAATATCGGATCCGAGATTTGAGGGCGATATTTTGAACCGAGATTATTTCTAAGGCCGAGATCCGAGATACCGACGAGATAACGACGATATCTCGCCGAGATTAACTACATAGGTTGTTTGCACATAGAAGGAATTGAACTTCTATTCAGACTTACACGACACTCAAATTTTTTCATATCCCATAATTATGTGGGACTGTTAGTTACAAAAATCTCTTGTTTTGTTAAACAAGGTCCACAACCAATCATTCTAGATTAAAGAAATTAAACCTAAACTAGATTAAGGCAAGTCGCTCCTTGTACTAGTCTATGACATTGATTTTAGGCTAACAACTTTAAACGCACAAATTTCTCATCCTATACCAATGTGGGACAGATAATCTTTTGTTATGTTAAACAAGGTCTATCCACAGACAAATTCAAGCTAAATTAAGTTATGGAAAATCGGTCCTAATACAAGTCTTATGACATTAATCTTATGTTTACAAAAAGTTGAGCATAGTACTAAGGTCCACGGATAATGTTTTGTCAAACATGGTCGGTCCGCAGCTAATCACTCTACATACCAACATCGCAGAAATTAACCAAGTACTAGTCTATGACATTAATCTTAATAGGCTAACAAGAAGTTTAAAAGAGAAGAAAAAGAGATGGGTATACCATTAAATAAGTAGATGAGATAAAGATTTGATCCAATAATCCATTTTCTTCTTCTTCCTCCAAGGTCACTACTTTTTCTCCACCTCCAGCCAAATTAAAAAAATCCCAAGATTGCTGACGTCATCTTGATTTTTAACATCACCAAATACAGATTCAATAATTTGTTCTCCTGACAATTTTTTGTTGTTGTTTTCACTATTTGAGAAATAATGATGACCCTTGATGATTGTGCTATCAGGGTTCTAGTTTTGATGATGAAAATTTGGGGACTCAAATTGTTGACTCCTCTCTTCGAACCCCATCAAAACCCCATTTTTAACCTTTTCTTGACTTTTTTTACAGCTATTTGAACCTCTCGACCCCCTTTTGAAACCTATTGCCTGCCAGACCTAAAAAGGACTACCCATCTTTCCACCCACAATGGACTAATAAAACGTTTATAATTGACACTTATAATAAAGATGACATTGAGTTTTCTAATATTGTGTGTCGCATCCGTAGTTTGACTCTTGTTATAAACGAAAAGATTTTAAAAAATTAAAGATTTGGAAGATATAAAAAGAAAAAGAAAAAAACTCTTTTGCGGCGTTAGATCCGAGATTACTAATGTGTAAAAACAGTTATATATAAGGGTTTACACAGTGTAGTTTTGTATGGTTGTGTATTTGTAGCGAAGGTAGACCCTTCACCGCATCAGATTCACATGACAACTCTATCACTTGTTCTCTCTTTCCTTCATATTTCCCTCAACTCTAGCAACACTTTCTCTTTCTATACTAATACATCTTTTTAACCTTTTTTTATTATTAAAAATACCTCTAACATATGTTCGCACACAATATACACTCATATAAGAAAAAATAAAAATTTATTTCTTTTTAAAAACACGCGGGACTCTAGTGTCGCTAAAGAACCCTTTTTAATGTTTATGCTTACATGTTTTCTCACAAAAAAATGGTGAGGTCCATTCGTAATGATCCGCTTGAAAAAAGCCCAAAAGTTATTAACCTTTTGGGCTACTACATATTACACCACACACAACAAAATAGGCCAAGAAATCGTGTTCTACACACAACCCATAAAACTAGCCCATGAACCCAAACTAGTCGTTGAATTTCAATCTCTTTCATTATCTCACTCACTGCCTTCTTTCAGTTGTCATTGTGGATAACCTTCAGTCAGTCACCCATTTTATCATACATCTTCCCACAAATTTTTATAAACTTCATCAACAATATTCCCATTATGCAACTCATCGTCTTCTTCAATACCCATCTCACCCTAATGGTACCATCCACCACAATTCAGTTACAGTAACAGTGCCTTTTGCTGTTTCTGATGAGCTTTGGAGGAGGTAAAATCAAACTTCAAGGATGTATGAACTTAAACCCATGTTGGAATGGCCGATCCTTTTCACGACCCTTAAGGCTTAGAATATGAAACACGACCCCACCATCTCATGTCCGGACCATTTATCATAGTAACTATTATTTATGATCAAAGGACATTAGGTTGGTACATGCAGAGAGGTTGGGTTCTGCACATGTGCTAGCAGGGATGGATATGCTCTTCACGCTGTGCCATAATCACATTCCAAATCGCATGCAAGAGAGTCACAAGATGACTGGGTAAACTGCTTACCCTGTATTCTATGATGTGGAACCCACCCAAGTGAGAAACCAAAGCGGGTCGGTTAGAAAAGTCTTTTTCAAGAACAAGAAGAAAAAGGGTGCTGATAAATGGAAAGGGGCTCTAACAGAAGATCGTCCTGATGGGTAATTCCTTCATCCTATCTCTACGTGCAATATTTCTTACTTTTGTTTCTTCCTAATATGTGTTTAAAAAGGATCATTGTTGTAAATGGTTTTGGAGTTAATGCTTGTTGATTCGTCTACTATTGGTTCGTGTTTTTGTAATGAAGATGAAAATAATAAGGTGTTGTGGTTGGGGTGGAAGTTATTGTGAATTCGCCTACGGCTCATACTCGAGAGGGCTTTGTGATTATTCCACTGAACAGTTAATTATGTTTAAGGCTCTTGCTAAGAAGAATTATATATGCTTCAATGTACTGTTGATTTACTTATAAGGTAATTTCTATTTAGTTATCTCATTCCATTTGCTTTAGTTTCTTATTGGTTTGATCTTGTATTATGTTTAAGTGTTTGCTTTGTTAATTGGTAATATTGTGTATGGTAATTGGGATTTGCTTATGTAGGTCGGGTCGATTTAGATGGTCTTGAGTTTAAACGGGTATGGGTCTCGATGCCTTTTTATCTATGACTAGGATCTAACATTCTTTTCTTAAATTTAAATTAGTTGAGAAAGTAAAGAAAAATGAGTGAGTAGTTTTAACTTTTTTTAAGAAAGAAAAAAAAGTTCAAAGGATAATGAAAAACTTTCTTAAAAGAAATTTCATCTCATCTTTCGAAAGAAAGAGAAACGAAACATGAATATACTTTATGTAAATATTAATATGCTCTTTTAAAAGATTTAGCACTAACAATTCAAATCATATATTTAATGTGAACAAGTTTCAACTCAAGAACATGAATCATGGTAGCTCTCTTTTCCTTTCATTTATAATAAGAACATATGAACCAACACTTTCTATACTTTACTTTTTCTTTTCTCTTTATCATTTTTTTTTATTTTCCTTTCTTTTTAACTTGATAACACTCTTTAAATAGGTGTCGACTAGGGTTAACCGGTTAGGGTTTTGTTCTTTATTTTTATTTTATTTTTTTTGTTGAAAAATGAAGAAAATAAAAAGAGGCGTTCAAATTTTCTTTTCTTCATCCAACAATCTATATTCTTCTTGTTTCTTTTCATTATCCTCCAACGCAAAAACACCATCATTATCATTGTCATTATTGCCAATCGGATTCTTCGATACTTTGGAAGATTCTTGTTCTTGGATGATAGTATTATTAAACGAAAATAGAGATTCGATACTTTCTTCTCCTCCTCCTAATGATGATGATGAAATGTTCCATGAAGAAGATGATGATTGGTTAATTAAACCTCCTGAAAAACCCATTTTCTAACCATTTGTGGACCTTTTTAAAATTATTTGAACCTCTCTGGCCCTCTTTGAACCTATTGCCAAACCTAAAAAGGACCATCCATATTTTCACCTCTTCCTTTCCTTAGGGTGCCAGTAGGGTCGGGCCAAACATAAACTCGAACCCGATAAGATTTATTGGGTCGGGTTGAATCAGGATTAAAAAAAAAAAAAAAAAAAAAAAAAAAAAAAAAAAAAAAAAAAAACCCTTATGGGGTTGTGTTACCCAAACCCGATATAGTTATCAGGTCGGGTTGGGGTTGAGTTATTTTTATTATCAGGTCAATCAGTTAAGACCCGAAATATAATTTTTAAAAGTAATTTTCCTGAATTGTGAAAGCCCACTAGCTTTTTACAGGTAGACGTGGCATGACCGTTAACAAACTAAGGGTGCGTTTGTTATAGCACTTTAGAATGGGTTTTGGTGTGATGTGACACTAAACATTTGTTTGGCTATTTCTTTTGGGAGGAGTAATGGAATGAGTAATCAAAGATTGATAGTTGGGCACTTAGGTGGGTTTCAAGTGGGTATGTGTATTTTGTGAGTCATCTTCATTTGTCTTTCTCTATATGTGTGGTCCACTTTTATTATTTTACTATTTAAATAATATATTTTATTCAAAATTTATTATAAAACATATATTTAAATAAACACAAATTTTCTCTCCTAAAAATACTCTCAATCAAAATCTTAATAGTTTGTTTAGTTCAATTGCATTAGACATGGCATATCATTTAATAGTTTGTTTAGTTCAGTTGTGCTCTAATAATCATTGCCTACAGCTAAGGTTTTTTCTTATTTTCTTTATTTAAAGGCTATTCATATATTTAGGGTCTGTTTGGTTTTTAGATGGGTTTAAGATTAGGATTTGGATTTGGATTTAAATGTGAGATTTGGATTTGGATTTGGATTTGATGTAAGAGAGAAAATAATTTTATATGTTAAATATATAAAAGTAAAATTATTTAAATTGAATTAATTATTAGACATAAAATCAATATATTATTTTTAAACTTTGTAAAAGTTAAAAAATAAATATATGATAACTGATGTGTAGCTAAGATACATCTGTAGATGACAAAGTCAAAAAAAACAAAAGAGATGTCAGAAAAGTTGGAGGGCCTGGTGACTTTTGTCTAACCCCATCAACGAGGGTATAAGATACTGTTCAATAACCCATGGATTCAAACCAAACGGTTAGTTTTTCTTTGAAGCCATTACTTAAATCCAAATAGCCTCTACCAAATGGGCCCTTATTTGCTTACCGGAATCTGTTTTTGAGCTTCTTTTCACACGCATGCCACATATTATTGTTTTTTATTTGTACAAGTTGTAACATTAAAAATCATAATCTTAAGTGCCGCATTTCATTGTTTATTATTTGTACAGGTTGTAATATTGACTCTGAGGTGAGTTCATAGCCCTACTTTTACTCTTTTAACTGTTTTATAAATTCCTTGGGGGAGAATACATGCTACTACTGCTTTTATGATCACAATTGTTTGAAAACTGTTTGCTGTACTCTTGATATTATGACTCTGTGTAAGTTGCCAGCCAAAAGTCCCCTACATCATGAACCATTAATCACTTGCGAGTGAACGCAAATATCGTGGATAGTACTATGGGCAAATAAACAAACATGGGCAGATATTAAAGAGAATAAATTTGGCATAAATAATCCCTCCACAGTCTCAGGAGCGGCTGAAAAAGGCAAAGGCAAAGGGAAAAGAAAAATGGCTTACAAGTAACATATTGATAAGGTTTTAAAAGGTACCTTTTTGAGGGGTCATTTAAGCCCTTATTCGATCACTTTTGTATCCGTTATTGCTTAATATCGTTCCTTTTCACTTTTTAGGTCTCTTTAAGGCAAAATGCTAGAATGATACTTATTTGGACGAAAAGGCGCGAATATACGAAGAAAATGGCCAAAGTCAGAATCGAGACACTCAAAGCTGCTGAAACACAAGGCGACGGCGTCACTGCTTATCTGCGACGCCGTCGGGGAGGAATTTTGCGATGACTCAGAAGCGAAATTGCATGTTTTCAAGGGACGGTGTCAGGTTATAAACGAGTAGGCCGTCGCTACTCAGACGGCCTAGATGCAGCCAAGACGGCGTCAGAAGCTGAAGGGGACGGCGTCACAGTCATAAGGTGACGCCGTCGCAAGGTTTACGTGGCCAAGACGAAACCCTAATGACGGCGACACGACGGCGTCACGAAACATAAGGTGACGCCGTCGCAGATGTAATCTTATATATAGAATCCGAATTTTTCAGTTTTAGTGTGTAGTCTTTTGGAGTAAAACATAAAACCGAACCAAGGCTTTCTTGTGCAGTATTTTAGGGTTCTAAACCCTATTTTACATCAAGATAAGTGTTTACTTCATTAATACAATTATGTCTTTGATTATTTGTGTGTATGCTTGCATGTTCTCCATGTCCGGCTAATTTATTTGTGTGTTTGCTTAGGGAATATGAAACTTAATTATTGAATATTGATTGGTTGATTCTTATCTTAGTTGACTAATGATCTAGTAGTGCAATAGGTCATTCGTTGTGTACTTAATGCTTGATTCATCTTTGTGAACTTTAAAATATAATTATCTGAGTAATTGTAGGCTAAAGCATCCAAAGATCGCCTTAGAGTAGGAGTTTATAAATCACGTGTGGGTTTGTAGACAAGACCCTTTTGGTAATTTCAAAGAGTTAGGGAAAAACGCACACCCTACAACCTTAGACACACAACGCAACTAGGAATAAGGACGTGACAAATCAACCATCAATAGGAGATAATTAAGGAGTAGTAAAACCTAAGTAAACACATCTTTAAACTATCATACGAGTACACATTAATTAGACATAGACTATCACAACCTTAGCTTAGATAATTAGATAATAGTAGAGTAATCGGTAGCAATACCAACCCCCCAAATCTAATACCCGAGATTCGTACCTTTCCATTTTCTTAAAAACATAAAAAAGACAAAAAATAATCTTCCTCAATCTCAACCTTAGGGTAGTAACTTCTCACTAGCATTCCTATTCCCCTAGAGAACGATATCAATACCCGTGGCTTACCTTAATTACTACACTACAACGATTAGGTGCACTGCCTAGGGTGTTATAAAACTTTCTCGAAGAAAAGGAAGTTTCCTTGACCCCGAACGACGCGTGTAGCGTTATCAAGTTTTTGGCGCCGCTACCGGGGAATAAAATAGCTAGTTAGTAGTCCACCTCGTTTAGGTTTCCTTACTTGATTCCTATCAAGTAACTTTTTTCTCATTTTTAGCTTTCTCTTAGTCTATCCCCCTTCTTCGTGACCTTTGTTCGTAACACCCATCACTTTTCATCATGGAAGGTGATAACCAACCACCACTCATCAACCCACCACCAAACGACCCGCCAAGAGCCCGTACTCTTGGTGAATACTCGAGACCAAGCCACCTAGGCTATAGGAACACCATTGAGCTTCCCGACCAAGCCCAAACTACGGCCCTGCTATCCGACACCATCCGGTTGGTGCAAAACGGATGTGCATTCCATGGACTTCGATCCGAAGATCCAAATCAGCATCTGAGGGATTTCCTCAAAATTGTCGATTCCATCGACCTTGATGCTACTACTCGGGAGACCACGCACCTGCGTCTCTTCCAATTCTCTCTACGGGACCAAGCTAGTAATTGGCTTGAGCGACTTCCCGCCGGCTCCATCTCAACTTGGGATGATCTTACCTCTCGCTTCCTTGCTCAATTTTTCCCACCGGGGAGAACCACTAAGCTTAGGAATGACATCTTGATGTTCCAACAACGTCAAGGTGAATCTCTCTACTAAGCATGGACCAGATTCAAGGACTTACTTCATAAAGTCCCTCATCACGGCATTGATCTTTGGCTCCAAGTCCAAATCTTTTATGATCATGTCAACTTCCCCACTAAGCGATCCATTGACCAAGCGGCCGGTGGAAAACTTAGTGATCTCACTGCGGAAGAATCATGGGAAATAATAGAGGACCTTGCCCTCTACGACAACGAAAGTTGGGATGACCCCCGTGAACTTCCCAAAACCGTCAAGGCAATCTCCTTGCCTTCCATCGACTCACAACCTTCCAACCGTAGGATGATCAAACTTGAAGATCAAGTCAAATTCCTCATGAGTTCTTACGAAAATCCTAAGTCCTCACGCCAAGTGAATAAAATCACTCTACCTTATGAATTATGTAGTAGTCCTCATGACACTCGTGATTGCACAAGACTCCCCGAACAAGCTTTTGCGGACTACGCCTCTATGCGTACCGACGGAGCGGGAGAGAAGTGGTACACTTTCAAGCCCGAACAAAACAACTTAGGAAACTCTTACAACCCCTCATGGAGAAATCACCCTAACCTTAAGTGGAACCAAAACTCAAGCACACCCCAAAGCTCATCCGGTCCACCCACTAGGAACCCCACTAATCTTGAGGCATTTGCATCTAGATTTTTGTCATCCCAAGAGACTCAATTGAATAAGCTTGAAGCCGATTTTAAGCAAAAACATAGCGAGATGACAAACAAGCTGGATGCCCTCTTGAAAGCCTTCAATGAGCGGGAAATTGGAGCACTCCCAAGTGATACCATAAAGAACCCAAAAGTGAATTCGATTGCATCGACTTCATGTTCTAGTTCATCAAGGGAGAACGCACATCCATGCCCCTCACATCCAACGATTCACTCGGTAAATGCTATCAAAAAGGGTCCCAAGCCATCTAAGATGGGGTATCAAGGCCCGACACCATTGATAGGATCTACTATTGAGAAACCCCTCGTCCAAGAATCCAAACCTAGTTTAGAGGAGGAGTACAAGGAACTCCATCAAGAAAAACCGATTCTTGAGGTCTTAGCTCATGCACCTTATTATAATGCTTTAAAAGATAAATATGAGTTAGAACTTAGGCTTGGAAAACATGGTTCCGCTTTTGTGCGAAAAAACTTACCTAAGAAGTTGGACGATCCCGGGCTATTCACTCTTCTGTGTAGGCTTGGAACTTCCAAACCACTCGACGCTTTAGCCGACTTAGGGTCATGCATCAATCTTGTTTCGTTGTCCCTCCATAGAAGCCTTAACTTATCAAGCTATAAAATGTTTTGCTAACAAGAAGTGAGTAAAATAACATCAATATTTAGTTATTGTTTATATTTTATCGTTCAAACAAAGTACTCCAAATAAGCAATTGTTGCAAATAATAGTACTACTACAACAACAATACTCATTCCTGTAATATTAATGTATGGGAAAGGTGAGATTTAGATGCAAATATATGGTACTGCATATGGTGATTAGTATGGTTTTTAGTTTGATTCCATTTATTATGATTGATGTGAAATACTGAATTTCATAAAATACTCATCAAAGCGAACAAAGTAGAAAGTCTTAGGTTACTCCTAACCCTCACACCATTTCATCTTCCACCTTAGCGCCACAACAACATTCTTTCTCCTTTGCCACTATCTCACTTTTCACTCTCAACTATCTCACACTACTCCACTTTTCAACATATTTTTTTGTTATTAAAATACCTCACTAAATACTGTAAACACACTCACAACTAAAAAACAAATAATAAATATACTAGAGTAGCCCACAAATGCACAAAACCCGAATGGTGAAAGTTTCACATGAGATTTTTTTCTCTTCCCGACATGATCGCCATTTGACGCGTGAATGGCCCTATGCCATTTCCTCACTCTCTGTGTTGGGACCAGCCTTAGAGAAGGATTGGGTGGAGTAGGTGGTGGGAGCATGTGGCAAAAACTATATATATATATATATATATATATATATATATATATATATATATATATATATATATATATATATATATATAGTACAGAGTACATTTTTCAAACCAATCTTTTTTATTCTTCATTGTTCATAATCGTGTAATAAAAAAGAATGCTGAATTATTTCAAACAAAAGTGAAAGATTAAACAATAACCAACTTTGCATATCAAAGTTAAGTAGGTAGCCTAGATGAAATATGACAAGACATATTGCCTATTTATCATCTACTTTTACTTCATATGTATGAGAATTTCTGCTATATATATCTTGTTAATTGTTATACTTGTAGTTAAAATTCTTCATTTCACTAGCTGGAATGCGTTATTAAACAGTAAAATAAGGCAATTTTACTACTTTATATATCACTACATTATTTGTGGCCCGAAAGACTTGACTATAAGAACATAATAAAGGAATATTTTAGGGCCCAGCCAAAAGTACTAAAACGCGGTTCACGCGACATGAAGTACTAAAACGTGGTTCCAGCGAAATGAAGTTCAAAGTTCTTGGAAATTATTGAAGCATCCGTCTGGAAATTCTTGGAATCCCATATAGCTGGAATCCCACATGTAGGAAAAATTCTTGGAAAATAACCTGAATAGCGAGACCGCTGGTCTGGGAAACTACGAACTACTAGTTTAGCCTATCTGGCCTAACTAGCTTGTTAAAACAACCTGATCGGGACCTCTACCACTCTTGTAGATAGCTCGGGACTGGTACCGTACCGAACCGGCACTGTTTTGGTGATTTTGTTTTTTTTCCCGACCGAAAAGAAGGTACCGTTCCCGGAACCGTCTACATGTTCAGTGCCGGTTCCGGTACCGGTACTTGGTACCGTTTTTTCGGTACACTCTCGTTTGAGCACCGATTTCCAATAAATTAAAACTTTCCGTGTAATGTCCCAGTTAGCTATTGTCTTTATTGATAATTTCATAGTTTGATGCATCAGTTGATAAAAAGAAAGCCATGATGAATAAGAAAACAATGGCAAGAATAGCATTCAATAATGTCTCGTTAGTTTAATTATACAGTCATTCAATACATATCCAATCTCGTTAGTATTCTCATGCAAATGATTAACTTAAACATATATATTTACACTTATATAGTTTAATCTGGTTCGTATTCTCATGCAATACATATATATTTACACTATAAGTGCCTCACAATAAGAACTAAAGGTCTCTTAAAGGAGGATTATTTACAGTAAAAAATTGGATTTTTTGTATTCCGGTACCAAAACCGGGATTTCCCGTTTTTTTCCCGTATCGATTTAGTGATACTGATTTTCTTTAGCTTGTTCTGTAGTCCCGGTACCATACCACGTATGGTGTACTGGTACGGTTTCGGTACCGTAACATCTGTCTGCACCCTAGCTACCCCTTCTTAGGGCACCCACAATGGGTCTAGGTGGCAAAGTGCAATGACTTCTATTATGCGTATAATGCATTGTGGAAGTATCAATTTATTAGTTCATTGAATAAGAGTATGTTTCTGAACAAACATCTATTATACTATGATATGTAGGCCATTTCATATATATTTGTCCACTAGCACTTATTTTTCAAATATTTAATTGTATTAGTTTGAGAGTTATACATGTTACCAAGTTCAATTGACTGTGAAGATTTTATATGCAAGAGTTCAATGATGATGTGGCAATATATAGAACCTTCAAATACTCCATAGATTGGAGATGCTCTTATCACAGACACGATTTTCAATGAATCTGAATTTATTGCAGTAAATGAAAATTCTTGAAAAGTTTTTTTTGAGCAAAATTTCTTGGAAAGTTCGTTGTTACATTTTCAATAAATATGTATTTATAGGAGTAAATTAGCCCTATCTTTCTTCCATTCCATAACAACATCCCTCCTTCCTTCAAGTTTTGAGGGCGTTTCATCAAAATATAAGGATATAATGTCTGGCAAATCTAGTTTGTTTATTTGTCATCACACCATAAACAACACACGTACCACTAAACTCTGAACATCAGACTATAAACAAACACCTAAACCATACCATAAAGAAACACACATAACCAAGGCGGTAGTGGTCCATATCTGTTCGTGGAGGTGCAGTGTAATGGTGTCGGATATATGTGACAAGCTCAAACAAGAAGTTCAAACAAAAGGCTTAGTCAGCAGACCTTGCAGGCTCAATATCAAGTTTAGGCAAAAGACTTGATAATTTCTCTATTAGTGGTAAACTCCCATTCAAGAAAACAGATATACGTCTTTGAAGATCCCAACAAAGTCTTTAAAGAACAATTCGGGAACGAGTCAAAGAAATGAGTTTAAGAAGACCTAACATCCTCAGAAGAAGTTCTAATCAAACACAAACAGAA
Source organism: Chrysanthemum seticuspe (assembly GCA_019973895.1). Classification (NCBI taxonomy): domain Eukaryota; kingdom Viridiplantae; phylum Streptophyta; class Magnoliopsida; order Asterales; family Asteraceae; genus Chrysanthemum; species Chrysanthemum seticuspe. Next base: position 5,649,089 of record BPTQ01000006.1, on the reverse strand, counting down.
CTTCCAACTCAAGAAGATCAAATCCGTGGTTATCGGCAAATGGCACGAAGTAGATATCAAGCAGCCAGAACGATAAGAAGAGTGTTTGGAAGAAACAATTACAATCGTACACTGGAATCAGCCGTAGATCCAGAAAGGCAGCTTGACATATCAAGAGAAAGGCGAGCAAGCCTCGTTCCAGCAGAAGTACTCTATTCAAATAATAGAAGTACTTTAAGTCACAGAGTATATGAACATTACTCTGAACAAAGAATCCTGTGTATTGGTGAAAATCAGGTTAATCTTCGACTATGTAATGAAGAGTCTTATGGAAGCCTCAGAACTGCAGGACTTCAACATATTCATTTGGGAATATTCATGATAAGGCTACATGCACTCCAACGAAAATGTGCCGGAACAAAAGCTTTGGTTGTTCTCCGCGACACCAGATGGGAAGATATATACAGTTGTCATATCATTGGAAGCATGGAAGTAGATCTCTCTGCAGGGACACAACTAATCTACAATTTCCCTGATATAGTCCTATGTATTTATGACTTCCACCATCATATAGAAGTTGCTATACAAACCAATGGGTATGATACCTGGCAAGGTGAAAGTAACCTTCAAATTACACTGGCCTTAACAGGCAGATTAACAAACACCAGCTATATGGGATTCCAGTATAATGTGGAAAATGTTGCAGATCATCTCACAACAAATGGCATCATAGCAATATCTGGCGAAAGAATAAGTATGGTAGACCTTGAAGGGTCGAGCTGGAACCTAAGGCCATCTGAACATACCTCTGTAAGCCTTCGATTTGAAAGGTACCGCCAAGCACCTCAACCACCAAGATACTCTGTTGATCAACATGATCGAGAAAGGTTGAGTAACAATCTTCTAGAAGAAGATGAAGAGCATTTAATATAGTGTGTGTGATACGTTTCAGGTCTCCTAAAGACATAACCAAACTACTGCCGTTTCTTTTTATTCTTGAAGAAGTGGTCATATGACCATTACTAGGAGAAAATAGTTAGCAAGTTTATTCCATGTTTTAGTTTAGTATTTCCCATGCATGCATGTATTTTAGTTTCTAGAGTAATGAGCAGTGGGCCACGTAAAAGTAGTTTTGCTTCTCTAGTATGTAACCGCATTTTCAATGCTATTAATATGTAATCGTTGTGTTAAAGTAAAGTCTAGTTTTTCTTTTATTTTATTTTTGAGAGATTGACCATCTTTCATGGTTTTTCTCAATTGTGCTTTCATCGACTTAGTCAATGCCTCCAAAACGTTACCCACTACATATCTAAGAAAAGATGGCTGCCATAGCTGATCAATTCGCTGAATGGCTTGATATTTGTATCCTCGTCGAATGCCCGACTCGACATTATCTTACAAAAACTCACTCTCCAAACCACCTTTACAAAAAATGAATCCAACGATCACACCTCCAACACCAAAATTGACATCACCGATACCACAACCCACTACACACAAATCAATACACCTACATTTTCTGCCTTTGATGATTACCAATCTCTTACAGAAGTCACTTTCCATGACCAGCCCATCTCACAAGGCTACCCACTATCAACCAATCTAAACACATTTAGTCCTACAAGTCAACCCTCGCTATCAGATTCTCCTTGTCTATCTCAAACACTACCAATCGATTGTTTAGGCCTAACTATGCACATCAGACGGTCTAAAGGTTTGTGTCTTAAGTTTTTGGAACTGTATCACGTCCTTCATCAATGCAACACACCTATCTTCCTTAATTTCGATCAAAAAATGGATCTAATCCTACAAAAAAGTTCCTTTATTTCCAATCGGGACATGAACCTGGTCCCGCAAAAAAGGACCCTCCGTGGGGGATATTTATCGTCGATTATGTCAAACTCGGCCTTGAGGACAAGGCCGTTTTTCAGGATGGGAGTATTGATACGTTTCAGGTCTCCTAAAGACATAAACGAACTACTACCGTTTCTTTTATTCTTGAAGAAGTGGTCATATGACCATTACTAGCAAGTTTATTCCATGTTTTAGTTTTGTATTTCCCATGCATGCATGCATGTATTTTAGTTTCTAGAGTAATGAGTAGTGGGCCACGTAAAAGCAGTTTTGCTTCTCTAGTAACTGCATTTTCAATGCTATTAATATGTAATCGTTGTGTTAAAGTAAAAAGGAAGAAAAGTAAAGTCTAGCTATAGTTTCTCCCTTATCTGATCGGAGTCTTGCCCGCTCAGGGCCTTATCATCTCGTCTCTTACGCTGTGTTCTCAAGTTGAGTAAAAAGGAGGAAGTAAAGTGAAAGCGAGGAAGTTTGTGTTCTCAAGTTTTTTTTAAGGAAGTAAAGTGAGGTAAAGTGAAGTAAAGTGGTGATATCACTACAAAAAAATGTAACATTTGGCACTACTTTCTCGTGCCAAAAATGTAAAGAAAGTCGACCCAAACCAAAAAAGGCACGACATGTCGTGCCTTTTTGGTCAACCCTTTTTTGTTGACCCAAATAAATTTGGCACGACAAAACCTTTGAAATTTTGGGACGACAAAAGTGTGGGGCCCAAAAGGAATTCAACCTGAAAATACAGAAAGGCACGACATACTTTTGCAAAATGGTACGACAATGTCGTACCAAATTTTATTTTATTTTTTTATTTATCTTTTTAAAATAATAATAAAACGTAATTTTGAATACAGAATACAAAATGGGACGACAATTCTTTTGAATATTAGGGACGACATTGTCGTCCCTAATAATTCTGGGTGGGCAAAAAAAAATGCAGCAAATGCAGTTTTTCCAGATTTTTTCCGGAAAAAATCTACCAAAACAAATACAACCTGTAATTAATCACAATCCACAATACCAATTCGACAATATGATACAATACCAAATTACTAAACAGATCGAATAATATTCCACAATTTCACGATACCATTCAACAAATATGATACAAAGTAAACTACTCTTAAACTATACAAGGCGCAAATTTCCTAAATAACATGTCTCAAACTAACAAGTCACAAGCTTATAAAGCTAACATGTCTCAAAATTATAAAGTTAACATAAATCCACGATAACATTCGAAAAATTCAATAACATTCTGCTGTCCCGACTGTCCACGGTCCCGGCTGTCCCAAACACCCCGACGGTCTCGGCTGTCCCAAGCACTACACATAAAACCATAGTTAAACAAACTATTATCGTCCCAAAACACATTGTCGTACCAAATTAATTAATAAAAACTTAAGGCACGACATTTTCGTACCAAAAAAAAAAAAAAAAAAAAAAAAAAAAAAAAAAAAAAAAAAAAAAAAGTCACTTACCAGCACAAAAGGTGATGGTGGTGGAGCTGCGGCTGTTGCGGTTGTTGGTGGTGGAGCTACGGCGGTGGTTCACGGTGGTAAGCTGCTGCTGCGGTGGACCATCTAACCAACACAAACACAACATAAAACCATAGTTAATCAAACCATAATTAAAGAAATTAAATTAACAAACCAAATTTTAACAAAAAAAAAAAACCTTTAAATGTTACAAAATAGCAAAAATTATACAAATTGTGCACAGTGGTGCGCGTGTAATTGATGGTTACGAGTGATAGTAGTGTTTTGGTGGTGTCGAATTGAAGAAAATAGCGATTTTTTGGGATTTTTATGGTTTTTTTTCGGTTTTTACGAGTTGTTTTTTTTGTTTTTTTTTTTTTTTTGTTTTTTTTTTAAGTGTTGAGAGAGAAGAGAATTAGATCTGTATCAATTATTGATGTAAAATTGGGACGACCAAAACGGGACGTCCCTTTTTGCTTTTTTTTTGCCCAACTATTTGGCGCGTTGTTTAAATTTTCATGGAAATTTTGGTAAAAAAAAAAGGTACAACATTGTCGTCCCTTTTTGTTTTTGTTGTTTTTTTTCTTTATCTTTTGTATATTAAAATGTGTTTAGAATATTTAATAAATACTAAATAAATTAAATTTTTTTATAAAATTTTTAATAATTTTAAAATTAATTAAACTAGTTATAAAAAGTTTAAATAAATTAAAAATAATTTAAATTAGTAACAAAAAATTTAAATAATTTAAAAATAATTTAAATGAGTTATAAGAAATTTAAATAATTTAAAAATAATTTAAATTAGTTAAAAAATATTTAAATTGGTTGAAAATGAATTAAAATTAATTATAAATTTGTATATAAATTAAAACGCCTGAAATGTTAAACGAACGAGTCAAGATGATGTCGTTATACATGACATGTTAAAACGGATGAATCGATATAGTATCGTGCTATGGCATACGTATCATGCTAAACGACCAAGTATAGGTGTTATGGTATACGTATCATGTTAAACGACCATGTATAGGTGCTATGGTATACGTATCATGTTAAACGACCAGATATAGGTGCTATGGTATATGTATCATGTTAAACGACCAGGTATAGGTGTTATGGTATACGTATCATGTTAAACGACCAGGTATAGGTGCCATGGTATACGTATCATGTTAAACGACCAGGTATAGGTGTTATGGTATACGTATCATGTTAAACGATCAGGTATAGGTGCCATGGTATACGTATCATGTTAAACGACCAGGTATAGGTGCTGTGGCATACGTATCATGTTAAACGACCAGGTATAGGTGCTATGGCATACGTATCATGTTAAACGACCAGGTATAGGTGCTGTGGCATACGTATCATGTTAAACGACCAGGTGTAGGTGCTCTGGCATACGTATCATGTTAAACGACCAGGTATAGGTGTTGTGGTATACGTATCATGTTAAACGACCAGGTATAGGTGTTGTGGTATACGTATCATAGGTATAGGTGTTGTGGTATACGTATCATGTTAAACGACCAGGTATAGGTGCTATGGTATCATGTTAAACGACCAGGTATAGGTGCTATGGTATACGTATCATGTTAAACGACCAGGTATAGGTGCCATGGTATACGTATCATGTTAAACGACCAGGTATAGGTGCTATGGTATACGTATCATGTTAAACGACCAGGTATAGGTGCCATGGTATACGTATCATGTTAAACGACCAGGTATAGGTGTTATGGCATACGTATCATGTTAAACGACCAGGTATAGGTGCTATGGCATACGTATCATGTTAAACGACCAGGTATAGGTGCTGTGGCATACGTATCATGTTAAACGACCAGGTATAGGTGCTCTGGCATACGTATCATGTTAAACGACCAGGTATAGGTGATGTGGCATACGTGTCATGTTAAACGACCAGGTATAGGTGTTGTGGTATACGAATCATGTTAAACGACCAAGTATAGGTGCTATGGTATACGTATCATGTTAAACGACCAAGTACAGGTGCTATTGTATACGTATCATGTTAAACGACCAGGTATATGTGCTATGGTATACGTATCATGTTAAACGACCAGGTATAGGTGTTATGGTATACGTATCATGTTAAACGACCAAGTATAGGTGCTATGGTATACGTATCATGTTAAACGACCAAGTATAGGTGCTATGATATACGTATCATGTTAAACGACCAAGCACATGCTGGATTTGTAAAGTGTTCTAAGTTAACAAGATTATGGTTTCCAAACACCCCTTTTCCAATAGTAAATTACACATGAATAAAGAAACAACTTGACAACAAAACGAAACAGATCAAACGAAACCACTCGGCAAGCAAACGAAACAACTCAAACGGTATGATACACAACACGACATAGACCATATGCTACACACGACATACGAAACAACTTGAAAACAAAATGAAACAGATCAAACAAAACAACTCGGCCATTCAATTATTTTCCCTGCTACTTCCCGCTCTGCTAGAACCTGCACCATCTTTTCCCTTCCTTTGCTTGACGAACTGTTCAAACAATGCTTCAAGATTTGTTACCCTATTTCCCGCATCATCAAATGTGTAATAGAACGGGCTTTTTCAGCTTCATCTTTTTCCTTCCTTTGCTTGACGAAATGCTCCCACATTGCTTCAGCTTCCAGCGTGTTTTCTCCTCCAACACCATTAGTTTCACAGTCCAAATACACCCTGTAGAATCGCTCTTTCCTTAACCATTTCAGAATGCGGTCTCTTATCAACGGGTCTATGTTCTTATAAGAACCATATTCATCATAAATTTATGACCCATACGTATCAATAACTCGAGTAAAGAGATATATCGACGACAAAACCAGTGACCACTCATTTTCCGGCGTGTAATCAGCCATTATATTGTTACGTGTGTTTTGTGGGAATTGACGATTGGATTATTTATGTTTTGTCGGGATATATAAGGAAAACTTTACGGGAAAAATAAAGGCGGGAAACTATTGGCGGTAAAAATAATGGCGGGAAACTATTGGCGGTAAATAATTTTTTTAATTCTATAAATGTATTTAATTTTAAATTAAAGTATTTAAGTATAAATATAAACTATTTAATTTTAATTTTATATTAAATAAAATTATTTAAATTAAATAAAAACAATTTTTTAAATTAAATAATTTAATTAAAAACTGGTTTATAAAGTTAAAAAAAAAATAGATTTACAGTTTGGGACGACAATGTCGTCCCAAAGGGTTTGGCGGGTCCAAAAATAATGGCGGGATGTATTCAATTTTCGTGAAAAGTTATTTATAAAGATTTTAAATATTAAAAAATGAAATAATTACAAAATGGGACGACATTGTCGTCCCAAACTGTGTGGGCCAAAAGCTCTTTGTTGACTGCTCTTTTTGTTGAAAATGTGTGGTACCCATCTTCAATTTGGGACGACAATGTCTACCCAAATATTTTGGGCGTCCCCAAACCTTCGATTTGGTGTAGTGTATATTAGTTATAAAATTTTCACTCCACTTTTGGGGTGAAAGTCACTTTACTTCCTGTCTTTTACTTTACTTCCTTTTTTTTTCATTTTCATTCATTTTTTTTCTTGAGAGATTGACCATCTCTAATCGGTCTTTATCAGTGTGATTGTTTGTATGAGTGAGGATGTTCGGTAAGTTAAATTAGGGGTTAAATGGTCATTTTATGTAAGGTAGGGATGTAATTTGGTAGACGTTTGCTCTCGTAGGGATCATACTTGTTGAATTGAACAACCTTGCTAATAATATAGGCAAGAGATTATTAGTGCCAAAATGAATGAACTACAGGGATGATTTTTCATTTCACTCTTTAAAAAAACTAATATATGGTAAAATGAATAGGCCAGGCAATTCAGTAAAGCAACTTTCACTCTTACAGGCCCAAAGGCCGAAAACACACGGGTGAAGTCAGACCAGAACCCAAGCACAAACCCGGTCAGCTTTCATCATTTTGTTAGACCATTTTGAAATACCTTTTTTTTTTTTTTTTTTTTTTTTTAGTCTATCATTTCATCCATTTGTTGAGCATGATGTGTAATCTTTTTTATTTTTATTTTTCCATAATCATTACTCAATAGTAAAAAAAAATTTGTAATAGGGTCGAGGTGAGCTAGTGGTAAAAGACCTGCGTTCGTGTGTGGCGTTAGGCTCAAACCTCGTGAACTCGAATAGTTACCAAAAAGAAAAAAAAAAATGCAATTAAAAAGTATGATAACATTTGCGGTGGCTGACCCAAAACTAGAAGCGACCACACAATTTTTTTTACGGTAATATAATAAACTAACTAAGCATGATAAGATGGTGGGACGAGGTTCATTTAGAAGAAATCATGATTTTTGACAAAAGTTTATCCTACTCGGCAAAAATCAATGTGGTTGCTATGAACTGTGAACCATAGGCGGAACTATTAAGAGGCAGGGGAGGTTCTCAGCCCCCAATGTTGGTTTAGGGTTTCTTGTTCCATTAGTTCCTTGTTTCGCTAGGAATCACAAACGGTACGCATGTTCTTTTAATTCGGTTAATTTTTTACAAGTATTATTCTTTACTTCCGCAGCAGATTGCTTTGATGATGTTTACTTGTTTTATATAATTGTTAGAGTAAATTGCATTTTTGGTCCTTAAGGTATGGTCAAATTGCAGGTTTCGTCCTTAACATTTCGAAAGTGCAGCTATAGTCCCCATTTTGAAGTTTTTGTTGCATGTTTGGTCCCTAATATGCAACTTAAGGACCAAACAGGCAACGATAACTTCGAAATTTTAGGAACCAAATCTGCAATTTAGGGACCAAACATGCAACAAAACATTCACAATGAGGACTACCGCTGCACTGTCAAAATGTTAGGGACGAAACCTGCAATTTGGCCATACCTTAAGGACCAAAAATACAATTTACTCTAATTGTTATGTATTGTAAAACCCTACACATATCTGGTGTATTAAAAAACAAGCCCAATAAATATATATGTTACAAGACAAACAAAAATTCTAAATAAATTTACATTCGGGAATGACCTGCTATTAACAGTCTTTAACTCTACTGAACCAAAATGTGAGTTCGCTGAAAAAAGCAAAGATATAAATATTTTTTTTATTCCAGTAATTAGCCATCCATGCCACCATCATCTACCACCCCAACGTTATCTCTATAATCATCATCTAGTGGAGCTTGATCATCTTCAGTGGGAAGTTCATAACCTAGTGCATCGGTATCCATGTCATCTGGGGCGCCATTCCTTGGAACAGCCTCCGATCCTCTGCTACCATGGAAGCCAGATTATTGTAGAGATAGTATATTTTTTTTACCTATTATCGTATTATAGAAGGTTGAATTGAAAATTTTAAGCTAAAAACAAGGAAATGGGTTGAAAAGTCGCCTGAAATGCATTTTTTTTCGTGCATAAAAGAGCTGAATCACTTGATTTAAACATTTAGAATATTATTCTGCTAATATCATTTTTCTAATTGTATTTAGTAATGTAAAGTATTTATTTGAAAATAAAGAGAGGGGTTATAAAAAACGTAGCTGCATGTTATTTGAGCAATTAGGCAGCCTACCTTGAACAGACAATTTCTCTCCTTTGCACTTGTAATCAGGTTTTTCAAGTTCTCGCGCTTGTCTTGACTTAGTGTTTTTGCAGAGACCCAACCACCTATGGTAACCAAAATATCAATTCGACAATAGAAACTTATAAATATAATTACGCAAGTTCAACACATTTACTTGTGAATGAGTTAATTCGAGTTATGTTAATTCTATCTTTACTAGGTCAAACGAGTTAAAAGTCACTCAAAATGTATTTATATGGCATAAAACCTATAAAGTATTTTCACAAAAAATTAATAACTTCCATGAGAAAATATATCACATATTACTCACTAAACTATATTTATTTTGGGTAGCCATAGGTCTTTTTCCCCATCTGCTTACAAATTATTTTCAAAAAATTATGGACAAATGATGTTTTGAATAAACCCGAAAACGTGCAAAACCGGACGAAAACGTGTAAAACCGGACGAAAACGTGCAAAAACGAACGCAAATGTGTAAAAACAGACAAAAACATAAGAAAACCAATTTTTTGGTTATTTACTAACGGCCGTTACTTAATAGTCACAAAAGATTGAAAAAGAAGATGACAAGCGCTTTTTGGTCATTTCTTTCGGATATGGATTTGATTTGTAACATATGCAAACCACAGTGACTGAACCAGTAAAAAAAAAGACTTCAGTAACTGAAAGTAAAAAATCCGATAAACTCACAGTGACCTTTTATGTAATTAACTCTTAAAAAAATATATAGCAAAAGTAACAAAAGAAAAAATAGTTTTAGAATTGTCGGGTCTTATCGGGTTGACCCGATAAGATAAATCATTCAACTCTATCCCGACCCTATAACAATACTGGGTTATTGCGTTCGGGTCAAATTAACCCGATAAGCATTTTCAACCCAATTAAACCCGATCTATAAGCGTTATCAGGTTCGGGTTGGGTCAACCGACCCTATTCACACCCCTACCTCAACACTTTAGTCCTGAACTATCTTTCCTCATATAAAACAACTTACTTCTGACACAAACATCTCTGGTTGGCCATTAACATCATGTTCAGGCCACATTCAGCACACTTTAACTAGGTTTATGCTGATAAGGCAACATATGGTCACACAAAACTAAATCAAAACCACACTTGAACTAGGTGTGCTAAGGCAATGAGACAAAACTTTTACGCTCACACAACCAAATCAGCCCTTTTGCAATTTCAAAAGAAAAGTTTATTATGCTTTGATAGAATAAACTTAAAAAAATGAAACAAGAAAATGCTTTTGTGCTCATCCAAACAAGAGCAGCTACGGCCACTCGTCTCACCGTCAAACCATAAAAAGCTTTACTAGAAATAACTCATACTTGTCATTTTTGTTGTCCCAGCGGGGTTTAAACACTTGAATGAATAAGTAAAACGAAAGTAACAACGATATGATTCAAAACGATTTGTATTAAGAATCAAAGTATTGGTTTTTACACTATATTTGTACAATATCTGGTTGCTTTCTAAACGAAACAAACAGCCCCTATTTATACTAGAATGAAGCGACATGTTCTTCTGATCTTGCGTCTCCTGCTTTTCATGAACCGTTGTGTCGTTTGGGTTTTGTGCCGTTTCTCCCATAATAACCGTTTATGACAGTTAATAGGTTTAGGACAAACCTATTTGGTCCTTGTGTCTTCCGCAATGTACATGTAGACCCCTCCTTCTTTTATTTAATCTATAACGAAAGCCTAAACTTCGAGCCATGACTCAAGATTAGTCCAACAATCACCCTAATCTTGATCATGCTTTAGTAGCTCATTCATATTTCATGATTCGTTTTTCTTAGAAGGTCCTTGTCTTTATTCTTTGGCTTTTTTCTCATTCTTTGCTTGACCTCTTTGTCTTGAATGTCTTCACATCTTTTGTATTCCTCGATCATTTCAGGTCGTCTCTTTTTCGTTGATTTCCACTGCTTTGCTGGTCTTTCTCTAGCTGCACTTATTCCATCACTGGTCTCTATGCCTTTTACATAACCTCCTCTTAGCCCTACAGTAACTTTCATCCCTTCAAATCATCCTAGTCTTCATAGCTTCCTTGCTATCTTCTTCCACTGCCTTGGCTTTCACTAGCATCGCTTGCTTAGGTTCATGTACAAAACTTGGAATCTCCTTTGCAGTCTCACAATAACTATCCAGAACCTCATAAAGTTCTCTAGTCTCTATGTCAATCTTACTTGGAAATCTTAAACTATTGATAGCCTCTTGAATCTTCTTTAGACATTCTACACTTGTCATCTCATTCTTCATCTTGTTTTCAAATGAACTTTCTCGTTCATGCATCTTCTTCTCGAACTCTAGCTCTCTCATTCTGAACTCCTCCTTGAGTTCTTGTTTCTTTTCTTCAAAGTCATGAAGCATTTCATGCTTCCATAACTCCAGTTTACTTTTTAAGCCAGTCTCAATTTCTGACCTTAAATCTTCTAAACTTTCATTTGGGATTTCATTCTTCTCAATGATAATTCCCTTCCACCTTGGTTCTTCTTCTGAAGATGCATGTTCTAGTTCATCCTTATCAGTCATAGTTGCCATCAACAATGTAGGTTCATTGTCCTCTTCTACAATGTTTGTCTCTTCTTCTTTATCCTTCTCTGGATAATTCTAGCAATATGTCCAAATTCATGGCAATTATAACATTCTGCACCTCGTTTTCCTTTCTTGAAGCGGTTTTGATCTCTAGAGTCTTTCTTTCTCCAATCACGATCATCTCCATCCTTGCTTCTAACATGTTTTGCCTTTTCGTCACACCAATTGTCTTGAGACGAATTAGCTCTTCCTCGTTCACTGTTCTTAAAACCTTTCCCATGACTAGACTTGTTGTCATGTTTTGTGAAGATTAACCTATCCTGATCATCATTAGGGCTTCTGTTAAAGATGTTTACTCGTTCCTCAAAGGCATTTAGCCTTCCAATTGTCTCATCTAAGGTTGTGTTTTCTAGATCAGAAAATTGTTCTATGGCTGCTACAATCTGTATAAATCTCTTCGGTACGGAACTTAGAAGTTTTCGTACTAGAGTTGCCTGATCAAATGTTGATCCTAAGCCACTAGCCCTTGTAACAATACTATTGAGCTTTGCCGAGAAAGCATCAATATTGTCATCTTCTTTCATCCTCAACATCTCAAATTCCATTTTGAGAGTTTGTAGTCGTGCCTTTTACACTCTATCTACACCTATGTGCCTAGATTGTAGTGCTTCCCAAATTTCTTTTGCACTCTTACAACTAGCCACTTGCAAAATCATATCCTCTGTTAATGCCGGGTAAAGATATGTAATTGTAGTCATATCTTTCTTTATATCTAGTTCATCATTACCCTTAGGTTCTATTATTTCCTAAAGCCCGTTTGCCATTAGTATGGTTTTTATACACAGAGCCCATACTGTGTAGTTTGTAGGTTTTAAAACAGGACATTGAAATTGGTTAAATGATGTAACATCCTTGTGAATTACGATTTCCTTGTTTTTATCTCCTGACATTGTGCCTAAAAACTATTCCTAATTCTAGTAAGAATCTAGGAAATTTTATAACTTCAACTAGGAATCAAAAGTAAAATTTCTAATCTTATCTATGTATAATAAGACTAAAAATTATAAAAATTCAGATTTTAGTTTAGAATATAAAACCCGAATTCTGCGATTCCTCCACGATACGATTTTCTATCCTTGTTGTTTTTCGGAACCCGCAAGAACACTTTCCTTCCTGGTACAACCAACCAAACGCACCCCTTTGGTGTCTTCTTCCTTTTGTATTTCGTTCGAACCAGAAAGTAGTAATAAAAACACCAAATCTTTCCTTTGTTTTTCTTTTCCGAAGCAGTAACCACAATTGTTCTTCTTCCTTCTCTTTCCTTTTCGAACCAATAAAAACACCAAACCAATGTTTTGTTTCTTTCTGTCCTTCTTCGAGACAGACCAAAACAAAACACTAAAACTTCTCTTTTTCTCTTCGAACCAGTAAACACAGAAAAGTGTTCTTCTTCTTCCTTGTACAATCAATCAAACGCTCCCTTGGTGTCTCTTCCTTTTTTTTTGCCTTATATGTTCGAATCCAGAAACCAAAAACAAGTTTCCCTTTGTTTTTTTTTCTCTCTCTCGTAAGTAACATAAAGATCAAGTAAAATAAGCCGCAGAGAAAGGGGAAAAACAACCAAACCTTTAATCATCTTTCCAAAATCAGGGAACATGCAATTAGGGTTTTCAATAATCAATTAGGGTTTTCAATAATCAATAATTGAAATCGGTAACCCCAGTGTGAGATTCACCAAACACACAAAATATATGGACCAAAACATAGTCACCTGTGTAGATAAAACGATGCGGCAAACGGAGATCCACAAAATGCATAAAAATATTGTTTCCATAGTACAGGCAACTGTACCACCTGACCCACCGACATACGAACACATCAATGCATTTCGTAGATCAACGAAGCATGGGTTTTTTCCTCGGAGATATACCCAGCCGGATCTAAGAAGAAAAGGGGCAATGTGAGTAGCAATGAACAGAACGGGCATCCAAAAAAAGCAGCGTCCCAAGCCACACGTGCGAGTACTATAGATTTTGCACTGTTCCTAAGAAATCCCAACAAATGTATAAGATACTAAATATGGGTTTGATTATATTACAATAAATTTACAATATAATGCTATTATGTACGATGGATTCTTTGTTGGTATGTTATTTTCTACAAAGTCTGCAAATTAATACCATTGGATTTTGGCTGCAAATTTATGTTATTGCAAATCCGTTGCAATATTACAACGGATTTTCTTCCCTTGGAAAACTACCAAAGTTTTCCCGTTGCAATTCCGCTGTAAAAAAAATTCATGGAGCATTTATGCAACGGTAGAAATCCGTTGTAAATCCGTAAATGACCACTTGCAACGAATTCCTACCGTCACATTAGCCCTATTGTGTTTTAGTGAGAGTTAATGCAACACATAATTTCTTCCTAAGAAAACAGTTTTTACGACGCATAAATGTGTCTCTATACGTGATAGAAAGTTAGCATATTTTAGGACCTCAAGGTGAGTTAATAACCCCACATTTACACTTGAATTTTTTTACTTTGGGGTGAGAATACATTGCTTATTTTTACGTTTGAACACAAGTACATTTACCTGTTTACATACTGGCCTAAGTACCCGTTAACCCATATTATCATTTTGCCACTCATCATGAACCGTTAATTACTTTGTAAGCGCGAATGTTGTTAATAGATCTATTGGGGTTGACTCTCCCTGTCCGAGTTGACTCTAGTACACGTCAAACGGACGCAACATCATTTGAGGTTTTCTAGGTGATCTTAGGGTTAGACACCGGCATTGGGCGCTCTCTTTATAGTAACAGTTAACGCTTCAGTGCCATGAGCTTATGGCAGTAGTAAACGCATTTTTTGTGACATTGTATTTGTTATAATGGTCATACACGTTATAAAATAATGTGGTATACTTTTAAAATTAGTTAAAACATATGATCTCACCAACTTTATGTTAACCTTTTTAACATGTATTTCTCAGGTCCGTGATTGATGATTTGGCATAGCATGCAGCATAAGCATTCAGTCGCATATCGATCTCATCTTTTGAAGATTTATGCATTTATCTTTTGTTTGATAATATTTTAAAAACTTATTTATTTATTCTCGTAAACTATTACATTGTATGGTTCTAAAACTTTGTTTATATCTTATCAGACATGTATTTTCAAAACGACTCATTTAGAGGTCGTTCTTTATTATCTTGTGCTTTGTGCTATGATCATCATTCCTCCAGTTATCTTTCTGCTGCGATATTTTTTTTTGGGGGGGGGGGGGGGGTGTGTGACAACTTTGTAAGAAGCATAGAGTTGGTATAACTTTTCACTTTTGATTATACGACTACATAGTGGGGTGCTATTTTGATTATACGACTACATAGTCGGGTGCTATTTTTTTTTGTGCTATTTGATTATTAAAACTAAAAACTAATAAGGGTTCAGCATGCACGAGTACAACAATCATTTATGTTAATATTAATTGGTTGTTTCCCTCAATAAGTTTTTTATACACATTACATTATCAAGCTATAAAATGTTTTGCTAACAAGAAGTGAGTAAAATAACATCAATATTTAGTTATTGTTTATATTTTATCGTTCAAACAAAGTACTCCAAATAAGCAACTGTTGCAAATATATAGTACTACTACAACAACAATCACAATACTTAATCCTGAAAGATTAATGTATGGGAAAGGTGAGATTTAGATGCAAATATATGATACTGCATATGGTGATTAGTATGGTTTTTAGTTTGATTCCAGTTATTATGATTGATGTGAAATACTGAATTTTAAAAAATACTCATCAAAGCGAACAAAGTAGAAAGTCTTAGGCTACTCCTGACCCTCACACCATTTCATGTTGCACCTCAGCGCCACATCAACATTCTTTCTCATTTGCCACTATCTTTTCACTCTCAACTATCTCACACTACTCCACTTTTCAACATATTTTTTTTTTATTAAAATACCTCACTAAATACTGTAAACACACTCACAACTAAAAATCAAATAATAAAAATACTAGAGTAGCCCACAATTACACAAAACCCGAATGGTGAAAGTTTCACATGAGTTTTTTTTTTCTCTTCCCGTCATGATCGCCATTTGACGTGTGAATGGCCCATGCCATTTCCTCACTCCCTGTGTTGGGACCAGCCTTAGACTATGTTTATCCATTAGATTGCCAACCTAATTTCCACTTTATACATAAAAAAAATAATATTTTTTTAATAAAACGATACAACATTCCTTCCATTAGATTGTCAACCAGTTCAGTGAGCAACCTATTGTCACAACCCACAACCTGCCACGTGGCAACTCATAAATGGATGCTTTAAGTAATTAAATTAAATATAAAAAAAATAATAGTATATGTTAGGTTGGGTTGTTGATAAATGATATAGATTGGTTGTATGGATTTTATGTATATTTACACTTATATAGTTTAATCTGGTTCGTATTCTCATGCAATACATATATATTTACACTATAAGTGCCTCACAATAAGAACTAAAGGTCTCTTAAAGGAGGATTATTTACAGTAAAAAATTGGATTTTTTGTATTCCGGTACCAAAACCGGGTTTTTCCCGTCTTTTTCCCGTATCGAATTAGTGATACCGATTTTCTTTAACTTGTTCAGTAGTTCCGGTACCATATCACGTATGGTGTACCGGTACCGGTACGGTTTCGGTACCGTACCATTTTTTGGGTACCCATGCTCATCCCTGTTGGAAATTATTGAAGCATCTGTCTGCACCCTAGCTACCCCTTCTTATCACAGACACGATTTTCAATGAATCTGAATTTATTGCAGTAAATGAAAATTCTTGAAAAGTTTTTTTGAGCAAAATTTCTTGGAAAGTTCGTTGTTACATTTTCAATAAATATGTATTTATAGGAGTAAATTAGCCCTATCTTTCTTCCATTCCATAACAACATCCCTCCTTCCTTCAAGTTTTGAGGGCGTTTCATCAAAATATAAGGATATAATGTCTGGCAAATCTAGTTTGTTTATTTGTCATCACACCATAAACAACACACGTACCACTAAACTCTGAACATCAGACTATAAACAAACACCTAAACCATACCATAAAGAAACACACATAACCAAGGCGGTAGTGGTCCATATCTGTTCGTGGAGGTGCAGTGTAATGGTGTCGGATATATGTGACAAGCTCAAACAAGAAGTTCAAACAAAAGGCTTAGTCAGCAGACCTTGCAGGCTCAATATCAAGTTTAGGCAAAAGACTTGATAATTTCTCTATTAGTGGTAAACTCCCATTCAAGAAAACAGATATACGTCTTTGAAGATCCCAACAAAATCTTTAAAGAACAATTCGGGAACGAGTCAAAGAAATGAGTTTAAGAAGACCTAACATCCTCAGAAGAAGTTCTAATCAAACACAAACAGAACTTCCAACTCAAGAAGATCAAATCCGTGGTTATCGGCAAATGGCACGAAGTCGATATCAAGCAGCCAGAACGATAAGAAGAGTGTTTGGAAGAAACAATTACAATCGTACACTGGAATCAGCCGTAGATCCAGAAAGGCAGCTTGACATATCAAGAGAAAGGCGAGAAAGCCTCATTCCGGCAGAAGTACTCTATTCAAATAATAGAAGTACTTTAAGTCACAGAGTATATGAACATTACTCTGAACAAAGAATCCTGTGTATCGGTGAAAATCAGGTTAATCTTCGACTATGTAATGAAGAGTCTTATGGAAGCCTCAGAACTGCATGACTTCAACATATTCATTTGGGAATATTCATGATAAGGCTACATGCACTCCAACGAAAATGTGCCGGAACAAAAGCTTTGGTTGTTCTCCGCGACACCAGATGGGAAGATATATATAGTCGTCATATCATTGGAAGCATGGAAGTAGATCTCTCTGCAGGGACACAACTAATCTACAATTTCCCTGATATAGTCCTATGTATTTATGACTTCCACCATCATATAGAAGTTGCTATACAAACCAATGGGTATGATACCTGGCAAGGTGAAAGTAACCTTCTAATTACACTGGCCTTAACAGGCAGATTAACAAACACCAGCTATATGGGATTCCAGTATAACGTGGAAAATGTTGTGGATCATCTCACAACAAATGGCATCATAGCAATATCTGGCGAAAGAATAAGTATGGTAGACCTTGAAGGGTCGAGCTGGAACCTAAGGCCATCTGACCATACCTCTGTAAGCCTTCGATTTGAAAGGTACCGCCAAGCACCTCAACCACCAAGATACTCTGTTGATCAACATGATCGAGAAAGGTTGAGTAACAATCTTCTAGAAGAAGACGAAGAGCATTTAATATAGTGTGTGTGATACGTTTCAGGTCTCCTAAAGACATAACCAAACTACTGCCGTTTCTTTTTATTCTTGAAGAAGTGGTCATATGACCATTACTAGGAGAAAATAGTTAGCAAGTTTATTCCATGTTTTAGTTTAGTATTTCCCATGCATGCATGTATTTTAGTTTCTAGAGTAATGAGTAGTGGGCCACGTAAAAGTAGTTTTGCTTCTCTAGTATGTAACCGCATTTTCAATGCTATTAATATGTAATCGTTGTGTTAAAGTAAAGTCTAGTTTTTCTTTTATTTTATTTTTGACAGATTGACCATCTTTCATCGGTTTTAATCAATTGTGCTTTCATCGACTTAGTCAATGCCTCCAAAACGTTACCCACTACATATCAAAGAAAAGATGGCTGCCATAGCTGATCAATTCGCTGAATGGCTTGATATTTGTATCCTCGTCGAATGCCCGACTCGAAATTATCTTACAAAAACTCACTCTCCAAACCACCGTTACAAAAAATGAATCCAACGATCACACCTCCAACACCAAAATTGACATCACCGATACCACAACCCACTACACACAAATCAATACACCTACATTTTCTGCCTTTGATGATTACCAATCTCTTACAGAAGTCACTTTCCATGACCAGCCCATCTCACAAGGCTACCCACTATCAACCAATCTAAACACATTTAGTCCTACAAGTCAACCCTCGCTATCAGATTCTCCTTGTCCATCTCAAACACTACCAATCGATTGTTTAGGCCTAACTATGCAAATCAGACGGTCTAAAGGTTTGTGTCTTAAGTTTTTGGAACTGTATCACGTCCTTCATCAATGCAACACACATATGTTCCTTAATTTCGATCAAAAAATGGATCTAATCCTACAAAAAAGTTACTTTATTTCCAATCGGGACATGAACCTGGTCCCGCAAAAAAGGACCCTCCGTGGGGGATATTTATCGTCGATTATGTCAAACTCGGCCTTGAGGACAAGGCCGTTTTTCAGGATGGGAGTATTGATACGTTTCAGGTCTCCTAAAGACATAAACGAACTACTACCGTTTCTTTTATTCTTGAAGAAGTGGTCATATGACCATTACTAGCAAGTCTATTCCATGTTTTAGTTTAGTATTTGTTGGGTTTTACTAATCATAACAATTTTATAAAAACAAGTAAACATCATCAAAGCATGCAGCGGAAGTAATAGGAATAATACTTGTAAATTAATTAACCGAATTAAAAGAACATGCGTGCCTTTTAGCGAATTAAGAACAAGGATCAAAACCCTAAACCCTAAAATTAGGGTTTATGCAATTCGACCCAATTAAAGTCGACCTCCAAGAATACCAACACAAGTGTATTGGCCCTTCGTTCTTGTACACACGTATTAGTAGCGAATCAATGAGAAAAGCTAGGTTCTTGATCACAATAGATTAACCAAATATCTTTGTTATGCTCAAGGTGACTCGTAAATCCCTTACAATGGGGATTCACTTCGTCGACCAAGGACAAGAGGAAAGAAAGAAGAAGTTTGGCCTTCTATTGAAATCTAGTGTCCCAAGGATGAATACTAGGGATGTATTTATAGCCTTATCGTAGATGTCAAGTTTACTATAGTTTCCGATGTGGGATTCTATAGTTTTCGGCCAAAACAAGCCCAAAATAGGATTCCTAAAACCTTCTATTGGCTTGTTAACTTTTCTTCATATCCCGTTGACATTTAACGACCGATAATCAAAACTCCGTTAAATTCCAACTCTCATTAATTGTTTTATTCGTGATCAAATAATTAGATACAACGTTTTGTATATTAATTATTTATACATTGATTCTCATACGTAATGTGTGCAATCCCGAAGTCTCGAGTTCGAATCCGGTCATGCTAATATTAATAATTATCCATAAACCTTTCAGCTCCCACTTGGATATTACTTAATATAGTAATAACATTGGTTAGTCTAGCTTTAACACGCCAATGACCCCAGATCGAATCAAGTATGGTCTCCTGGAAAAAACCATTTAATGATTCATCATTTTTACTTATCCTTTTACTTCTAATACTTCATTAACTGTGAATATGGATCGAGTCATTTCACAAATTAATATTTAGTTTCTCGTTATATCTGATTGAACAAGATTATCAAATCATCTGAACGTATTCCGGATAGATCTTGGGTAAGGCCTTACAAACATCTTGTCAATCCTACGAGGGGCCCAAACAATATTATGCTTTGAAACAAATTCAAAGGAGTAAATTCTCTTGACTACAAGCATAACTCATGAACTTTGTAACACTTCTGAAAATAGCTCTTATAACTACCAGTTACGGATAGCGTTAGACTATCTTACACAAATGCACTACATTCATATCAGTTATCTGGTATCTCAAGTCTGAGGATAGACACTTCATGATATACTTAATGACAAAGATCCAAAAGTATCATCATGTAAAGTTGGGACGAGTCCTATATTCAATTAATTGAATATCATGTGAATTTGGCATGTCCCACGCATCAATATACTTAAAGTATATTCTATCAAAACTCAGATTTGTCCTAATTCAATGACATTCCCACATCATTGATCGAAAACGGACCTTTAGAATAACACAAGTTATTCACGGATTAAACATGCAAATATAGAATATAATATTAAGAAAATGAAAAATAAACATAACCAACATTTAATTTCATTTAAATAACATTTGTTCAAAACATCCCTTATCCAAATACTAAATAGATCAATGCATGATAATACTGGTTAATGAACTATGTCTCAAGTAATGACAATCATACTTGTTGACAAGGCATAATTTCAACTAACTTTGATCTATCGGAATTTTGAGAATACTTATTTCAAGAATTCAACAAGTGAAGTTCTTGTGTGTGTGCATTCAAAATATTTTGATATTTCCACATAATATTTCATAAAGTGTGTGACATCCTCAACCACCAATTTATGACAATCAAACTTTCAAACAATTTTAAATATTAAAGCATTCTAATTCTTTATTGTATAAAGCAACTATGATGTTGGTTGAGCACAACTAGTTCACATGGCCATCCACAGGGATGAAATCCTCCCATGGCTAGTATTGAGTGTCATCTTAATTATACCAGCATCATTGTATACAAACAACAATATGCTCTTTAAAAATTTCGTAAACTTCAATATCTAAAGTGTAATGTTTGATGCCTTCAAACTTTCAAGTTTGTTGGCTATGAAAATTACGCAACAATTGATGTATTGCTCATCGGTAGAATTTGAGAGCAATTCCAGGCTCAGGAATGTAATTCTAGATTCAAACATATTCTATTAGAATATTCATTACACTAGTTATCTAATAACTTCATTAGATATCAAGGTTGTCAAATCATCTTGCCTTTCAAGCATGATACAACAATAACATGATGTACATGAAAAATCCTTATGTCAAACAAAGATTTAATTCATGTTCTACATATCCATTTTCCAAATGATATATCATGTTCTATTAGACTCATTTATTTCACTGCACATGTTTATTAATAATAAACATATATTCCAAGGTTGTATGTCTTATTTTCTAAATCTTTCAAGTGAAATTCTATTCCAAACTAAAACTTAACATTTAGCTTAGATGGAATGTTACTACCCAAAACATATAAGATTTAAAGAAAATAAATATAATACTCCCACTAGCTTTCAGGAATACTTAGAAATTATCTTATTTTAATTTTAAACAGAAACTTGGATTTAATAGTTAAACATAAGAATCATCTCCTAGATGCATGCATATATCCATTTATGGATTCTTGCCGTTTGTACATTTCCAAAGATTATGTGAATTCATAAAACTCCTTTGTATTACTTATCGTCCTCGCAAAAGTAAGCACACAACAAAGAGTTTTTGATATTCATTGTCAGATTTCATATAAATGAAATTAAGTATGACAATCATAACCATTATATATTTAATGTGCCAAGGAAAGAATATTCAATCACAGTTAATCGCTTAAGTGTGATTAATAATCTTGTCACAAGCCATGCATTAAACACATGTACAATTTTGTCCATATAATTTCTTACACAAAAAATTTAAACCACTAGGGTTTTCCTTCCTTTGAAGAAACTCATCTTTATTAAGATAAACCAAGTTTTCAAAGTTGATTATCTTTTTGAACAACATCTTAACATTCATAGTATGAATAATTTACCACAATTCAATATTAGGTAATGTATCATTATGATTAACAGGTTTACAATGATCCCGTAATTCATATTTCTCATCATATCAAGTATCTGAGATATCGTTGCGGATCTATGAATGAGAATTCCATCATTTTGAGGTCTATCAGATTTGACCTCATCATGATATTTACTAGTGTATTTTAGAAGATTATGTGTTTTGTAATTGTTATTTAATCTCTTCAAGATCTAAAAAAAACTCCCACTTGCTTTTGTAATTTAAAGACTATCTATAAATACTTAAGCAATTAGAACAACACTAAATTGTTTTCTTTTGGGATATTACAAATCACATTAATAGTTCATAAATCTTGTTCATTAATAACCTACTCCATAAGTAGTTTTAACACAACAGAACTTCAATATAAGACTCAATGTGATTCATCACATTCCATACTAAAATGGTGTCTTATTAATCTTCTAGGTTTTGAGTTTATTAAGTATATCCAATCAATACTCAATTTTCTGACCTTGATAAATTTTGGAAGAAAAGAAGATATAGTTATCTTGAATCAAACAACGAAACAAATGTTTGATTCTTCTAACTGAACATTCCATATACATACAGTATTTCATTAGATTTAATATTGTAAGACAATCTAACAATATGTAAGATAAACTTATTCCATTTGGCTTACCTATTTACCAACTAAGTCAACTTAATGATATAATAGTATATTCAAGCCAATTGCATGTTTTATAACATACGTATTCTTTGACCAAGTCAAAAGACATAACAGTTATAATATCTTACTTTATATTATTAAGTCTTTAAAAGACTTCATGTTTGTGAGTTTATACAGAAACACATAACCATGTATAATATAAAGTAATTATGAACACCACGCCATGGTTTCAATTAACTAAATTTCAAGTTAATAAACTATTTATGTCATTTCAAGAATACACAAATATTTAAAGTAGCATTAGATTACTTTATTTTAATTATGTCATCCTTTGGAGTGTCGAACTTAAGAAACTGCAAAAGCATCCACGCCTGATCCCACGACAAGTAGAGATTTACCTTGAGATTACAATCTAGCCAAGATTTCACTTAACCTAAAATGTAACTTCAAGTGTTTCTATAATTTGAATGGCATAAGACATAAAAGTAGTCTATGTTATAATCTTGACACATGTTCTAAACAAGTCAATCTTATTAGAACGTTAATCTCTTACCTCAAGAGAATCCATTAATCATATTTGTATGTGTTGTTCCTTTGCACACAATAAATACTTCTCCCACTTGTGCACAGAACAACATCATATAGATAAACACCATGACATTCGTTTGTTTATGTGAGCAATATGATAGTGTCATAGATATATAAGCAGTACAAGTAGATGTATGACCACTTAATTATCAAGGAAACGTTCATAACTATCCTTGAGAATATGAATGTCTATATTTTTGAACGTAATGTATTATTTCAAGAAAATCTAGAAATAATCTGAGATACTACCAAGATAATAAATCTTGTAACTCCCACTGAATTAGACAACGTTACAATAATTTCTTATTCAGTAATACACCATACTCCTACTGGATTTGACAACATTGTAAGTGTTTCATTAACCAGTGAAAATAGCATGCTATTACGTTGCTACCCCTTTGTAAGACCATTCGTAACAATTACTTAGGTACTAAAAGTGTGTATTCTACTCAGTAGATGATGGATTATCCATCAATGCTGTTAACTTGCAAAATTGAGTATGCAATTTCTTCCATAATAGGTCTACTATCCCCACAATGGTGTGTAGCCCTTTAATTGGTCAAAGCAAAACAACTAGATAAACTATACTAGTTTGTCTTTTACCAATTTTGCGGTAATCAGTCTAGCTTCTAATTTAATAACTCATAAAAAGTTAAACATGTTTTCTAGTTGACTAAAATGTCATATAAGAATTCAATCACCAACAGAGGGTAATGAAATCTCTTAAGGAAAACATGGTGTGCAATTTTCTTAACTATTAAAGTTGCTATGAGTTATACTAGAATTTAAACAATTCTAATGTTCCTAACATACCTTTCTCAATCATAAAAAGGAATAGGATTGAGTCTCACTCTTCTTCCATGGAAAAGAGTTTATGTTTGTCTTTTAGTAAATTTTATTGATCAAACATTTGTTTGAAAACAGAACTCGATCAATTTACCAAAGCCCAAACCATGTTTACGGTTTAATGTCGCATTAATACAATCAAAAGAATTAACAAAATTCAATTTTAGTATTTTCGGTAATTTAAATCTTTCAAGAAAATAAAATACCCTTGGTCAATATTCATATTAACCATAGAATTTTCCTTGAATCTAGGACCCTCATTATCATAGTTTCACCACATCAGTTGATCTGCTAGTGATGAAAGTATAGAATAGTAATGTCGAAGAACAATAATTGACAAACAAGTTTCCAACTCCAAGAAAATATAGGATTTACAATTTTGCCAAAACAATTAATGCAAAATGTAAGCATGTTTTATCACATCTTATGCCTTAAGTCATAGGTCTCACTAACTAACGTAATTAAGTTGTCTAATTTTAAAACTGCAAATCATTAAGTTGAGGTCTCACACAACAAAATAATTCACCTTGTTATTGTAATCTAGCTCAAGGTCTCACATAACTAAATTACAACTTCAAGTGTTTCATATCATTAGATGGCATAAGCTTAAATTTAAAGGGTACAATTTTTGACGTGTAATCAAAACTTATGTATAAAGAAGCATGCATACAACTTTATAGCATAATATTTTCGAAAACCTTACATCAGATTTTAATTGCTAAGATTAAATTCTACAAAGTTTTAATCGATGCGTTGAGAAACTTACAACTTTGCACTAAGATGCTTCGTACATAGAATGGTTATACTAGGTAGCTCCAATCGAACTCACAGGGGGCAGAGGATCAGGTAAGCGCAAAAGCATAACCTTAGACATCCATTCAGTGTGACTGTGCGCACTTCTTAATTAACCCCTTTATAGTTTATTCTAGTGGGTGAGCCGTTCTAACCATTTAGTACAGTCGCATCAGTCGATTAAAAGTTCAAGATTTATACTTAGAAGACAAATCAAATTTTACCATTATTTAGTCCATTTAATTTTCTATTCTCAAAAAACCCTTTTTGCTTTCTAACGTGTCATACAATATAAACAAAAGGCACATTAATAAAATTAAAAGGAACTCAAATAATATACATATAACTTAACAATTAACATATGTAAAACAATTAGCCACATGCATAATTTGTTCGATAAAACCCTAATAATCAATTCTAGGTTTAATAATGCATATGTTTAACCAAGACTTCCACGTGTTTTCATCAAGTACAACGTGAGCCACATACATCGATGAATCGATTGCGTAAGTCTTAGCTAAAACACATACCACATAGCACATAATTGATTCATTAGATATATTGAGGTTTTCCCCAATTCAATATTTATCAAAATGAATTACATGTGAATAAACTTAACAATTAACGATAAATATATATTTAACAATTTAATCATATAATCAATAATCCATGATAAAACATGCATGTATTTACCATGGATTCCACATAACAATTATTCAATTCCAAGATACACATATAATCATGGCACATAACAATTATCCATGAAAACCACATAAAATATACATGCAATCCTAGGGTTTCTACAAGTTTTACAAAAAATAAAACCTAATTAAAAAATTAAAGGGCAATCGACCTTTATAATAAAAAATTAGGTTTCAAATTTTTAAAACCCTAGAAACCAATAAAAGCATGTAATAATCACAAAGATTCAATTTTTTTGTGTTTCGATAATTAATTACAACCTATTAACGGCTCTTGATGCCACTGTTGGGTTTTACTAATCATGACAATTTTATAAAAACAAGTAAACATCATCAAAGCATGCAGCGGAAGTAATAGGAATAATACTTGTAAATTAATTAACCGAATTAAAAGAACATGCGTACCTTTTAGCGAATCAAGAATACACGATATCAAGAACAAGGATCAAAACCCTAAACCCTAAAATTAGGGTTTATGCAATTCGACCCAATTAAAGTCGACCTCCAAGAATACCAACACAAGTGTATTGGCCCTTCGTTCTTGTACACACGTATTAGTAGCGAATCAATGAGAAAAGCTAGGTTCTTGATCATAATAGATTAACCAAATATCTTTGTTATGCTCAAGGTGACTCGTAAATCCCTTACAATGGGGATTCACTTCTTCGACCAAGGACAAGAGGAAAGAAAGAAGAAGTTTGGCCTTCTATTGAAATCTAGTGTCCCAAGGATGAATACATAGGGATGTATTTATAGCCTTATGGTAGATGTCAAGTTTACTATAGTTTCCGATGTGGGATTCTATAGTTTTCGGCCAAAACAAGCCCAAAATAGGATTCCTAAAACCTTCTATTAGCTTGTTAACTTTTCTTCATATCCCATTGACATTTAACGACCGATAATCAAAACTCCGTTAAATTCCAACTCTCATTAATTGTTTTATTCGTGATCAAATAATTAAATACAACGTTTTATATATTAATTATTTATACATTGATTCTCACACGTAATGTGTGCAATCCCGAAGTCTCGAGTTCGAATCCGGTCATACTAATATTAATAATTATCCATAAACCTTTCAGTATTTCCCATGCATGCATGCATGTATTTTAGTTTCTAGAGTAATGAGTAGTGGGCCACGTAAAAGCAGTTTTGCTTCTCTAGTAACAACATTTTCAATGCTATTAATATGTAATCGTTGTGTTAAAGTAAAAAGGAAGAAAAGTAAAGTCTAGCTATAGTTTCTCCCTTATCTGATCGGAGTCTTGCCCGCTCAGGGCCTTATCATCTCATCTCTTACGCTGTGTTCTCAAGTTGAGTAAAATGGAGGAAGTAAAGTGAAAGCGAGGAAGTTTGTGTTCTCAAGTTTTTTTTAGGAAGTAAAGTGAGGTAAAGTGAAGTAAAGTGGTGATATATTAGTTATAAAATTTTCACTCCACTTTTGGGGTGAAAGTCACTTTACTTCCTGTCTCTTACTTTACTTCCTCTTTTCTTCATTTTCATTCATTTTTTTTCTTGAGAGATTGACCATCTCTAATCGGTCTTTATCAGTGTGATTGTTTGTATGAGTGAGGATGTTTGGTAAGTTAAATTAGGGGTTAAATGGTCATTTTATGTAAGGTAGGGATGTAATTTGGCAGACGTTTGCTCTCGTAGGGATCATACTTGTTGAATTTAACAACCTTGCTAATAATATAGGCAAGAGATTATTAGTGCCAAAATGAATGAACTACATGGATGATTTTTCATTTCACTCTTTAAAAAAACTAATATATGGCAAGGGAAGGGTTATTTTCAGAAGAAAAAAAATGCGAGAACTGCGAGAACTACTATCAACCAATCAGATTTTTTTTTGGATATTTAGTTTTAATATTTAATTCAAAAGGGTATTTTGGTAAAAATACTTTTTAATTTTATCTTTTATTTCTTTTTACAAAAAAAAACGTTTGTTTTCCCGAAATTTTAGGGTTTTTTTTTTGGGTATTATACCTGTTTAAAAATCAATATGTGCACAGGTGTTTTGCATTACGTAAAAATTGTTTTATTTGCACATTTATCTTTAAAAAATATTACATAAATAAATATATACAAACAAGTAAAATTTATTAATAGATTGATACAATTTTATACAAACAACAAAACTTTATTAACAAATATTACATAAATATATTTTATTACAAATATATAGAGCGTGCACATGGGCATACTACAATGTTTTTAACAGTTGGTTCATCTTTTAGGCGTGCACATGTATTCCTCGCTTGGTCCAAGAATACATGAAATCTACACTTGTGTTTTTAATCCTTGTGCACATGTGTTTTTATTGTCTCGCTCATCTTAACAAAGAATATAAATGTTATACAAAAAATTATCTTCATGCATCTATATGTGCATCACTTGTTAGTCTTCAATGCTATTACCATCTTCAATAACCTGAAACAAGCACACACAAAAAAGAGAGTATTGTTGCACATTTATAGTCTAATGACATCATCATTAAAGCTATAAACAACAGAATATTCCACAAAATTCAGATTTATTCATGTGTTTTTATTCATGTGCACATGTGTTTTTATCGTCTCGCTCATCTTAACAAAGATTATAAATGTTATACAACAAATTATCTTCATGCATCTATATGTGCATGACTTGTTAGTCTTCGATGCTATTACCATCTTCAATAACCTGAAACAAGCACACACAAAAAAATAGTACTGTTGCACATGTATAATCTAATGACATCATCATTAAAGCTAAAAACATACCAGTTTCAACACTTATTAGTAAGATATAACTCAACTGTTGACATTCTTCACACTAATAGGCCTAATTGACCCATCAAGTTATCATAAATTATAAGTAACCAAACTTTGGTTATATCACATGACATCTCAATTTACATAGTTCATCTATAATATTGAAGCCCACCCATATATGACTAAAAAATTACCACAATACATTTTATGGGCCATGGTCTTAAATCTCATTCTTGCTATACAACGAGAGTCACGTTGAGGTACTTTATTTTGTAAAATATTTATTTATTGCTAATCTTTTGATAAGTAACCTTAAAAAAAAGGAGTCTTTACCTTTAAGGTGAGCCAATTTTCGCAAAGCCGTAGGTGCAACCATGATAGACATCGAAATATTGGACCCCAAAACCTGTGTGGTCAAATCAATTTTCGCATAGCCGTATGCAACCACATAATTTTAAGGCAACCATTTTGGAACCCGTTTTCGATAACCATTTCTACCAAAAAAATTGAAAAAGTGATTAACCAATCATAAAAATTATCAACCACAACAACAACAAAAAAATTTGCAACTTCTTTAATCACAGTTTTACGGCAAGATCTAAAATCACAAATGTTAGTAACAAAATTGAGCAATAAGTTTACACTAACAGTAATTTACCAACAAAACTATAACAAAGTTTTAGCTACAAAATTATTACTCAATAGTAAAAAAGAATTGTAATAGGGTCGAGGTGAGCTAGTGGTAAAAGACATGCGTTCGTGTGTGGCGTTAGGCTCAAACCTCGTGCTCTCGAATAGTTACCAAAAAGAAAAAAAAATGCAATTAAAAAGTATGATAACATTTGCGGTGGCTGAACCAAAACTAGAAGCGACCACACAATTTTTTTACGGTAATATAATAAACTAACTAAGCATGATAAGATGGTAGGACAAGGTTCATTTAGAAGAAATCATGATTTTTGACAAAAGTTTATCCTACTCGGCAAAAATCAATGTGGTTCCTATGAACTGTGAACCATAGGCGGAACTATTAAGAGGCAGGGGAGGGTCTCAGCCCCCAATGTTGGTTTTGGGTTTCTTTTTCCATTGGTTCCTTGTTTCGCTAGGAATCACAAACGGTACGCATGTTCTTTTAATTAGGTTAATTTTTTACAAGTTTTATTCTTTACTTCCGCAGCAGCATGCTTTGATGATGTTTACTTGTTTTACATAATTGTTAGAGTAAATTGCATTTTGGGTCCTTAAGGTATGGTCAAATTGCAGGTTTCGTCCTTAATGTTAATGACCCGATAAGATAAATCATTCAACACTAACCCGACCCTATAACAATACTGGGTGATTGCGTTTGGGTCAGATTAACCCGATAAGCATTTTCAACCCAATTAAACCCGATCTATAAACGATCTATAAGCGTTATCAGGTTCGGGTTGGGTCAAGCGACCCTATTCACACCCTACCTCAACACTTTAGTCCTGAACTATCTTTCCTCATATAAAACAACTTACTTCAGACACAAACATCTCTGGTTGGCTATTAACATCATGTTCAGGCCACATTCAGCACACTTTAACTAGGTTTATGCTGATAAGGCAACATATGGTCACACAAAACTAAATCAAAACCACACTTGAACTAGGTGTGCTAAGGCAATGAGACAAAACTATTATGCTCACACAACCAAATCAGCCATTTTGCAATTTCAAAAGAAAAGTTTATTATGCTTTGATAGAATAAACTTAAAAAAATGAAACAAGAAAATGCTTTTGTGCTCATCCAAACAAGAGCAGCTACGGCCACTCGTCTCACCGTCAAACCATAAAAAGCTTTACTAGAAATAACTCATACTTGTCATTTTTGTTGTCCCAGCAGGGTTTAAACACTTGAATGAATAAGTAAAACAAAAGTAACAATGATATGATTCAAAACGATTTGTATTAAGAATCAAAGTATTGGTTTTTACACTATAATTGTACAATATCTGATTGCTTTCTAAACGAAACAAACAGCCCCTATTTATACTAGAATGAAGCGACATGTTCTTCTGATCTTGCGTCTCCTGCTTTTCATGAACCGTTGTGTCGTTTGGGTTTTGTGCCGTTTCTCTCATAATAACCGTTTATGACAGTTAATAGGTTTAGGATAAACCTATTTGGTCCTTGTGTCTTCCGCAATGTACATGTAGAACCCTCCTTCTTTTACTTAATCTATAACGAACGCCTAAACTTCGAGCCATGACTCAAGATTTGTCCAACAATCACCCCCTAATCTTGATCATGCTTTAGTAGCTCCTTCATATTTCATGATTCGTTTTTCTTAGAAGGTCCTTGTCTTTATACTTTGGCTTTTTTCTCATTCTTTGCTTGACCTCTTTGTCTTGAATGTCTTCACATCTTTTGTATTCCTCGATCATTTCAGGTCGTCTCTCTTTCGTTGATTTCCACTGCTTTGCTGGTCTTTCTCTAGCTGCACTTATTCCATCACTGGTCTCTATGCCTTTTACATAACCTCTTCTTAGCCCTACAGTAACTTTCATCCCTTCAAATCATCCAAGTATTCATAGCTTCTTTGCTATCGTCTTCCACTGCCTTGGCTTTCACTAGCATCGCTTGCTTAGGTTCATGTACTAAACTTGGAATCACCTTTGCAGTCTCACAATAACTATCCAGAACCTCATAAACTTCTCTAGTCTCTATGTCAATCTTACTTGGAAATCTTAAACTATTGATAGCCTCTTGAATCTTCTTTAGACATTCTACACTTGTCATCTCATTGTTCATCTTGTTTTCAAATGAACTTTCTCGTTCATGCATCTTCTTCTCGAACTCTAGCTCTCTCATTCTGAACTCCTCCTTGAGTTCTTGTTTCTTTTCTTCAAAGTCATGAAGCATTTCATGCTTCCATAACTCCAGTTTACTTTTTAAGCCAGTCTCAATTTCTGACCTTAAATCTTCAAAACTTTCATTTGGGATTTCATTCTTCTCAATGATAATTCCCTTCCACCTTGGTTCTTCTTCTGAATATGCATGTTCTAGTTCATCCTTATCAGTCATAGTTGCCATCAACAATGTAGGTTCATTGTCCTCTTCTACAATGTTTGTCTCTTCTTCTTTATCATTCTCTGGATAATTCTAGCAATATGTCCAAATTCATGGCAATTATAACATTCTACACCTCGTTTTCCTTTCTTGAAGCAGTTTTGATCTCTAGAGTCTTTCTTTCTCCAATCACGATCATCTCCATCCTTGCTTCTAACATTTGGTGCCTTTTCGTCATACCAATTGTCTTGAGACGAATTAGCTCTTCATTGTTCACTGTTCTTAAAACCTTTCCTATGACTAGACTTGTTGTCATGTTTTGTGAAGATTAACCTATCCTGATCATCATTAGGGCTTCTGTTAAAGAGGTTTACTCTTTCCTCAAAGGCATTTAGCCTTCCAATTGTCTCATCTAAGGTTGTGTTTTCTAGATCAGAAAATTGTTCTATGGCTGCTACAATCTGTATAAATCTCTTCGGTACGGAACTTAGAAGTTACTTAGACTTTAATCATTTATGTTCTTTTAATTTATATCATAAGTTAATTATTTTCTTCATGTGTATATATTATTAATGATATAACTTGTTAAACGATGCTGACGTGTTTTCCGAGTTTGTAAAATTTTAAGTTTGAGGGCAAAATTATCATTTCACACGATTGAGATTTTAGGGTTTTACAACTCTTCCCCATAAAAAGAAAATTTTCGTCATCGAAAATTGAAAGAAAACGAAGCAATAAACGAAGACATACCCGATGATGAAAAGAAATGTGGATAACTAGCTCGCATAGATTCCTCGGTCTCCCAGGTAGCTTCACGCTCTGGGTGATTCTTCCAAAGAATCTTAACAAACGGAATTACTTTGTTTCTCGTGATTCGATCTCGTCGATCTAAAATAGCCTCGGGTTCTTCCGGTACGGATATATCTAGCTGAATCTGATCCAAAGGATAGGAAACCACATGTAACGGATGATAGTTGTATCCCCGCAGCAGAGATACATGAAACACGTCATGAACATGAGATAACTGAGGAGGTAGAGCTAGACGGTAGGAAACCTCCCCAACACGATCCAGAATCTCGAAAGGTCCGATGAATCGAGGACTGAGCTTGCCCTTGATTCCAAAACGCTTAACACCACGGGACGGCGAAACTTTTAGAAAAACACGATCACCAACACGAAACTCCAAGTCGCGCCTATGCTTATCAGCATAACTCTTTTGCCGTGAACGAGCCTCCTTCAATTTCTCCCTAGCGACTGCCACCTTCTCATTAGTGACCTCAATAATCTCAGACCCCTCAATCAAACGCTCACCTACTTCGTCCCAACAAATAGGTGCTCTACATTTCCTCCCATATAACAGTTCATAAGGTGCAGCCTTGATGCTAGCATACCAACTATTGTTGTAGGTAAACTCCACCAAGCATAAATACTCATCCCAACTCCCGGTCCACTCTAAAGCACATGCCCGCAACATGTCTTCCAATGTCTGGATGTTCCTTTCCGACTGACCATCTGTCTGAGGATGAAACGCCGTACTGAACTTAAGACGAGTACCCCAAGCCTTATGCAAACTCTTCCAAAAACGAGACGTGAAACGAGGATCTCTATCTGACACGATCGCTGTTGGGGTACCATGAAGTCGAACAATCTCTTGCTGAAAAATCTCCGCCAACCTACAAACACGATCAGTCATACGAATGGGTAAGAAATGAGCAGACTTGGTTAGCCGATCAACGACCACCCAAATCGCATCATGTCTTTTATGAGTGAGAGGCAAACCGGTGACAAAATCCATGGAGATTTCTTCCCATTTCCATGTAGGAATATCTAACGGCTGCAACAAACCACTAGCCCTCTGATGCTCAATCTTAACCTGCTGACAGGTCATACACTTAGCCACAAATGAAGCCACATCTTGCTTAATACCATTCCACCAGAAATGTTGCTTAAGATCCCGATACATCTTGGTAGAACCAGGATGAATAGTGAAAGGGGAACTATAAGCTTCCGATAAAACAGTTTCACGCAAAGCAGGATCATTCGGAACACAAAGTCGACCCTCATACCATACGACGCCGAAACCATCAACACTGAACTCAGTCTGCTTACCCGCCTCGATATTCTGAACTATCGACCAAAGCTCACCATCATCCTTCTGAGCTTCCTTAATCTGCAACATAAGGTTGGACTCTACCTTCAAGCTAGCCCAATAACCATCATAACCCCGGAAACAAAATTCCACATCCATAAGCTCAAGATCGTGAAGAACCCTGGGATCGATCTCCAAACTAGCAATCATACCCGACTTTCGGCTTAGTGCATCAGCAACCACATTAGCCTTACCCGGGTGATACTAGATGTTCGTGTCATAATCCTTAAGAAGCTCTAACCATCTCCGCTGCCTCATATTGAGCTCCTTTTGTGTGAATATATACTTTAAACTTTTGTGGTCAGTAAAGATATCACACGACTCACCGTACAAGTAATGCCTCCAGATCTTTAAGGCAAAGACCACCGCAGCCAACTCCAAATCATGCGTAGGATAATTCTCCTCATACGATTTCAATTGCCTCGAAGCATAGGCAATCACCTTACTATGCTGCATCAATACACAACCCAACCCTTTCTTTGACGCGTCACTATAAATCTGAAAACCTCCGGAACCCGATGGAAGTGTCAAAATAGGCGCGGTAACTAATCTCCGTTTCAACTCCTCGAAACTCTTTTCACGCTCCTCCGTCCATTCAAACTTTTCTCCTTTCCTCATCAATTGCGTCAAAGGTAACGCCAATCGAGAGAAACCCTCCACAAAACGACGGTAATAACCAGCAAGCCCTAGGAAACTTCTCACTTCCGTCACAGTAGTAGGTCTCGGCCATTTTGTGATAGCCTCAACTTTAGATGTGTCCATCTTGATACCATCAGCAGACACAACGTGACCAAGGAAAGCAACTTGGCTCAGCCAGAATTCACACTTAGAAAACTTTGCATACAACTTCTGCTGTCGAAGAGTCTCCAATACAATACGAAGGTGTTGCTCGTACTCGGCCTCACTCTTAGAATACACAAGGATGTCATCGATGAAGACGATTACAAATTTATCGAGGTACTCGTGGAAAATACGGTTCATAAGATCCATGAAAACTGCAGGTGCATTCGTCAAACCAAACGGCATAACCAAGAACTCATAGTGGCCATAACGAGTACGGAACGCGGTCTTAGGAACATCTTGTTCCTTCACACGTAACTGATGATAACCGGACCTCAAATCAATCTTAGAGAAGAATTTTGCACCTTGCAACTGATCAAACAAGTCGTCGATGCGCGAAAGGGGATAACGGTTACGGATAGTGATACGGTTCAGCTCACGGTAGTCAATACACAACCTCATACTCCCATCCTTCTTCTTAACAAATAACACCGGTGCGCCCCAAGGCGAAACATTGGGCCTAATAAAGCCGTTCTCCAACAGTTCTTGCAACTGTTCCTTCAACTCTTTCAATTCGATCGGTGCCATACGGTAAGGAGCTTTAGATATAGGTTCGGCACCGGGAATCAAATCGATGCCAAGTTCAACTTCCCTAGCCGGAGGAATACCAAGAAGTTCATCGGGAAAAACGTCAGCAAATTCGCGTACAACAGAAAGACTTTCAATGGTCGGAACTTCAAGAGAAATATCCTTTATGGATGCCAGAAAACCAAGGCAACCATGCGAAATGAGAGTGCGGGCTTTCATAGCCGAGATGATCTTAGCTGACTTAAGCGGTTGAGCACCATGATAAACGAAATCAGGTTGGTGAATATCACCAAAGATAACATTTCGAGCATAGCAGTCAATGGTAGCCCTATGCAAGGCCAACCAATCCATACCCAGAATAATATCGAAATCAAACACATCCAGAGGAAGAAGATTAGCCGAACGAATACCATCATCGAAACGTAGGGGACAAACCACATATTCATGATCAATAAGCACTTGGTTTTTCATAGGGGTGGAAATAGATATTCGGTTTAATAATGGTGTGTGTGTCATATTTAATTTCCTTACTAACGAGGTAGATATCATAGAATGCGTAGCACCGGTATCAAATAGAGTAAAGGCAGTAATATCACCAATATAAAGAATGCCGGTAATGGTACCTGAAGAGTTCGCTGCTTGGTCCCGGGTAGTAGCATACACACGACCCTTGGTCGGAGCTGGTTTGGCCGTGTTTCCCGGAGTAGTCAGTTTCCCTTGAGGGCAATCCTTCACCCTATGAGCAGTAGACCCACATGCATAGAAACCACCTGTGGCCTTGAAGCAAACGCCCGGATGGGGCTTACCACAAGTGTTGCAAAGTGGAGGAGGAGGCAAAACCTCAGCAGGTTTCCGATGATATGACGAACCAGAAGAACGGTCCTGCTGACCACCATGATAAGATTGGTCCCTAACCTGACGTTGACCCCCACCATCACGACCCTGACGGTCGTTACCTGATCTGTCGTACCTCTGCGAACCATGTATCCTAGTATCCTGACGCCCACGGTCGTGACCACGGTCATGTCGACCCCTGTACTCCTGAGTATGGTCCTGTCGACTCCGAGGATGAATACGATCCCCATCCTTGTTCCTCTTGTTGTAGCCATGATCCTCATGTAATAACTCAATGTTGCGGGCAGCATCCGCAACTGCAACCACATCAGTATACTCGTTGTTGATCACCCTGTCTAGCACCCACTTCTTTAACCCCCATTTGAACTTACGAGCCTGACGACGATCATCTCCAGCAACAGCAACACCTACAAACCCAACCATCCTCATAAATCGCTGCATATACTCGTGAGAATTTTCCTTATCCAGCTGATGTACGGCTTCGTACTCCCTTTCATATTTCTACTGTTCTGACTCAGGAAAATACTGTTTGTAGAAGATGTCCCTGAAGGTGTTCCAAGTACAAGTATCAATAAAGTTCTCTTGTTTGGACAAGAGATAGGCCTTCCACCAGTTGAGGGCATCACCCTCGAGTTTGAAGGTAGCAAGTCGGGTTTTCACCTCATCACCACAACCCAGCACATTGAAGAGCTTTTCCATATGCGTAATCCAGTCCTCCGCATCATTAGGTGAAGCTGCCGAGCGAAAAGAAATCGGCTTAAGTTTGTTGAAGCGCTCGATCCACACATGAATGGGTGTAGGTGGGTTAGCACCCCCACCATCCCCACCAGAAGAGCCAGTGCTATTTCGGACATTTTGAGTGATGGTGGCAACAATCTCGGGCATAGCGGTAGCCAGAGCACGGGCGATCAAGGCCTCAAAGTTGGGAGGACCATTCCCGTTATCATCGCCATGACTTCGGGTATTCACCATCTGAACGATTATTAAACGATTAGCAAAGGTTAGGAAAATAAGATGAAGATCATGAACGAAAATGATAATAATGAAACCTAGAATCTATCCAAACCTCACCAGTCAAATCTTAAGCTCTACGGTCAACGCTTAGGGTCCATATGTCACAGGTCCTGACTACAAGTCGTAAACCTGGGCTCTGATGCCATAATTGTAACACCCCAACCCGACAAGGGTAGAAGTATTATAAAATGGTGTCATATCAAAGCATACATAATGAACATAATAAAGCAGCGGAAGTCTTAAATAAATAACCAAAGGAAATATTCAGCCAACACGGCTTAAACGTTACACAAGTTCAAAGGAAATAATACAAGACATAAATAAGCATAAACCGAGTCTAAAATGTCAACATAATCAAGTAGGAACTAAGATGACTAAAGCCATAAATCCATAGATCCGCTCATCACTCAAACCCATAGCTAAGATCCCAGCTCCTAGCTTAATTACCTGCCGCATGGAAAGAAAACGCGGCTGAGCTTAAAAAGCCCAGTGAACAGATATATATATATAACAAACGAATAATCAAAGGGGTAAGTAATGAAGGTATCATAATCATAAGGTGCAATGGGAAATATCATAAGGCATAACAAAGGATAACGAAATAGAAAGAGAATGAAAGGTCAGTCCTCAACCACGAGCCCATATCATATCATACACATATCATATCATATCATAACAGTTGTATCCCGAGGGGTGACC
This sequence comes from Chrysanthemum seticuspe, assembly GCA_019973895.1. Lineage (NCBI taxonomy): Eukaryota > Viridiplantae > Streptophyta > Magnoliopsida > Asterales > Asteraceae > Chrysanthemum > Chrysanthemum seticuspe. The sequence continues at coordinate 5,611,649 of BPTQ01000006.1, read as the reverse complement.
TCGGAATACCATATATAAGAGGGGAGACCTCAAGTAACAATGGAGTGATCAACTCCCAGAAATATGAAGACGCGGATTGCACCCGACATCATTCACCATATAAAGCTCCAATCAGATCAAATCCCTCGAACATATCATATCTAGGATGCATCCATACGCCCCCCGGAACATATCATAATGGCCAAATCATATACATATAGTGAGCTCATAAACATATCATATCATAATGGGGACGGTGTGGAACATCACTCAACCACACTAAAGTCATGCCATTGGTGCATCAATGACAAGGTCAGGTTACCTTCCTGACTAGGAAACATATTTGGCTCGGGTATCAGACTGAAGGGTCAAAGCATATACATATCATAAGGGTTCATATCAAAGTTCATATCAAAGCTTCATATCATAGTTCCATATCGGAGTTTCATATCAAAGGTTCATATAAGTTTCATATCAAAGGGGACATAGCAAAGTCATAGGAAGCCCTAATCATGAGGCTTAGAGTACAACGTAACAGTTCAAGCTAATATCGAAAGATGTATAAGAATCACGAGAAACCTTAAGAGGTAAGGTCAGAATATCTGTACCTTATTCGGAGCAAATCACAATGAAAGTAAAATCAAGAAAGAGATCAATCCCGTTGCCCGGAACCTATATGAATTAAATAACGTTCTATAAGGATCAGATCACTCGTTTAAGATGGCTTTCCATTTTTAGCAGGTTTCCACTTTTAGTAATCTTTCTATTTTAGGAAACTTTCTATTTTAGGCAGGTTTCTATTTTTAGTAACTTTCCATAATTAGCAGGTTTCCATATTTAGTAACTTTCCATAAATAGCAGGTTTCCATATTTAGTAAGTTTCCATATTTAGCAGGTTTCCATATTTAGTAAGTTTAGTTACTAATCTAAGTTAAATAATGAAAATGAGTGTTATTATGATTTAAGGATCATTTATGACAAGTTACAAGAGTTTAGGGTTTAAAATGTCAATATTGCAAAGTATAGGGTTAAAAGTGTAAATATAGCAAGTTTACTCATTTTACTCATTAAATCCATTTAGTTACTATATTAACAAGTTAATCCATCAAGTTTCATAATTTACAAAACAACCCTTTAACTTTATAAATTATGTAATGCAAACCCTAGTTTTAGATTATGATTACGTATCCGTTCTAAACCATTTTAGCTCGATTATTACAAGGTTATAACACTCCTTATATGATATCATTTTAATTCGAAACATCCCTTCCAAAACAATATATATACGCCCCATGTAAAGACCAAAACGAGTTTGTAAATCATTCGTTATCGAATCCATTAATCACATACGTATTCTTATAGTTTTGTAAGCTCATTAAACCCTTTAACCAACATACATATGTCGACATAAAGAGATCCCAAAAATCAGTTTTGTATTCATATATCTTGCCACAAACCATTCGAATTACATAGATTAGGAAACAATGTTTTATGTATACTTATGTTATCATTTTATGTGACAAAGTACTTATGATTTTATGTGACAATATTCGACAAAACAAGCCCTAGAAACATAATCCAAGGCCACGAATTGGACAAGAAACAAAAAGGAAGAGGTGTGAGATGATGATACGTTACCCTATTAGCGTGTACGTGACAAAGAAACAAGAATCAAAGCAACACGATCAAAACCAAGCCTCCTTGCCTGTATCTAAACCCACGGCTACAAACCAAACCCCATGTCCAAGCTTATTATTGAACCAAACACGATCACCACGTCCACCAATCGACCACACACTATCACGAGCCTCCTAGGAACCCTTGTTTGTATGATTTTCGGATGGAGATGATGAAATAAAAAATGATGCCGCCACTTAGGAAGATGAGAGAGAGAGACTTAGGGTTTCTTGGTGTATTTTTTAATGAGAAGGAAATGATAAATGAGAGATTAATAAAATTGATTTTGTGATTAAATGAGGGAGCCTATGAGGCCGGCCATCAAGGGGGAAAGACCAAGTTTTATGACTTTCCAATCTTATCCCTTCCAATGTATATAGTCGTGTTTGTAGTCCAAGTTAATTGTGTACATTATGATATGTTTAATTGTTACTTAGCTTTAATCATTTATGTTCTTTTAATTTATATCATAAGTTAATTATTTTCATCATGTGTATATATTATTAATGATATAACTTGTTAAACGATGCTGACGTGTTTTCCGAGTTTGTAAAATTTTAAGTTTGAGGGCAAAATTGTCATTTCACGCGATTGAGATTTTAGGGTTTTACAGTTTATCTCTAAACCCTACAAGCCTCTCTATAAAAAGAGAGCAACACACAACATCACACAAGTTTTCACATAGTTGGCAGATACTGCCTCACAGCAGTGAAGTATGGTTCTTGTTTAAGTGTTACCCAAGCTTCTTGTTCTATATCAATCTCATCGGGTCTTTACCATCCAACACAAAAAACTAAACAACAAAACCATTCCCATCCCATCTCTAAACCAATTTACATACATACGTAAACAGGTTAATTAGTCAACTAACATATATGGCTACATTTAGAGAAAAAAGATTATAACTTTTGAGGTTTTTTTGGAGTTTGTTAGATAATTTAGAGAGTATGTCCAAACAAGAGAGCTACGTGGACAAGAGTTAAGACATACGTGCTAGTATTTTTAAAATGGACATGTTTATTAATTATAGTATCATTGAATTATTTATTAAGTGGTTGAACAAAATTGACACTTGATAAGATTCGAGAAATATCTAAAGGACCTCAAGGTGAGTTAATAACCCCACATTTACACTTGAATTTTTTTACTTTGGGGTGAGAATGCATTGCTTATTTTTACGTTTGAACACAAGTACATTTACCTGTTTACATACTGGCCTAAGTACCCGTTAACCCATATTATCATTTTGCCACTCATCATGAACCGTTAATTACTTTGTAAGCGCGAATGTTGTTAATAGATCTATTGAGGTTGACTCCCCTGTCCGAGTTGACTCTAGTACACGTCATACGGACGCAACATCATTTGAGGTTTTCTAGGTGATCTTAGGGTTAGACACCTGCATTGGGCACTCTCTTTATAGTAACAGTTGACGCTCTAGTGCCATGAGCTTATGGCAGTAGGAAACGCATTTTGTGTGACATTGTATTTGTTATAATGGTCATACATGTTATAAAATCTTGTGGTATACTTTTAAAATTAGTTAAAACATATGATCTCACCAACTTTATGTTAACCTTTTTAACATGTATTTCTCAGGTCAGTGATTGATGATTTGGCATAGCATGGAGCATAAGCATTTGAGTCGCATATCGATCTCATCTTTTGAAGATTTATGCATTTATCTTTTGTTCGATAATATTTTAAAAACTTATTTATTTATTCTCGTAAACTCTTGCATTGTATGGTTCTAAAACTTTGTTTATATCTTATTGGACATGTATTTTCAAAACGACTCATTTAGAGGTCATTCTTTATTATCTTGTGCTTTGTGCTATGACCATCATTCCTCCAGTTATCTTTCTGCTGCTATATTTGGGGGTGTGACAACTTTGTAAGAAGCATAGAGTTGGTATAACTTTTCACTTTTGATTGTACGACTGTATAGTGGGGTGCTATTTGTTTTGTGCTATTTGATTATAAAAACAAAAAACTAATAAGGGTTCAGCATGCGCGAGTACAACAATCATTTATGTTAATATTAATTGGTTGTTTCCCTCAATAAGTTTTATATACACATTACATTATCAAGCTATAAAATGTTTTGCTAACAAGAAGTGAGTAAAATAACATCAATATTTAGTTATTGTTTATATTTTATCGTTCAAACAAAGTACTCCAAATAAGCAACTGTTGCAAATATATAGTACTACTACAACAACAATACTTAATCCTGAAAGATTAATGTATGGGAAAGGTGAGATTTAGATGCAAATATATGGTACTGCATATGGTGATTAGTATGGTTTTTAGTTTGATTCCGGTTATTATGATTGATGTGAAATAATGAATTTTAAAAAATACTCATCAAAGCGAACAAAGTTGAAAGTCTTAGGCTACTCCTAACCCTCTCACCATTTCATCTTCCACCTCAGCGCCACATCAACATTATTTCTCCTTTGCCACTATCTCACTTTTTACTCTCAACAATCTCACACTACTCCACTTTTTAACATATTTTTTTGTTTATTAAAATACCTAACTAAATAATGTAAACACACTCACAACTAAAAAACAAATAATAAAAATAAGAGAGTAGCCCACAATTACACAAAACCCGAATGGTGAAAGTTTCACATGAGTTTTTTTTCTCTTCCCGTCATGATCGCCATTTGACGCGTGAATGGCCCCATGCCATTTCCTCACTCCATGTGTTGGGACCAGCCTGAAGGGTTGGCTGGAGTAGGTGGTGGGAGCATGTGGCAAAAACTATATATATATAGTACAGAGTACATTTTTCAAACCAATCCTTTTTATTCTTCATTGTTCATAACCGTGTAATAAAAAAGAATGCTGAATTATTTCAAACAAAAGTGAAAGATTAAACAGTAAGGTATGACGGAGTCGTGCTCGGGTTGGGCATCGGGTACGTGAACCCGAGCGGCAACACCGCTCCGCCTAGCTCGGGTTCGACGTCCGGGTTTGATTTGCGAGCTCGGAAGCCGCTGGTGACCGTTTGGAAATTTTGACCGTTGGGCTCAATTTTGAACGTTTGGAAATTTTGAACGTTGGGTAAAAAAAAAAAAAAAAAAAAAATCTTCCTATTTAACAAACTTTTACATTTCAAATAACATTACCTTTTAACATATCATAAAAAACACACACTAAATAACCTCTCCAAAAAAAATGTCTACCGATTCTTCTGATCACGTTGTTCCTTCTTCGTCTGACGAGATATCCACGGGTAGCTCGTTGCAAAATATGCTTCAACTAGCGGCTCAGTATTATGAAGACACGGCAAGCTCTACCCGAACTAGCGTAAATCGTCATCGGGATATAGGTATTATGTTATGTTTTTTTTAATCTAGTTATTTTTAAGTATTATGTTATGTTTTTTTTTTTAAGTATTATGTTATGTTTTTTTTTTAAGTATTATGTAATGTTTTTTTTTTAAGTATTATGTAATGTTTTTTTTTTTTTAATGAAATGGTATGTTTTTATTTTAAATATTGTATGTGATTTTATGTATTTAAAAAAAAAAAAAAAAAAAAAATGGAATTCGGGTACTAGGGTTCCACTCCCACTTGTTAGGGTAGTGTTAGGGTAGTATTGGGGTAGTTTTGAGTTGGAAGGTTTTTATTGGATAGAGGTGACGTGGCACCCTTAGGGTATTAGGGTTGAAAACATCCACTCCCTCCCCCCTAACCAACTTTGCATATCTAAGTTAAGTAGGTAGCCTAGATGAAATATGACAAGACATCTTGCCTATTTATCATCTACTTTTACTTCATATGTATGAGAATTTCGGTTATATATATCTTGTTAATTGTTATACTTGTAGTTAAAATTCTTCATTTCACTAGCTGGAATGCGTTATTAAACAGTAAAATAAGGCAATTTTACTACTTTATATATCACTACATTATTTGTGGCCCGAAAGACTTGACTATAAGGGTGGTGGCAACGGGAGCGGGGTGAGCAGCGGGCTTGGCCCAGCCCGAGCGGCTACACCGCCGCCACCTATGCGGGCTCGAGCGGGCTATTCATGCAACGGGATAGAAGCTCGAAGCGGGCTACATAAAAAATCGAACGTTGGGCATAAAAAATCGAACGTTGGGCATGTGTACCGTTGGGCAACGGTTTAAAAAAAAAAAAAAACTATTTCCTATATATAACCCATTATATTACATAATTTTTACCACAACAAAATATTTTATATCCTTTATCTTTTAATCAACTTTTATACCAATTTCTACAAAAGTTATCATGGATCCAAGAAAATCAAAAGGTTCTTCATCATCCAAAGGAAGTGGACGCGGTTCCCGATTTCGTCCACGAATTCAATCACAACCCGCTCCGTACATTCCACAAATGAGTCCACAACCCCAATATTATCAACCTCAAATGACTTCTCCACCGTACTTTCCACCACAATATTATCCGCAACCACCAATCAATCCAACTCAATTGACAAGCGAATTCAACCCGTTCGAGTACCGTGACGCTCCTTCGCGACGTGAAACAAGTGTCGAACGACAACTACCGCTATATAGTGTGGATGATGAAGAAGATGACATTGTTATTCCCGAAACGCAACCTCCAATCGGTATTAATTTTCTTTGTTAAAATATTGGTTGTAATAATTTTTATTTCTACTAATTTATTATGTTATACTTTTATTTGTTAAAATATTGTTTGTAATAATTTTTATTTCTACTAATTTATTATGTTATACTTTTATTTGTTAAAATATTGTTAAGAAAATGAAGAAGTTGAAGAAGTTGAAGAAATTGAAGAAGTTCAAGAAGTACGAAAAAGAAACCCAAATAGAGTGGAAAAGAAATCTTGGACACCGGCCGAAGAAGAGGCGTTGGCAAAAGCTTGGGTTCACATCTCGACATGTAGAGCAGTCGGGAATGAACAAAATAGAGAAGGTTTTTGGAGAAGAATTCATGAGCATTTCAAGCAAAACATTCGAAACACTACGCGTACACATCACGGCTTGAACACAAAGTGGAAAAGTTTGAGCGCCGAAATGGGTGTCTTTAATGGGTTGTGGATCCAACAAGTAATTTTTAATGGCTTGAACACAAAGTGGAAAAGTTTGAGCGCCGAAAAAGGCCGAAAGCGAATCGTCGTCAAAGGGTAGTGTTGCTATGAGCTTCGACAACTACACAACAAAGAAAACACAAATATTGGAGAAGAGGGCGGAGCAAAAAGCTTCAAAGGATGAGATGGCCGAAAAGGTTATGGCGACAAAAATCCGTGTCATGGAAGAAAAGGCTAAGTATAGGGCGTTGAAAGTATATCAAACACCGCACAATCACATAAACGATCCAAATATACTAGCGGTCACTATTGCCCAAAAACGTGAGATCGTGGAGAAATACGGATGGCCTTGTGATTTTTAGAAATGTGTTTTAGTATGTTTTTTAATTAAAGCGTTTTTTAGGATGTAATTTTCTTTTAAGTATTTTGTAATTTTCTTTTAAGTAATAATAATAATATTATGTGTTTTTATTATATTGTTTGATATAATTTTAAATATAAAAAGGTAAAAAAAAAAAAAAAAAAAAAAAAAAAAAATGGTGAGGGGTGGGGATACATGGTTGCCACTAAAAATCTATGGTGAGGGGTGGTGTGGGGATGAGATGAGTTGGAAGAATGTTATTGGTGGATAGTGAGGGATGGTGAGGGATGGTGAGGGATGGTTGACACCACCCTAAGAACATAATAAAGGAATATTTGAGGGCCCAGCCAAAAGTACTAAAACGCGGTTCACGCGACATGAAGTACTAAAACGTGGTTCACGCGACATGAAGTACTAAAACGCGGTACCGTACCATTTTTTGGGTACCCATGCTCATCCCTGTTGGAAATTATTGAAGCATCTGTCTGCACCCTAGCTACCCCTTCTTATCACAGACACGATTTTCAATGAATCTGAATTTATTGCGGTAAATGAAAATTCTTGAAAAGTTTTTTTGAGCAAAATTTCTTGGAAAGTTCGTTGTTACATTTTCAATAAATATGTATTTATAGGAGTAAATTAGCCCTATCTTTCTTCCATTCCATAACAACATCCCTCCTTCCTTCAAGTTTTGAGGTCGTTTCATCAAAATATAAGGATATAATGTCTGGCAAATCTAGTTTGTTTATTTGTCATCACACCATAAACAACACACGTACCACTAAACTCTGAACATCAGACTATAAACAAACACCTAAACCATACCATAAAGAAACACACATAACCAAGGCGGTAGTGGTCCATATCTGTTCGTGGAGGTGCAGTGTAATGGTGTCGGATATATGTGACAAGCTCAAACAAGAAGTTCAAACAAAAGGCTTAGTCAGCAGACCTTGCAGGCTCAATATCAAGTTTAGGCAAAAGACTTGATAATTTCTCTATTAGTGGTAAACTCCCATTCAAGAAAACAGATATACGTCTTTGAAGATCCCAACAAAATCTTTAAAGAACAATTCGGGAACGAGTCAAAGAAATGAGTTTAAGAAGACCTAACATCCTCAGAAGAAGTTCTAATCAAACACAAACAGAACTTCCAACTCAAGAAGATCAAATCCGTGGTTATCGGCAAATGGCACGAAGTCGATATCAAGCAGCCAGAACGATAAGAAGAGTGTTTGGAAGAAACAATTACAATCGTACACTGGAATCAGTCGTAGATCCAGAAAGGCAGCTTGACATATCAAGAGAAAGGCGAGAAAGCCTCGTTCCGGCAGAAGTACTCTATTCAAATAATAGAAGTACTTTAAGTCACAGAGTATATGAACATTACTCTGAACAAAGAATCCTGTGTATCGGTGAAAATCAGGTTAATCTTCGACTATGTAATGAAGAGTCTTATGGAAGCCTCAGAACTGCAGGACTTCAACATATTCATTTGGGAATATTCATGATAAGGCTACATGCACTCCAACGAAAATGTGCCGGAACAAAAGCTTTGGTTGTTCTCCGCGACACCAGATGGGAAGATATATATAGTCGTCATATCATTGGAAGCATGGAAGTAGATCTCTCTGCAGGGACACAACTAATCTACAATTTCCCTGATATAGTCCTATGTATTTATGACTTCCACCATCATATAGAAGTTGCTATACAAACCAATGGGTATGATACCTGGCAAGGTGAAAGTAACCTTCTAATTACACTGGCCTTAACAGGCAGATTAACAAACACCAGCTATATGGGATTCCAGTATAACGTGGAAAATGTTGCGGATCATCTCACAACAAATGGCATCATAGCAATATCTGGCGAAAGAATAAGTATTCTAGACCTTGAAGGGTCGAGCTGGAACCTAAGGCCATCTGAACATACCTCTGTAAGCCTTCGATTTGAAAGGTACCGCCAAGCACCTCAACCACCAAGATACTCTGTTGATCAACATGATCGAGAAAGGTTGAGTAACAATCTTCTAGAAGAAGATGAAGAGCATTTAATATAGTGTGTGTGATACGTTTCAGGTCTCCTAAAGACATAACCAAACTACTGCCGTTTCTTTTTATTCTTGAAGAAGTGGTCATATGACCATTACTAGGAGAAAATAGTTAGCAAGTTTATTCCATGTTTTAGTTTAGTACAAGAATGTTGTGCCCGTTACGTTGCAACGGGTTTTTGGTAGTCATTTTTTTTTGCAAAATTTTTATTTCTAGTCTTCAAATGTTGTATTATGTGGGAGAGGATACCGTCGCGTTACGGCGCAGGTGTTCGACATTTTTTTTAAATGTTACATAAGTTGGTAATTATTTGTTATTGGTCACCATCTTTTGTACCAAGTCTTTTGAAAAAGGAAGCAGTAACAATTTTTTTTAAAAATAATATATGTTAAAGTTAAACATTTTTTATAAAATTGCACGTATGTCAAAATTATATAAATATTGGATCGTTTTTTTTTTGTAACGCACTGGTCTTTCTGGTCGTATATTTTTTTTAATAAAATAGCCAGATATTTGTCAGATATTTGATAAATAAACTTTGTTATATATATAAAAAAGAGTTATATATAAATTTTTATAAATATTTGTACGTATTTGGCGCATGTAGCTTTAAAAAACTTTAGAAAACTTTTGAAAGTAGTTGATAGGTTAAATGTCTATTTTGAAAGTTTCTATTATTTAAAAACTATATATATATATTAAACTTCAATAATTTTTATAAAATTGTATTCATGTCAAAAGCATATCAATACTAGGCTTGTTTTGTTCGTTATCGAAAGATCATTTAGTCAGTATTTTTCTTTTCAAAAATTTTAAATATATCTGTTAGATAATTGATAAATAAAGTTTGTTGTATAAAAAAATTGTTAATAGTCAAAAATTCAGGGTGTATTTTGAAATTTCATATTTTTAATATTTTTTTGGTTCACATTTTTTTAATATTTTTTTTAATCCACCGAGCTTTGGCTTTAGTATATATAGTAATTTTCCATGCATGCATGTATTTTAGTTTCTAGAGTAATGAGTAGTGGGCCTCGTAAAAGTAGTTTTGCTTCTCTAGTATGTAACCGCATTTTCAATGCTATTAATATGTAATCGTTGTGTTAAAGTAAAGTCTAGTTTTTCTTTTATTTTATTTTTGAGAGATTGACCATCTTTCATCGGTTTTTATCAATTGTGCTTTCATCGACTTAGTCAATGCCTCCAAAACGTTACCCACTACATATCAAAGAAAAGATGGCTGCCATAGCTGATCAATTCGCTGAATGGCTTGATATTTGTATCCTCGTCGAATGCCCGACTCGACATTATCTTACAAAAACTCACTCTCCAAACCACCGTTACAAAAAATGAATCCAACTATCACACCTCCAACACCAAAATTGACATCACCGATACCACAACCCACTACACACAAATCAATACACCTACATTTTCTGCCTTTGATGATTACCAATCTCTTACAGAAGTCACTTTCCATGACCAGCCCATCTCACAAGGCTACCCACTATCAACCAATCTAAACACATTTAGTCCTACAAGTCAACCCTCGCTATCATATTCTCCTTGTCCATGTCAAACACTACCAATCGATTGTTTAGGCCTAGCTATGCAAATCAGACGGTCTAAAGGTTTGTGTCTTAAGTTTTTGGAACTGTATCATGTCCTTCATCAATGCAACACACCTATGTTCCTTAATTTCGATCAAAAAATGGATCTAATCCTACAAAAAAGTTCCTTTATTTCCAATCGGGACATGAACCTGGTCCCGCAAAAAAGGACCCTCCGTGGGGGATATTTATCGTCGATTATGTCAAACTCGGCCTTGAGGACAAGGCCGTTTTTCAGGATGGGAGTATTGATACGTTTCAGGTCTCCTAAAGACATAAATGAACTACTACCGTTTCTTTTATTCTTGAAGAAGTGGTCATATGACCATTACTAGCAAGTTTATTCCATGTTTTAGTTTAGTATTTGTTGGGTTTTACTAATCATAACAATTTTATAAAAAAACAAGTAAAAATCATCAAAGCATGCAGCGGAAGTAATAGGAATAATACTTGTAAATTAATTAACCGAATTAAAAGAACATGCGTACCTTTTAGCGAATCAAGAACACACGATATCAAGAACAAGGATCAAAACCCTAAACCCTAAAATTAGGGTTTATGCAATTCGACCCAATTAAAGTCGACCTCCAAGAATACCAACACAAGTGTATTGGCCCTTCGTTCTTGTACACACGTATTAGTAGCGAATCAATGAGAAAAGCTAGGTTCTTGATCACAATAGATTAACCAAATATCTTTGTTATGCTCAAGGTGACTTGTAAATCCCTTACAATGGGGATTCACTTCGTCGACCAAGGACAAGAGGAAAGAAAGAAGAAGTTTGGCCTTCTATTGAAATCTAGTGTCCCAAGGATGAATACTAGGGATGTATTTATAGCCTTATCGTAGATGTCAAGTTTACTATAGTTTCCGATGTGGGATTCTATAGTTTTCGGCCAAAACAAGCCCAAAATAGGATTCCTAAAACCTTCTATTGGCTTGTTAACTTTTCTTCATATCCCGTTGACATTTAACGACCGATAATCAAAACTCCGTTAAATTCCAACTCTCATTAATTGTTTTATTCGTGATCAAATAATTAAATACAACGTTTTATATATTAATTATTTATACATTGATTCTCATACGTAATGTGTGCAATCCCGAAGTCTCGAGTTCGAATCCGGTCATGCTAATATTAATAATTATCCATAAACCTTTCAGCTCCCACTTGGATATTACTTAATATAGTAATAACATTGGTTAGTCTAGCTTTAACACGCCAATGACCCCAGATCGAATCAAGTATGGTCTCCTGGAAAAAACCATTTAATGATTCATCATTTTTACTTATCCTTTTACTTCTAATACTTCATTAACTGTGAATATGGATCGAGTCATTTCACAAATTAATATTTAGTTTCTCGTTATATCTGATTGAACAAAATTACCAAATCATCTGAACGTATTCCAGATAGATCTTGGGTAAGGCCTTACAAACATCTTGTCAATCCTACGAGGGGCCCAAACAATATTATGCTTTGAAACAAATTCAAAGGAGTAAATTCTCTTGACTACAAGCATAACTCATGAACTTTGTAACACTTCTGAAAATAGCCCTTATAACTACCAGTTACGGATAGCGTTAGACTATCTTACACAAATGCACTACATTCATATCAGTTATCTGGTATCTCAAGTATGAGGATAGACACTTCATGATATATTTTATGACAAAGATCCAAAAGTATCATCATGTAAAGTTGGGACGAGTCCTATATTCAATTCATTGAATATCATGTGAATTTGGCATGTCCCACGCATCAATATACTTAAAGTATATTCTACCAAAACTCAGATTTTTCTTAATTCAATGACATTCCCACTTCATTGATCGACAACGGACCTTTAGAATAACACAAGTTATTTAGGGATTAAACATGCAAATATAGAATATAATATTAAGAAAATGAAAAATAAACATAACCAACATTTTATTTCATTTAAATAATATTTGTTCAAAACATCCCTTATCCAAATACTAAATAGATCAATGCATGATAATACTGGTTAATGAACTATGTCTCAAGTAATGACAATCATACTTGTTGACAAGGCATAATTTCAACTAACTTTGATCTATCGGAATTTTGAGAATACTTATTTCAAGAATTCAACTAGTGAAGTTCTTGTATGTGTGCATTCAAAATATTTTGATATTTCCACATAATATTTCATAAAGTGTGTGACATCCTCAACCACCAATTTATGACAATCAAACTTTCAAACAATTTTAAAGTTTAAAGCATTCTAATTCTTTATTGTATAAAGCAACTATGCTCTTGGTTGAGCACAACTAGTTCACCTGGCCATCCACAGGGATGAAATCCTCTCATGGCTAGTATTGAGTGTCATCTCAATTATACCAGCATCATTGTATACAAACAACAATATGCTCTTTAAAAATTTCGTAAACTTCAATATCTACAGTGTAATGTTTGATGCCTTCAAACTTTCAAGTTTGTTGGCTATGATAATTAAGCAACAATTGATGTATTGCTCATCGGTAGAATTTGAGAGCAATTCCAGGCTGAGGAATGTAATTCTAGATTCAAACATATTCTATTAGAATATTCATTACACTAGTTATCTAATAACTTCATTAGATATCAATGTTTTCAAATCATCTTACCTTTCAAGCATGATACAACAATAACATGATATACATGAAAAATCCTTGTGTCAAACAAAGATTTAATTCATGTTCTACATATCCATTTTCCAAATGATATATCATGTTCTATTAGACTCATTTATTTCACTGCACATGTTTATTAATAATAAACATATATTCCAAGGTTGTATGTCTTATTTTCTAAATCTTTCAAGTGAAATTCCATTCCAAACTAAAACTTAACATTTAGCTTAGATGGAATGTTACTACCCAAAACATATAAGATTTAAAGAAAATAAATATAATACTCCCACTAGCTTTCAGGAATACTTAGAAATTATCTTATTTTAATTTTAAACAGAAACTTGGATTTAATAGTTAAACATAAGAATCATCTCCTAGATGCATGCATATATCCATTTATGGATTCTTGCCGTTTGTACATTTCCAAAGATTATGTGAATTCATAAAACTCCTTTGTATTACTTATCGTCCTCGCAAAAGTAATCACACAACAAAGAGTTTTTGATATTCATTGTTAGATTTCATATAAATGAAATTAAGTATGACAATCATAACCATTATATATTTAATGTGCCAAGGAAAGAATATTCAATCACAGTTAATCGCTTAAGTGTGATTAATAATCTTGTCACAAGCCATGCATTAAACACATGTACAATTTTGTCCATATAATTTCTTACACAAAAAATTTAAACCACTAGGGTTTTCCTTCCTTTGAAGAAACTCATCTTTATTAAGATAAACCAAGTTTTCAAAGTTGATTATCTTTTTGAACAGCATCTTAACATTCATAGTATGAATAATTTACCACAATTCAATATTAGGTAATGTATCATTATGATTAACAGGTTTACAATGATCCCGTAATTCATATTTCTCATCATATCAAATATCTGAGATATCGTTGCGGATCTATGAATGAGAATTCCATCATTTTGAGGTCTATCAGATTTGACCTCATCATGATATTTACTAGTGTATTTTAGAAGATTATGTGTTTTGTAATTGTTATTTAATCTCTTCAAGATCTAAACAAAACTCCCACTTGCTTTTGTAATTTAAACACTATCTATAAATACTTAAGCAATTAGAACAACACTAAATTGTTTTCTTTTGGGATATTACAAATCACATTAATAGTTCATAAATCTTGTTCATTAATAACCTACTCCATAAGCAGTTTTAACACAACAAAACTTCAATATAAGACTCAATGTGATTCATCATATTCCATACTAAAATGGTGTCTTATTAATCTTCTAGGTTTTGAGTTTATTAAGTATATCCAATCAATACTCAATTTTCTGACCTTGATAAATTTTGAAAGAAAAGAAGATATAGTTATCTTGAATCAAACAACGTAACAAATGTTTGATTCTTCTAACTGAACATTCCATATACATACAGTATTTCATTAGATTTAATATTGTAAGACAATCTAACAATATGTAAGATAAACTTATTCCACTTGGCTTACCTATTTACCAACTAAGTCAACTTAATGGTATAATAGAATATTCAAGCCAATTGCATGTTTTATAACATACGTATTCTTTGACCAAGTCAAAAGACATAACAGTTATAATATCTTACTTTATATTATTAAGTCTTTAAAAGACTTCATGTTTGTGAGTTTATACAGAAACACATAAACATGTATAATATACAGTAATTATGAACACCACGCCATGGTTTCAATTAACTAAATTTCAAGTTAATAAACTATTTATGTCATTTCAAGAATACACAAATATTTAAAGTAGCATTAGATTACTTTATTTTAATTATGTGATCCTTTGGAGTGTCGAACTTAAGAAACTGCAAAAGCATCCACGCCTGATCCCACGACAAGTAGAGATTTACCTTGAGATTACAATCTAGCCAATATTTCACTTAACCTAAAATGTAACTTCAAGTGTTTCTATAATTTGAATGGCATAAGAAATAAAGGTAGTCTATGTTATAATCTTGACACATGTTCTAAACAAGTCAATCTTATTAGAACGTTAATCTCTTACCTCAAGAGAATCCATTAATCATATTTGTATGTGTTGTTCCTTTGCACACAATAAATACTTCTCCCACTTGTGCACAGAACAACATCATATAGATAAACACCATGACATTCGTTTGTTTTTGTGAGCAATATGATAGTGTCATAGATATATAAGTAGTACAAGTAGATGTAGGACCACTTAATTAACAAGGAAACGTTCATAACTATCCTTGAGAATATGAATGTCTACATTTTTGAACGTAATGTATTATTTCAAGAAAATCTAGAAATAATCTGAGATACTACCAAGATAATAAATCTTGTAACTCCCACTGAATTAGACAACGTTACAATAATGTCTTATTCAGTAATACACCATACTCCCACTGGATTTGACAACATTGTAAGTGTTTCATTAACCAGTGAAAATAGCGTGCTATTACGTTGCTACACCTTTGTAAGACCATTCATAACAATTACTTAGGTACTAAAAGAGTGTATTCTACTCAGTAGATGATGGATTATCCATCAGTGCTATTAACTTGAAAAATTGAGCATGCAATTTCTTCCATAATAGGTCTACTATCCCCACAATGGTGTGTAGCCCTTTAATTGGTCAAAGCAAAACAACTAGATAAACTATACTAGTTTGTCTTTTACCAATTTTGCGGTAATTAGTCTAGCTTCTAATTTAATAACTCATAAAAAGTCAAACATGTTTTCTAGTTGACTAAAATGTCATATAAGAATTCAATCACCAACAGAGGGTAATGAAATCTCTTAAGGAAAATATGGTGTGCAATTTTCTTAACTATTAAAGTTGCTATGAGTTATACTAGAATTTAGACAATTCTAATGTTCCTAACATACCTTTCTCAATCATAAAAAGGAATAGGATTGAGTCTCACTCTTCTTCCATGGAAAAGAGTTTATGTTTGTCTTTTAGTAAATTTTCTTGATCAAACATTTGTTTGAAAACAGAACTGGATCAATTTACCAAAGCCCAAACCACGTTTACGGTTTAATGTCGCATTAATACAATCAAAAGAATTAACAAAATTCAATTTTAGTATTTTCGGTAATTTAAATCTTTCAAGAAAATAGAATACCCTTGGTCAATATTCATATTAACCATAGAATTTTCCTTGAATCTAGGACCCTCATTATCATAGTTTCACCACATCAGTTGATCTGCTAGTGATGAAAGTATAGAATAGTAATTGTCGAAGAACAATAATTGACAAACAAGTTTCCAATTCCTAGAAAATATAGGATTTACATTTTTTCCAAAACAATTAATGCAAAATGTAAGCATGTTTTATCCCATCTTATGCCTTAAGTCATAGGTCTCACTAACTAACTTAATTAAGTTGTCTAATTTAGAAACTGCAAACCATTAAGCTGAGGTCTCACACAACAAAATAATTCACCTTGTTATTGTAATCTAGCTCAAGGTCTCACATAACTAAATTAGAACTTCAAGTGTTTCATATCATTAGATGGCATAAACTTAAATTTAAAGGGTACAATTTTTGACGTGTAATCAAAATTTATGTATAAAGAAGCATGCATACAACTTTATAGCATAATATTTTCGAAAACCTTACATCAGATTTTAATTGCTAAGATTAAATTCTACAAAGTTTTAATCGATGCGTTGAGAAACTTACAACTTTGCACTAAGATGCTTCGTACATAGAATGGTTATACTAGGTAGCTCCAATCGAACTCACAGGGGGCAGAGGACCAGGTAAGCGCAAAAGCATAACCTTAGACATCCATTCAGTGCGACTGTGCGCACTTCTTAATTAACCCCTTTATAGTTTATTCTAGTGGGTGAGCCGTTCTAACCATTTAGTACAGTCACATCAGTCGATTAAAAGTTCAAGATTTATACTTAGAAGACAAATCAAATTTCACCATTATTTAGTCAATTTAATTTTCTATTCTCAAAAAACCATTTTTGCTTACTAACGTGTCATACAATATAAACAAAAGGCACATTAACAAAATTAAAAGGAACTCAAATAATATACATATAACTTAACAATTAACATATGTAATACAATTTGCCACATGCATAATTTGTTCGATAAAACCCTAATAATCAATTCTATGTTTAATAATGCATATGTTTAACCAAGACTTCCACGTGTTTTCATCAAGTACAACGTGAGCCACATACATCGATGAATCGATTGCGTAAGTCTTAGCTAAAACACATACCACATAGCACATAATTGATTCATTAGATATATTGAGGTTTTCCCCAATTCAATATTTATCAAAACGAATTACATGTGAATAAACTTAATAATTAACGATAAATATATATTTAACAATTTAATAATATAATCAATAATCCATGATAAAACATGCATGTATTTACCATGGATTCCACATAACAATTATTCAATCCCAAGATACACATATAATCATGGCACATAACAATTATCCATGAAAACCACATAAAATATACATGCAATCCTAGGGTTTCTACAAGTTTTACAAAAAATAAAACCTAATTAAAAAATTTAAGGGTAATCGACCCTTATAATAAAAAATTAGGGTTCCAATTTTTAAAACCCTAGAAACCAATAAAAGCATGTAATAATCACAAAGATTCAATTTTTTTGTGTTTAGATAATTAATTAAAACGTATTAACGGCTCTTGATGCCACTGTTGGGTTTTACTAATCATGAAAGTTTTATAAAAACAAGTAAACATCATCAAAGCATGCAGCGGAAGTAATAGGAATAATACTTGTAAATTAATTAACCGAATTAAAAGAACATGCGTACCTTTTAGCGAATCAAAACACACGATATCAAGAACAAGGATCTAAACCCCTAAACCCTAAATAACCGTTTATGACAGTTAATAGGTTTAGGATAAACCTATTTGGTCCTTGTGTCTTCCGCAATGTACATGTAGACCCGTCCTTCTTTTACTTAATCTATAACGAACGCCTAAACTTCAAGCCATGACTCAACATTAGTCCAACAATCACCACCTAATCTTGATCATGCTTTAGTAGCTCCTTCATATTTCATGATTCGTTTTTCTTAGAAGGTCCTTGTCTTTATACTTTGGCTTTTTTCTCATTCTTTGCTTGACCTCTTTGTCTTGAATGTCTTCACATCTTTTGTATTCCTCGATCATTTCAGGTCGTCTCTCTTTCGTTGATTTCCACTGCTTTGCTGGTCTTTCTCTAGCTGCACTTATTCCATCACCGGTCTCTATGGCTTTTACATAACCTCTTCTTAGCCCTACAGTAACTTTCATCCCTTCAAATCATCCTAGTATTCATAGCTTCTTTGCTATCTTCTTCCACTGCCTTGGCTTTCACTAGCATCGCTTGCTAAGGTTCATGTACTAAACTTGGAATCTCCTTTGCAGTCTCACAATAACTATCCAGCACCTCATAAAGTTCTCTAGTCTCTATGTCAATCTTACTTGGAAATCTTAAACTATTGATAGCCTCTTGAATTTTCTTTAGACATTCTACACTTGTCATCTCATTCTTCATCTTGTTTTCAAACGAACTTTCTCATTCATGCATCTTCTTCTCGAACTCTAGCTCTCTCATTCTGAACACCTCCTTGAGTTCTTGTTTCTTTTCTTCAAAGTCATGAAGCATTTCATGCTTCCATAACTCCAGTTTACTTTTTAAGCCAGTCTCAATTTCTGACCTTAAATCTTCTAAACTTTCATTTGGGATTTCATTCTTCTCAATGATAATTCCCTTCCACCTTGGTTCTTCTTCTGAAGATGCATGTTCTAGTTCATCCTTATCAGTCATAGTTGCCATCAACAATGTAGGTTCATTGTCCTCTTCTACAATGTTTGTCTCTTCTTCTTTATCATTCTCTGGATAATTCTAGCAATATGTCCAAATTCATGGCAATTATAACATTCTACACCTCGTTTTCCTTTCTTGAAGCGGTTTTGATCTCTAGAGTCTTTCTTTCTCCAATCACGATCATCTCCATCCTTGCTTCTAACATTTGTTGCCTTTTCGTCACACCAATTGTCTTGAGACGAATTAGCTCTTCCTTGTTCACTGTTCTTAAAACCTTTCCCATGACTAGACTTGTTGTCATGTTTTGTGAAGATTAACCTATCCTGATCATCATTAGGGCTTCTGTTAAAGGGTTTACTCTTTCCTCAAAGGCATTTAGCCTTCCAATTGTCTCATCTAAGGTTG
Source organism: Chrysanthemum seticuspe (assembly GCA_019973895.1). Taxonomy (NCBI): domain Eukaryota; kingdom Viridiplantae; phylum Streptophyta; class Magnoliopsida; order Asterales; family Asteraceae; genus Chrysanthemum; species Chrysanthemum seticuspe. The sequence continues at coordinate 5,592,077 of BPTQ01000006.1, read as the reverse complement.
TGTTTTCTAGATCAGAAAATTGTTCTATGGCTGCTATAATCTGTATAAATCTCTTCGGTACGGAACTTAGAAGTTTTCGTACTAGAGTTGCCTGATCAAATGTTGATCCTAAGCCACTAGCCCTTGTAACAATACTATTGAGCTTTGCCGAGAAAGCATCAATATTATCATCTTCTTTCATCCTCAACATCTCAAATTCCGTTTTGAGAGTTTGTTGTCGTGCCTTTTGCACTCTATCTACATCTATGTGCCTAGTTTGTAGTGCTTCCTAAATTTCTTTTGCACTCTTACAACTAGCCACTTGAAAAATCATATCCTCTGGTAATGTCGGGTAAAGATATGTAGTTGTAGCCATATCTTTCTTTATATCCAGTTCATCATTACCCTTAGGTTCTATTATTTCCCAAAGCCCTCCCCTATAGTGAGACCCATTTAGACATAACAGTGGCCCACCATAAACATGTTTCTCATCAATAGAGAGCATGGGTGGCACCCAACAGGGACAACAAGAAAATAGAAAAAAGGGAGCAAAGGTCTACCGCTCCCATGAAAAAAGGGAGCAAAGGTCTACCGCTCCCATAATAGGATTACTCAAACGTAAAGATGGTCACTTACAAGCAATTAATGATTGGACTTCACTACCTGGAATCCACATAGCCTGGGTCAGCAATAACCAACGTCCTTTCTCGTACCACTGTGATAGCTCACTGGGTCATAGCACATCCCTCTAGAAATTGCTTCACTTGGCAAGAACCCCGGTGTGATGATCCAACATGACAAACCACAACTATCATCCTGCTGGTACGGCAGACACAATCGTTACTCCAAAATACGGTATAACATTTAATTTTATCATCGGGATGACCAAAGCACCCTGATAGGACTTGAAAGCGAGATAGTAAGTCTGAGGCAAGACCCTCTACACCTTCTATCCTAACAACCACTTGCAAAACCTAGCGAGGATCAAAATGTATCCAGAGGATAGCAACGTTAGACAAGGATAGAAGAGGAGAAAATAACTCCATACCGAACCCCCATACATGGGTAAAGGGTCCCAGAGCCCAAACATCTTCGCCATCAAAATGACTACTCTTCATCTTACAAATACCAAAATCAAAGGAAGACAAAATACCCTTCATAAATAAAATCATACGAAAAAGCCTTATTGAAAGAAGTTTTCAAGGTTTGGGGATGATGTGGAAAAATGGGAGAAACAATATGTTAAGTGTTGCAAGGTGTAACGCCTCACCTTTCCAGTTACAATAAAGTCCAGCATCACATCATTGTGCATGATCTAATTCTAGACAGGGGGACTTGATAGCGTATCAATATTAATGTCCCAAGCCCATTAAATACACGCTCGGATCAAATCCATCACCAAGGCCCAATCAACACTTGATGAGAGTCCGAATTATTCCCAGGCCGTGTTGGTCTTGAAGAACCTCTTAGGCCTAACTGAACAAAGACAAAGCTACTTCTCCCCAACTGATACTAGCGGTTAAGATGTAACATTTGATATTACACAATGGGGACGCAGGACAAATACCACTACGAGCTAAAGGACGCATGACATTTGTCCTCCTTGTCTGGCTCTCGGATGATCAACACTTGGCACCCTGGCGACCGTCGATCACTCCCAAATGGTTTATCTCTAAACCCTACAAGCTTCTCTATAAAAAGAGAGCAACACACAACATCACACAAGTTTTCACATAGTTGGCAGATACTGCCTCACAGCAGTGAAGTATGGTTCTTGTTTAAGTGTTACCCAAGCTTCTTGATCTATATCAATCTCATCGGGTCTTTACCATCCAACACGAAAAACTAAACAACAAAACCATTCCCATTCCATCTCTAAACCGATTTACATACATACGTAAACAGGTTAATTAGTCAACTAACATGTATGGCTACATTTAGAGAGAAAAGATTATAACTTTTGAGGTGTTTTTGGAGTTTGTTAGATAATTTAGAGAGTATGTCCAAACAAGATAGCTACGTGGACAAGAGTTAAGACATACGTGCTAGTATTTATAAAATGGACATGTTTATTAATTATAGTATCATTGAATTATTTATTAAGTGGTTAAACAAAATTGACACTTGATAAGATTCGAGAAATATCTAAAGGACCTCAAGGTGAGTTAATAACCCCACATTTACACTTGAATTTTTTTTACTTTGGGGTGAGAATACATTGCTTATTTTTACGTTTGAACACAAGTACATTTACCTGTTTACATACTGGCCTAAGTACCCGTTAACCCATATTATCATTTTGCCACTCATCATGAACCGTTAATTACTTTGAAAGCGCGAATGTTGTTAATAGATCTATTGGGGTTGACTCTCCCTGTCCGAGTTGACTCTAGTACACGTCAAACGGACGCAACATCATTTGAGGTTTTCTAGGTGATCTTAGGGTTAGACACCGGCATTGGGCGCTCTCTTTATAGTAACAGTTAACGCTTCAGTGCCATGAGCTTATGGCAGTAGTAAACGCATTTTGTGTGATATTGTATTTGTTATAATGGTCATACATGTTATAAAATCTTGTGATATACTTTTAAAATTAGTTAAAACATATGATCTCACCAACTTTATGTTAACCTTTTTAACATGTATTTCTCAGGTCAGTGATTGATGATTTGGCATAGCATGGAGCATAAGCATTCGAGTCGCATATCGATCTCATCTTTTGAAGATTTACGCATTTATCTTTTGTTCGATAATATTTTAAAAACTTATTTATTTATTCTCGTAAACTCTTGCATTGTATGGTTCTAAAACTTTGTTTATATCTTATTGGACATGTATTTTCAAAATGACTCATTTAGAGACCGTTCTTTATTATCTTGTGCTTTGTGCTATGACCATCATTCCTCCAGTTATCTTTCTGCTGCTATATTTGGGGGTATGACAACTTTGTAAGAAGCATAGAGTTGGTATAACTTTTCACTTTTGATTGTACGACTGCATAGTGGGGTGCTATTTGTTTTGTGCTATTTGATTATAAAAACTAAAAACTAGTAAGGGTTCAGCATGCGCGAGTACAACAATCATTTATGTTAATATTAATTGGTTGTTTCCCTCAATAAGTTTCATATACACATTACATTATCAAGCTATAAAATGCTTTGCTAACAAGAAGTGAGTAAAATAACATCAATATTTAGTTATTGTTTATATTTTATCGTTCAAACAAAGTACTCCAAATAAGCAACTGTTGCAAATATATAGTACTACTACAACAACAATACTTAATCCTGTAAGATTAATGTATGGGAAAGGTGAGATTTAGATGCAAATATATGGTACTGCATACGGTGATTAGTATGGTTTCTAGTTTGATTCCAGTTATTATGATTGATGTGAAATAATGAATTTTAAAAAATACTCATCAAAGCGAACAAAGTTGAAAGTCTTAGGCTACTCCTAACCCTCTCACCATTTCATCTTTCACTTCAGCGTCACATCAACATTCTTTCTCCTTTGCCACTATCTCACTTTTCACTCTTAACTATCTCACACTACTCCACTTTTCAACATATTTGTTTGCTTATTAAAATACCTTACTAAATAATGTAAACACACTCACAACTAAAAAACAAATAATAAAAATGCTAGAGTAGCCCACAATTACACAAAACACGAATGGTGAAAGTTTCACATGAGTTTTTTTTCTCTTCCCGTCATGCTCGCCATTTGACGCGTGAATGGCCCCATGCCATTTCCTCACTCCATGTGTTGGGACCAGCCTTGGAGAAGGGTTGGCTGGAGTAGGCGGTGGGAGCATGTGGCAAAAACTATATATATATATATATATATATATATATATATATATATATATATATATAGTACAGAGTACATTTTTCAAACCAATCCTCTTTATTCTTTATTGTTCATAACCGTGTAATAAAAAAAATGTTGAATTATTTCAAACAAAAGTGAAAGATTAAACAATAACCAACTTTGCATATCAAAGTTAAGTAGGTAGCCTAGATGAAATATGACAAGACATATTGCCTATTTATCATCTACTTTTACTTCATATGTATGAGAATTTCTGCTATATATATCTTGTTAATTGTTATACTTGTAGTTAAATTCTTCATTTCACTAGCTGGAATGCGTTATTAAACAGTAAAATAAGGCAATTTTACTACTTTATATATCACTACATTATTTGTGGCCCGAAAGACTTGACTATAAGAACATAATAAAGGAATATTTTAGGGAGCCAAAAGTACTAAAACGCGGTTCACGCGACATGAAGTACTAAAACGTGGTTCCAGCGAAATGAAGTTCAAAGTTCTTGGAAATTATTGAAGCATCCGTCTGGAAATTCTTGGAATCCCATATAGCTGGAATCCCACATGTAGGAAAAATTCTTGGAAAATAACCTGAATAGCGAGACCGCTGGTCTGGGGAACTACGAACTACTAGTTTAGCCTATCTGGCCTAACTAGCTTGTTAAAACAACCTGATCGGGACCTCTACCACTCTTGTAGATAGCTCGGGACTGGTACCGTACCGAACCGGCACTGTTTTGGTGATTTTGTTTTTTTTTCCACCGAAAAGAAGGTACCGTTCCCGGAACCGTCTACATGTTCAGTGCCGGTTCCGGTACCGGTACTAGGTACCGTTTTTTCGGTACACTCTCGTTTGAGCACCGATTTCCAATAAATTAAAACTTTCCGTGTAATGTCCCAGTTAGCTATTGTCTTTATTGATAATTTCATAGTTTGATGCATTAGTTTATAAAAAGAAAGCCATGATGAATAATGTCTCGTTAGTTTAATTATACAGTCATGCAATACATATCCAATCTCGTTAGTATTCTCATGCAAATGATTAACTTAAACATATATATTTACACTTATATAGTTTAATCTGGTTCGTATTCTCATGCAATACATATATATTTACACTATAAGTGCCTCACAATAAGAACTAAAGGAGGATTATTTACAGTAAAAAATTGATTTTTTGTATTCCGGTACCAAAACCGGGTTCCCGTATCGAATTAGTGATACCGATTTTCTTTAGCTTGTTCAGTAGTCCCGGTACCATATCACGTATGGTGTACCGGTACGGTTTCGGTACCGTACCATTTTTTGGGTACCCATGCTCATCCCTGTTGGAAATTATTGAAGCATCTGTCTGCACCCTAGCTACCCCTTCTTATCACAGACACGATTTTCAATGAATCTGAATTTATTGCAGTAAATGAAAATTCTTGAAAAGTTTTTTTGAGCAAAATTTCTTGGAAAGTTCGTTGTTACATTTTCAATAAATATGTATTTATAGGAGTAAATTAGCCCTATGTTTCTTCCATTCCATAACAACATCCCTCCTTCCTTCAAGTTTTGAGGGCGTTTCATCAAAATATAAGGATATAATGTCTGGCAAATCTAGTTTGTTTATTTGTCATCACACCATAAACAACACACGTACCACTAAACTCTGAACATCAGACTATAAACAAACACCTAAACCATACCATAAAGAAACACACATAACCAAGGCGGTAGTGGTCCATATCTGTTCGTGGAGGTGCAGTGTAATGGTGTCGGATATATGTGACAAGCTCAAACAAGAAGTTCAAACAAAAGGCTTAGTCAGCAGACCTTGCAGGCTCAATATCAAGTTTAGGCAAAAGACTTGATAATTTCTCTATTAGTGGTAAACTCCCATTCAAGAAAACAGATATACGTCTTTGAAGATCCCAACAAAATCTTTAAAGAACAATTCGGGAACGAGTCAAAGAAATGAGTTTAAGAAGACCTAACATCCTCAGAAGAAGTTCTAATCAAACACAAACAGAACTTCCAACTCAAGAAGATCAAATCCGTGGTTATCGGCAAATGGCACGAAGTCGATATCAAGCAGCCAGAACGATAAGAAGAGTGTTTGGAAGAAACAATTACAATCGTACACTGGAATCAGTCGTAGATCCAGAAAGGCAGCTTGACATATCAAGAGAAAGGCGAGAAAGCCTCGTTCCGGCAGAAGTACTCTATTCAAATAATAGAAGTACTTTAAGTCACAGAGTATATGAACATTACTCTGAACAAAGAATCCTGTGTATCGGTGAAAATCAAGTTAATCTTCGACTATGTAATGAAGAGTCTTATGGAAGCCTCAGAACTGCAGGACTTCTAACATATTCATTTGGGAATATTCATGATAAGGCTACATGCACTCCAACGAAAATGTGCCGGAACAAAAGCTTTGGTTGTTCTCCGCGACACCAGATGGGAAGATATATATAGTCGTCATATCATTGGAAGCATGGAAGTAGATCTCTCTGCAGGGACACAACTAATCTACAATTTCCCTGATATAGTCCTATGTATTTATGACTTCCACCATCATATAGAAGTTGCTATACAAACCAATGGGTATGATACCTGGCAAGGTGAAAGTAACCTTCTAATTACACTGGCCTTAACAGGCAGATTAACAAACACCAGCTATATGGGATTCCAGTATAACGTGGAAAATGTTGCGGATCATCTCACAACAAATGGCATCATAGCAATATCTGGCGAAAGAATAAGTATGGTAGACCTTGAAGGGTCGAGCTGGAACCTAAGGCCATCTGAACATACCTCTGTAAGCCTTCGATTTGAAAGGTACCGCCAAGCACCTCAACCACCAAGATACTCTGTTGATCAACATGATCGAGAAAGGTTGAGTAACAATCTTCTAGAAGAAGACGAAGAGCATTTAATATAGTGTGTGTGATACGTTTCAGGTCTCCTAAAGACATAACCAAACTACTGCCGTTTCTTTTTATTCTTGAAGAAGTGGTCATATGACCATTACTAGGAGAAAATAGTTAGCAAGTTTATTCCATGTTTTAGTTTAGTATTTCCCATGCATGCATGTATTTTAGTTTCTAGAGTAATGAGTAGTGGGCCACGTAAAAGTAGTTTTGCTTCTCTAGTATGTAACCGCATTTTCAATGCTATTAATATGTAATCGTTGTGTTAAAGTAAAGTCTAGTTTTTCTTTTATTTTATTTTTGACAGATTGACCATCTTTCATCGGTTTTAATCAATTGTGCTTTCATCGACACTACACCAATTGGAAGGTTTGGGGACGCCCATATTTTTTGGCTAATGATTTGTACACTCTCATTTCTTATTTGCACACTCCAAACTGTGCAATAAGCAGTTGTATATTTATCATATGATGCTTCATCAGGTTGTACATTTGAGTGTGCAAATAAGATTTGAGAGTGTGCCAATCAATTCTCATATTTTTTGGGTCAAGAATGTCGTCTCAAATTGACGACTTGGTCCCACATAAATTCAACAAAAAGAACAGTCAACAACAAACTTTTGGCCCACTCATTTTGGGACGACAATGTCGTCCCTAACTGTAATTATTTGATTTTTAATATTTAAAATCTATTTAAATAACTTTTCATGAAAATAAATACATCCCGCCAGTATTTTTAGTACCCGCCAAACACTTAGGGACGACATCTCGACAATCATTCGTTTAACATCTCATGTATAACTATATCGATCATCTCGACAATCATTCGTTTAACATCTCATGTATAACCATATCATCTTAACGATCATTCGTTTTACATCTCATGTATAACCATATCGATCATCTCGACTTATTCGTTTAACATCTCATGTATAACCATATCGACCATCTCGACTCATTCGTTTAACATCTCATGTATAATCATATCATCTCAATGATCATTCGTTTAACATCTCATGTATAACCATATAGATCATCTCAACTCATTCGTTTAACATCTCATGTATAACTATATCGATCATCTCGACAATCATTCGTTTAACATCTCATGTATAACCATATCGATCATCTCGACTCACTCGCTTAACATCTCATGTATAATCATATCATCTCAACGATCATTCGTTTAACATCTCATGTATAACCATATCGATCATTTCGACTCATTCGTTTAACATCTCATGTATAACTATATCGATCATCTCGACAATCATTCGTTTAACATCTCATGTATAACCATATCGATCATCTCGACTCATTCGTTTAACATCTCATGTATAACTATATCGATCATCTCGACAATCATTCGTTTAACATCTCATGAATAACCATATCATCTCAACGATCATTCGTTTTACATCTCATGTATAACCATATCGATCATCTCGACTCATTCGTTTAACATCTCATGTATAACCATATCGATCATTATTTAAATAATTGAAATCTTTCTTAACTAATTTAAATTATTTTTAATTTATTTAAATAATTTAAGTTATTTTTAATTTATTTAAATAATTTATAAATCATTTAAATCATTTTTAAATTATTTAAATAATTTATAACTAATTTAAATCATTTTTAATTTATTTAATATTAATAAAATAATTTAAATCATTTTTAATACACATAAGATAAAGGGAAAAAGAATATAAAACAGTTTGGGACGACAATGTCGTCCCTAAATTTCCACCAAAATTTTCACCAAAATTAAATCCCCCGCCAATAATTTTGTTTACCCCGCCACAGTTAGGGACGACAATCTCGTCCCTAATTTTCAAACATGATGTCGTCCCTAAACTAAATTTAACCAACACTCTTTGGATTACTTCACAAGATTGCCAACATGGCACTTTTAATGGGCAAGATGAGAGAACAAAAAAATACATGTCATCCTCTTTTTATTGTACCAGGCCATATTATCCAGCCATTCTCACACACTATCTAAAAAAACACATCTCTTTTCTTCATCTTTGATTCCCACAGCCACCACCGGACCTCCCACTTCGACTGCCGGACCACCCACTTCGACCACCGTAGACCATGTAAAAACACATATCTCCTGTTGAAAAGCCAATGACCACAATTTATGTTGGCAAGATAGCATCAACGGTAGACAATGATTTCATGCTCTCCTTTTTGTAGGTAAGTTTGTTGCCGCCTGTTCTATTTGTTGTTTTGGAGAATAAAATATAAGCTATCCTTTGTGGTCCTTACCTTCTAGTAGAGCATCAGTGTTACTGTAATGTTTATAAGAGTTACTCCGTATTAATTTTTTTTATCTGAAAAGATTTAATGTTTTTGTTTGTTGGATTTTAACTTTGCGTTTATTCACTGATTTGGTTTTGGTGTTGTATTTGTTATACACAAGTTTTTAGAAGGTGCTCACATGTAAGGTGGAATGTATTATAAAGACAATGAATGGATTATAGAGACTAAAGAAAAGATAATAAGTTTTGTAATCTTAGGAAACAAAAATATAATGTAATGTTAGTTGTAATGGGTTGATTGAGAATATTTGTAAGTTACATGTGTTTTAATGATATATAGCAGTTTTGAATAACGACTATGTGTTTCGCACAAATATTTGTTTACGGATTCATTACGGGTTTTGTTCTAGTAGTTTTTTCTTGGAAAAATGCAGGTTTGCTGCAATTTTGTTTTGCTCCTTGGAAAAATAGGGACGACAATCTCGTCCCTAATAATTTATTTTTTTTTGTCGTCCCTTTTTTATTTTTAAAAACATTTTCTTATTTACTTAAAAATATTAAAGAAAGTTAAAAAAAATAAAAATAAAATTAGGTACTACAATCTATTCCCTATTTTCAAAAGTGATGTTGTCCCATTTTGTATTTTGAAGGGTTGAATTGTTGGTGGGCCCAGGAAATTGTCGTCCCAAAGATACAAAGGGATGTCGTACCAATTTTTTTTGGGTCAACCAAATAGGCACTACCAATTTGGCACGAAATGGGGTCGACCTACATTGTAATTTTGGGACGAGATTGTAGTCCCAAAGTGTAGATTTTTTTGTAGTGCGACTTAGTCAATGCCTCCAAAACGTTACCCACTACATATCAAAGAAAAGATGGCTGCCATAGCTGATCAATTCGCTGAATGGCTTGATATTTGTATCCTCGTCGAATGCCCGACTCGACATTATCTTACAAAAACTCACTCTCCAAACCACCGTTACAAAAAATGAATCCAACGATCACACCTCCAACACCAAAATTGACATCACCGATACCACAACCCACTACACACAAATCAATACACCTACATTTTCTGCCTTTGATGATTACCAATCTCTTACAGAAGTCACTTTCCATGACCAGCCCATCTCACAAGGCTACCCACTATCAACCAATCTAAACACATTTAATTTAGTCCTACAACTCAACCCTCGCTATCAGATTCTCCTTGTCCATCTCAAACACTACCAATCGATTGTTTAGGCCTAACTATGCAAATCAGACGGTCTAAAGGTTTGTGTCTTAAGTTTTTGGAACTGTATCACGTCCTTCATCAATGCAACACACATATGCTCCTTAATTTCGATCAAAAAATGGATCTAATCCTACAAAAAAGTTCCTTTATTTCCAATCGGGACATGAACCTGGTCCCGCAAAAAAGGACCCTCCGTGGGGGATATTTATCGTCGATTATGTCAAACTCGGCCATGAGGACAAGGCCGTTTTTCAGGATGGGAGTATTGATACGTTTCAGGTCTCCTAAAGACATAAACGAACTACTACCGTTTCTTTTATTCTTGAAGAAGTGGTCATATGACCATTACTAGCAAATTTATTCCATGTTTTAGTTTAGTATTTCCCATGCATGCATGCATGTATTTTAGTTTCTAGAGTAATGAGTAGTGGGCCACGTAAAAGCAGTTTTGCTTCTCTAGTAACTGCATTTTCAATGCTATTAATATGTAATCGTTGTGTTAAAGTAAAAAGGAAGAAAACTAAAGTCTAGCTATAGTTTCTCCCTTATCTGATCGGAGTCTTGCCAGCTCAGGGCCTTATCATCTCATCTCTTACGTTGTGTTCTCAAGTTGAGTAAAAGGGAGGAAGTAAAGTGAAAGCGAGAAAGTTTGTGTTCTCAAGTTTTTTTTAGGAAGTAAAGTGAGGTAAAATGAAGTAAAGAGGTGAAATATTAGTTATAAAATTTTCACTCCACTTTTGGGGTGAAAGTCACTTTACATCCTCTCTCTTACTTTACTTCCTCTTTTTTTTTTTCATTTTCATTCATTTTTTTTCTTGAGAGATTGACCATCTCTAATCGGTCTTTATCAGTGTGATTGTTTGTATGAGTGAGGATGTTTGGTAAGTTAAATTAGGGGTTAAATGGTCATTTTATGTAAGGTAGGAATGTAATTTGGTAGACGTTTGCTCTCGTAGGGATCATACTTGTTGAATTGAACAACCTTGCTAATAATATATGCAAGAGATTATTAGTGCCAAAATGAATGAACTACAGGGATGATTTTCATTTCACTCTTTAAAAAAACTAATATATGGTAAGGGAAGGGTTATTTTCAGAAAAAAAAAAAGAAAAAAAAGCGAGAACTGCGAGAACCACTATCAACCAATCAAATTTTTTTGGATATTTAGTTTTAATATTTAATTCATAAGGGTATTTTGGTAATAATACTTTTTAATTTTATCTTTTATTTCTTTTTACAAAAAAAACGTTTTCTTCCCGAAATTTTAGATTTTTTTTTAATACCTGTTTAAAAATCAATATGTGCACAGGTGTTTTGCATTACGTAAAAATTGTTTTATTTGCACATTTATCTTTAAAAAATATTACATAAATAAATATATACAAACAAGTAAAATTTATTAATAGATTGATACAATTTTATACAAACAACAAAACTTTATTAACAAATATTACATAAATATATTTTATTACAAATATATAAAGCGTGCACATGGGCATACTACAATGTCTTTAACAGTTGGTTCATCTTTTAGGCGTGCACATGTATTCCTCGCTTGGTCCAAGAATACATGAAATATACACATGTGTTTTTAATCCTTGTGCACATGTGTTTTTAATCTACACATGTGTTTTTAATCGTTATGCACATGTGTTTTTATTGTCTCGCTCATCTTAACAAAGAATATAAATGTTATACAAAAAATTATCTTCATGCATCTATATGTGCATCACTTGTTAGTCTTCAATGCTATTACCATCTTCAATAACCTCAAACAAGCACACACAAAAAAGATAGTATTGTTGCACATTTATAGTCTAATGACATCATCATTAAAGCTATAAACAGCAGAATATTCCACAAAATTCAGATTTATTCATGTGTTTTTATTCATGTGCACATGTGTTTTTATCGTCTCGCTCATCTTAACAAAGATTATAAATGTTATACAACAAATTATCTTCATGCATCTATATGTGCATGACTTGTTAGTCTTCGTTGCTATTACCATCTTCAATAACCTGAAACAAGCACACACAAAAAAATAGTACTGTTGCACATGTATAATCTAATGACATCATCATTAAAGCTAAAAATATACCAGTTTCAACACTTATTAGTAAGATATAACTCAACTGTTGACATTCTTCACACTAATAGGCCTAATTGACCCATCAAGTTATCATAAATTATAAGTAACCGAACTTTGGTTATATCACATGACATCTCAATTTACATAGTTCATCTATAATATTGAAGCCCACCCATTTATGATACTAAAAAATTACCACAATACATTTTATGGGCCATGGTCTTAAATCTCATTCTTGCTATACAACGAGAGTCACGTTGAGGTACTTTATTTTGTAACATGTTTATTTATTGCTAATCTTTTGATAAGTAACCTTAAAAAAAAGGAGTCTTTACCTTTAAGGTGAGCCAATTTTTGCATAGCTGTAGGTGCAACCATGATAGACATCGAAATATTGGACCCCAAAACCTGTGTGGTCAAATCAATTTTCGCATAGCCGTATGCAAGCACATAATTTTATGGCAACCATTTTGGAACCCGTTTTCGATAACCATTTCTACAAAAAAAATTGAAAAAGTGATTAACCAATCATAAAAATTATCAACCACAACAAAAAAAAAAAAATTGCAACTTCTTTAATCACAGTTTTACGGCAAGATCTAAAATCACAAATGTTGGTAACAAAATTGAGCAATAAGTTTACACTAACAGTAATTTACCAACAAAACTATAACAAAGTTTTAGCTACAAAATTATATGAAAAATTACTAACAAATTTACAAACACTACACTAATAGAATCCGGCATACGACGGCAGTAGGGAGGTAGCAACGACGGCGGCAGAAAAAAATTCCGGCAAGATCGACGGCGGTGAAATAACTCCGACGACTAATTTCTAAAAAAAAAAAATAGAGATCTATTAAAAAAGTATAACAATTAGCTGAATAAGTTTATGTAGATTAGTTTCAAAAACTAGATTTAAAAAAGAAAATACTAAACAAACAATATAGATCATACCTTGAACAATCATTTATAAGGAATTGATTGAAGAACTTAACCTAGTCATTATTCTGTTGCATTAAAAACCACAAAGCATCATCACAAACGAATGAATAAGTAAAATAATGATTAGTGTGGTTATAGCGTGAGTTAGTTTTTCGGTGAATTTGACAACGGAAAGATAAAAGCATGGTTGGGTTAGGGTTTTTTTAGTGTGACCAAGAGAAAGAGAATTGATGAAGAAAGATATTATTTTGAAAAGTATTGTAACTGATCCACAATTCACGGTCCACCCTATTTTTGTGTTAAACCTAAATTACTTTAATACCCTTTATTTATTTATTTTTCCTAAAGTAAGTTGCGAATATTTTCCAAAATGCCATCTTGCATTGATATGATGTACAATGTGCATTATTATGAGTAAAAAGTTAGTTCTCGCAGTTGTCGCAATTTATTTGGTTCTTAACATAACCTCACACTATATGGTAAAATGAATAGGCCAGTATAGCAACTTTCACTCTTACAAGCCCAAAGGCCGAAAACACACGGGTGAAGTCAGACCAGAACCCAAACACAAACCCGGTCAGCTTTCATCATTTTGTTAGACCATTTTGAAATACCATTATTTTTTATTTTTTTTAATTATTTTTTTTTAAGTCTATCATTTCATCCATTTGTTGAGCATGATGTGTAATCTTTTTTATTTTTATTTTTCCATAATCATTACTCAATAGTAAAAAAGAATTGTAATAGGGTCGAGGTAAGCTAGTGGTAAAAGACATGCGTTCGTGTGTGGCGTTAGGCTCAAACCTCGTGAACTCGAATAGTTACGAAAAAAATGCAATTAAAAAGTATGATAACATTTGCGGTGGCTGACCCAAAACTAGAAGCGACCACACAATTTTTTTACGGTAATATAATAAACTAACTAAGCATGATAAGATGGTGGGACGAGGTTCATTTAGAAGAAATCATGATTTTTGACAAAAGTTTATCCTACTCGGCAAAAATCAATGTGGTTCCTATTAACTGTGAACCATAGGCGGAACTATTAAGAGGCAGGGGAGGGTCTCAGCCCCCAATGTTGGTTTAGGGTTTCTTGTTCCATTGATTCCTTGTTTCACTAGGAATCACAAACGGTACGCATGTTCTTTTAATTCAGTTAATTTTTTACAAGTATTATTTTTTACTTCCGTAGCAGCATGCTTTGATGATGTTTACTTGTTTTATATAATTGTTAGAGTAAATTGCAATTTTGGTCCTTAAGGTATGGTCAAATTGCAGGTTTCGTCCTTAATGTTAATGACCCGATAAGATAAATCATTCAACTCTAATCCGACCCTATAACAATACTGGGTTATTGTGTTCGGGTCAAATTAACCCGATAAGCATTTTCAACCCAATTAAACCCGATCTATAAGCGATCTATAAGCGTTATCAGGTTCGGGTTGGGTCAACCGACCCTATTCACACCCTACCTCAACACTTTAGTCCTGAACTATCTTTCCTCATATAAAACAACTTACTTCAGACACAAACATCTTTGGTTGGCCATTAACATCATGTTCAGGCTACATTCAGCACACTTTAACTAGGTTTATGCTGATAAGGCAACATATGGTCACACAAAACTAAAACAAAACCATACTTGAACTAGGTGTGCTAAGGCAATGAGGCAAAACTTTTACGCTCACACAACCAAATCAGCCCTTTTGCAATTTCAAAAGAAAAGTTTATTATGCTTTGATAGAATAAACTTAAAAAAATGAAACAAGAAAATGCTTTTGTGCTCATCCAAACAAGAGCAGCTACGGCCACTCGTCTCACCGTCAAACCATAAAAAGCTTTACTAGAAATAACTCATACTTGTCATTTTTGTTGCCCCAGCGGGGTTTAAACACTTGAATGAATAAGTAAAACGAAAGTAACAACGATATGATTCAAAACGATTTGTATTAAGAATCAAAGTATTGGTTTTTACACTATATTTGTACAATATCTGGTTGCTTACTAAACGAAACAAACAGCCCCTATTTATACTAGAATGAAGCGACATGTTCTTTTGATCTTGCGTCTCCTGCTTTTCATGAACCGTTGTGTCGTTTGGGTTTTGTGCCGTTTCTCCCATAATAACCATTTATGACAGTTAATAGGTTTAGGATAAACCTATTTGGTCCTTGTGTCTTCCGCAGTGTACATGTAGACCCCTCCTTCTTTTACTTAATCTATAACGAACGCCTAAACTTCGAGCCATGACTCAACATTAGTCCAACAATCACCCCCTAATCTTGATCATGCTTTAGTAGCTTCTTTATATTTCATGATTCGTTTTTCTTAGAAGGTCCTTGTCTTTATACTTTGGCTTTTTTCTCATTCTTTGCTTGACCTCTTTGTCTTGAATGTCTTCACATCTTTTGTATTCCTCGATCATTTCAGGTCGTCTCTCTTTCGTTGATTTCCACTGCTTTGCTGGTCTTTCTCTAGCTGCACTTATTCCATCACTGGTCTCTATGCCTTTTACATAACCTCTTCTTAGCCCTACAGTAACTTTCATCCCTTCAAATCATCCTAGTATTCATAGCTTCCTTGCTATCTTCTTCCACTGCCTCAGCTTTCACTAGCATCGCTTGCTTAGGTTCATGTACTAAACTTGGAATCTCCTTTGCGGTCTCACAATAACTATCCAGCACCTCGTAAAGTTCTCTAGTCTCTATGTCAATCTTACATGGAAATCTTAAACTATTGATAGCCTCTTGAATCTTCTTTAGACATTCTACACTTGTCATCTCATTCTTCATCTTGTTTTCAAATGAACTTTCTCGTTCATGCATCTTTTTCTTGAACTCTAGCTCTCTCATTCTGAACTCCTCCTTGAGTTCTTGTTTCTTTTCTTCAAAGTCATGAAGCATTTCATGCTTCCATAACTCCAGTTTACTTTTTAAGCCAGTCTCAATTTCTGACCTTAAATCTTCTAAACTTTTATTTGGGATTTCATTCTTCTCAATGATAATTCCCTTCCACCTTGGTTCTTCTTCTGAAGATGCATGTTCTAGTTCATCCTTATCAGTCATAGTTGCCATCAACAATGTAGGTTCATTGTCCTCTTCTACAATGTTTGTCTCTTCTTCTTTATCATTCTCTGGATAATTCTAGCAATATGTCCAAATTCATGGCAATTATAACATTCTACACCTCGTTTTCCTTTCTTGAAGCGGTTTTGATCTCTAGAGTCTTTCTTTCTCCAATCACGATCATCTCCATCCTTGCTTCTAACATTTGTTGCCTTTTCGTCACACCAATTGTCTTGAGACGAATTAGCTCTTCCTTGTTCACTGTTCTTAAAACCTTTCCCATGACTAGACTTGTTGTCATGTTTTGTAAAGATTAACCTATCCTTATCATCATTAGGGCTTCTGTTAAAGAGGTTTACTCGTTCCTCAAAGGCATTTAGCCTACCAATTGTCTCATCTAAGGTTGTGTTTTCTAGATCAGAAAATTGTTCTATGGCTGCTACAATCTGTATAAATCTCTTCGGTACGGAACTTAGAAGTTTTCGTACTAGAGTTGCCTGATCAAATGTTGATCCTAAGCCACTAGCCCTTGTAACAATACTTTTGAGCTTTGCCGAGAAAACATCAATATTATCATCTTCTTTCATCCTCAACATCTCAAATTCCGTTTTGAGAGTTTGTAGTCGTGCCTTTTGCACTCTATCTACACCTATGTGCCTAGTTTGTAGTGCTTCCCATATTTCTTTTGCACTCTTACAACTAGCCACTTGAAAAATCATATCCTCTGGTAATGTCGGGTAAAGATATGTAGTTGTAGCCATATCTTTCTTTATATCCAGTTCATCATTACTCTTAGGTTCTATTATTTCCCAAAGCCCGTTTGCCCTTAGTATGGTTTTTAATACACAGAGCCCATACTGTGTAGTTTGTAGGTTTTAAAACAGGACATTGAAATTGGGTAAATGATGTAACATCCTTGTGAATTACGATTTCCTTGTTTTTATCTCCTGACATTGTGCCTAAAAACTGTTCCTAATTCTAGTAGGAATCTAGGAAATTTTATAACTTCAACTAGGAATCAAAAGTAAAATTTCTAATCTTATCTATGTATAATAAGACTAAAAAATATAAAAATTCAGATTTTAGTTTAGAATATAAAACCCGAACTCTGCGATTCCTCCACGATACGATTTTCTATCCTTGTTGTTTTTCGGAACCCGCAAGAACACTTTCCTTCCTGGTACAACCAACCAAACGCACCCCTTTGGTGTCTTCTTCCTTTTTTATTTCGTTCGAACCCGAAAGTAGTAATAAAAACACCAAATCTTTCCTTTGTTTTTCTTTTCCGAAGCAGTAACCACAATTGTTCCTCTTCCTTCTCTTTCCTTTTCGAACCAATAAAAACACCAAACCAATGTTTTGTTTCTTTCTCTCCTTCTTCGAGACAGCCCAAAACAAAACACTAAAACTTCTCTTTTTCTCTTCGAACCAGTAAACACAGAAAAGTGTTCTTCTTCTTCCTTGTACAATAAATCAAACGCTCCCTTGGTGTCTCTTCCTTTTTTTTTTGCCTTATTTGTTCAAATCCAGAAACCAAAAACAACTTTCCCTTTGTTTTTTTTCTCTCTCTCTCGTAAGTAACATAAAGATCAAGTAAAATAAGCCGCTGAGAAAGGGGAAAAACAGCCAAACCTTTAATCATCTTTCCAAAATCAGCGAACATGCAATTAGGGTTTTCAATAATCAATAATTGAAATCGGTAACCCCAGTGTGAGATTCACCAAACACACAAAATATATGGACCAAAACATAGTCACCGGTGTAGATAAAACGATGCGGCAAACGGAGATCCACAAAATGCATAAAAATATTGTTTCCATAGTACAGGAAACTGTACTACCTGACCAACCGACATACGAACACGTCAAGGTGTCTGGTAGATCAACGAAGCCGGGGTTTTTCCTCGGAGATATACCCAGCCGGATCTAAGAAGAAAAAGGGCAATGTGAGTAGCAATGAACAGAACGGGCGGGTTAATAGAACGGGCATCCACAAAAAGCAGCGTCCCAAGCCACACGTGCGAGTACTATAGATTTTGCACTGTTCCTAAGAAATCCCAACAAATGTATAAGATACTAAATATGGGTTTGATTATATCACAATAAATTTACAATATAATGCTATTATGTATGATGGATTCTTTGTTGGTATGTTATTTTCTACAAAGTCTGCAAATTAATACCATTGGATTTTGGCTGCAAATTTATGTTATTGCAAATCCGTTTCAATATTACAACGGATTTTCTTCCCTTGGAAAACTACCAAAGTTTTTCCGTTGCAATTCCGCCGTAAAAAAATATTTCATGGAGCATTTATGCAACGGTAGAAATCCGTTGTAAATCCGTAAATGACCGCTTGCAATGATTTCCTACCGTCACATTAGCCCTATTGTGTTTTAGTGAGAGTTAATGCAACACACATTTTCTTCCTAAGAAAACAGTTTTTACGACGCATAAATGTGTCTCAATACGTGATAGAAAGTTAGCATATTTTAGAACACTTTAAAGCGTCTTACTATCTTTTCTATTGGGACACAACTAGCATCATATAAAATGTTTTATGAGACTAGTTTTTTTGTTTCATAATGTTGTCACTTATTAGGATGCTTATAAGTGTCCTAATAATTTTTAAACTTTATACAACGCCTTTATATGTGACACTTATATCATTGGTCCTATTATGCAAAAGGTCCTACTATTCAGTGTCCTATAAGACTTGATTTGTTGTAGTGCCGTTTAACCTATTCAACCCATGTAACCTATTTAACCCGTCAACCCAAGTATATATACGAGTTAAATGGGTCAACCTGAAACCCATGTAACCTATTCAATCCGTGTAACCTATTTAACCCACCAACCCAAGTATATATACTGGTTAAATGCGTCAGGTTCGGGTTATGTGTAAACAAGTTAGGGTTAACATAGCTGACCCGACGATTTAAATGGGCCAGGTTCGGGTTGGGATTTTTTGACTCGCCAACTTGTCAACCCGAACCCGACCTGAATTGCCACCCCTACTCTATATTAGTAGTAATTAATGATATACAATCAATATTTAAATAGTTCAATCAACATCAATTGTGTAAACTAGACAGGTAATCAACAACCATGTTGCACTTACAAGCATTAATGACATGTAAACCACATCAGATAAAATCGTCTATTAGCAAAAAGGTTAAACAGCACCAACGTTCTTTCAATTTCACCCGGGGCACACTTGTTATTCATTTTTTTTACCTTACTTAAAGCTATTAGATTTGTCAAGACTTGTTTCGAGTTCCAAAAACTATGATCCAAATGATTACAAATAGCGATGATGTTTTTTGAAATAGCATTGTTCCCTAAAGCCGAAAGCAATGGACTACTAGCCAAATCCATGAGGTTTCAACTAAAAACTCTTATCCTATACCATTACCATGGATATTTGCAGCGTAGTGTTAATTTTTGTAAAAGACCTCTATTTTCCCTAAACGCACCTGGTCCAAAGAAATTGTGTTTTTATACTTGTTTAGTTTTTTTCCCCTATTAAATGCACTTCTGTAATGATTCCGTCCCTACCGTTACGAATGTGGGTCGGATAATGTTTTGTACGTTAACAAGGTCCGCAACCAATCATTCTACATACCAACATCGCACAAATTAACCAAGTACAAATCTATGACATTAATCTTAGGCTAACAATTTTGGAACTTATAAAAACCCCGTTATATAAGCCCGCTTATATAAGCTTAGCCAAACACTTGGTCTGAGCTTATTTGAGTCATATAAGCTAATAAGCCCATCATATAAAAGCTTACCCAAACACCCCTAAAGCAGAAAAGAAAGTATATCATTATGTACTAAATTTTTACATATTAGATTTAATAAATAATAAGCTTTTACGGTACTAGACAACCATGGTTTCTGACCTTTTGGCCCACTAATTTACGAGATTAGAGCCCACCACCACACATACTCAGACTAGGTAAAGCCTTCCTGTGAGGTTTTGGGAAGGTTAGCTTAGCCACTTTAGAGTTGTTTGCACCTAACAGAAATGGAATTGAACTTGAGACCTCTTACAAGACACTAAAATATTTTCTTATCCCATAATTATGTGGGATGGATTGTCACAATAATCTTTTGTTTTGTTAAACAAGCTCTACATCCAAGCACTATACATTGCACAAATTAAACCTAAACTACATTAAGGCAAATTGCTCCTAGACCCCTAGTACTAGTAAATGACATTAATCTTCGGCTAACAACTTTAAACGCACAAATTTCTCATTAGGGGTGAGCAAGAAAACCGAAAAGATCGAATAAACCGAAAACCGAAACCGAATCGAACAAAAAATAACCGAACCGAACTAATAACCGAACCGAATTTGCTAAAACCGAACCGAACCGAACTACTAATTCGGTTCTTGGTTTGGATATGGGTTTATCAGTTTGAACCGAAAACCGAATTTATATAAGTACATATATTTTGTATATATTTATATATACATTGATATACTTTTATGTATATTTATATATAAATAAATACTATTAAAAGGTTATCATAATATAATAAAACACTTTTTATGCTTGAAATATATTTTTTTGTTAAATGTATATGTAATTATTAATTTTTTTTTCAAAAAAAAAAAGTGAAATTTGGGTTATTAGGGTCAACCCAAGAACCGAACCGAAAACCGAATTTGAATTTGGTTTGGTTCGGTTCTTGGGTTGACCTAAAAAAAAATTTAACGGAATTAACCGAACTGAACTAACCGAACAACCCGATAACCGAACCGATCAACACCCCTGTTTGTCATCCAATACCAATGTAGGACAGAGAATCTTTTGTTTAGTCCGTCCATACATATTAAAATCTAAACAAAGTTATGGAAAATGGCTCCTAGTACAAGTCTGACATTAATCTTATATTAACAAAAAGTTGAACATAGCACTAAGGGGGAGAGAGCGGTCACCTAGTAACCAATACTACCCAATTCTACCCTAACACTACCCAAAGTGGAGGGAGTGGTCACCTATTCCTACCCAATTTTTTTTCTTCATATAATTTTAATACATAAAATCACATGCATTATTAAAATAAAAACATACCATTTCATTAAAAATAAAAATATTTGATTCGTTCCAAACGGTCAGGTTTATTACACAAGTCAACCACTTGTGAATGGTCAACCGTAATAAAAGTCAAACAGTCTAAAACCAATGCAATTAAATCCAGGAGAGTTTAGTGTTTCCCCGGGTCGTTAAGTCCCAACGAGCTGTACGATTGAATAGCTAAACGCGTAGTGATCAGATGATATTGAATGGGAAAAGGTTTGTGGATTTGGAATAATTATACCTAACGAAAAAGTTTGTAAATTACAGGGCTTAAATGCAAATTAAAGAAAATTAAAATATTTAACTTTAATTAAAATATTATTTAACTATCAAACCTAATGTAAATTATTAAAATCTAATTAAAATTACTTAAGATCTAATTAAAGGATTTTTAAATTACAAATAAAAGTTATAAAAGTATAGATTATCTAAAACTTACTTATTAAATTTAAATTCTAATTATAAGATTTATTATCTAAGTATTATTAATTATAAACTAATTTAAACTTTTAAATGATTACCTAAAAATTAAGAAATTATAAAATAAAGCTAGATTATATTAAATAAATGCTATCACTATTTTTAAAGTTGGATTTTCTTGAATTTTATTTTATAAACATACTTTACTCCTGAAAATGAGCAACTTTTATGAAAACAACTTTTGTGGAAATGCGAGAATTCTAAAAACGAGCTACGAAAGTGAAATATTTAAAGAATTAATCCTACAAGTGTATTACTATTTTTCCTTAGTTCTATTTAAGAAAAGAAAATTTTAGAAATTAAAATTATATTTTTCTGATAATTATTTTATTTATTATGAATTAATTACTATTTTAAACTAATTAAATGATTAAAAATACCAAAACTATTAAGAAAATTCTGAAACTTTTTTCTACAATACTTTATGATAATACAAAGCTAAGAAAAATACAAAAGGTGTGACAGCTTATTTTAATAAGCTAATAATAAGCTAAATTATTCGTATAAGCTAAACAAACAACAAGGGTTAAGAATAAAATGTTGCAAGTTATAACCAGAAAAGTCCCAAGGGCAAATGGTAAGTGTGTTGTGTTGTGAGCTGGGTGGCCAGGGTTCGAATCCCAGCACTGGACTTTTAGCTTTTTATTTTTATTTTAGATTTTTCTTTTTGAAACTAATTAAGCACAATGACATGAGCAAATTATAAAACTAAAACTTTTTATAAAAACCTCTAATAAGCTCAGAATGAGCTTATGATTACTGATCAGTGGGCAAAAATGAATAAGCCCAAGGATTAGCCAAGTGGCTAATAAGCTAATAAATAAGCAAAGGTAAACTGGAAATAAGCTAAGATTACAACTGAAAAGGCACAATTACTTAGAAATAAGCACTAAACAACCTTAAAATAAGCATAAGCTTGACTAATGCACAGAGCACTTTTTGGATTTATAGGCACTTTCAAGCTTATATTTAAGCACTTAAATAAGCTTGGAAATGAAAATGAACACTGGAGCTAACAAGTATACCAACTGAGCTTTCCAAAAATCTAAATTTCAAAGTTGGGATTCCACTAATGAACTTGTGACAAGCTTTTGAAAAAGCTTGTAAACACTGAGTATTCAGTGTACACAGGAAATGGGACAAACAAAAAGCTAGTAGCAGCCCTATGGAATAAGCTAGAAAAATGAAAATAAGCACTGGAATAAAGAGACAGCTCGGTGGTGATTCCAAAGATCCAAGAAACACCTACTGGGGCCCACTGAGGTGGCCTGTGGGACCCACAAAAGTGGTGAAGATGGCCACTGTTGTGGTGGTGCAACAGCTGCACAGGGGAGACACTTCCCTTGCAGCTCACTTTGAGGCCATGAGGGGCCCACACAAAATTTCACAAAAATGATACAAAAATACTAGAGAGTACACAAGCTGGGACTAAATAATTTCCCAAAAGCTCATAAGCTACAACACAGTAATAAGCTCATTAAAAATCCCACAAGTTTGGGCAATTTTCCTGTCACACTAGTTTTTACTTTTGAAATTATGAAGCAGTTTGAATTTGGAGAACTTGTGGGTGAATTTGTTGACTGATTTTGATTAATGGTGTTACAATAAGACTAATTTAAACTAAAGTAACCATACTAGAGCCAATATGGAGTATTTAGACCCTTAATTCTTTGACAGTGTACTGTCAATGGTGTTTAGAGTTGATTTTGACTATTTGCTATTAGGACTAGGTTTTCAAGCTTCCTTATGACTTAACAACACTAAGCAAACATGTATGAATCACAAGCACAGCAAGACTATGACAATAGAGCCAAGACAACTCTATTCCAAACACCCTATATCTAGGCAGTTTTAATGTATTTTAAAGCAAAAAAGATTTTTTCAAGCTCTAAAACTGAATTATCTAATTATTTATCATAAACTAAGCCAGAACTAAGCATAATACACAAAGAATAAGCAGCAAATGGACTAATGAGCAAAGCATGATAAAACTTAGGCAAAAAGAAAAATCTTACAAGGGTTTCAAGAGCACAAGACTGAACCAATGACCATAAACCATTCCTAAAGGTCCCCCACAGAACCACTAACCCATATCCATCTGCTTTCAACTCTGCTTCAACATTCTTGCACCATCTTCAATGATTTTTTTTATTTTTAACCTACTTTTCTTGATTTTTATGATTTTTTAAGTTTTATAACTACAACTGATTTTAATGGTTCTAATAGCTCTCAGAAGCTATATAAGGAACTTATATGAGCTTATGAGTCCATAATATCAACTACAAACAACTTTAAGGTAAAATTGAGATTTTGCTCAAGAATTGCATAAACTGAATTTATGTAAATAAACTGAAATTGAAACTGAAAACAAGTTTGCAATACATTGAAAAATGTTAACAAAGTATTTGAAAGCTTAAACATACATTGGAAATTGAAAATTGATTCATACGACTTAAGAAAATTAAAATTACACTAGATAGATATTCTCTTTTGCTTCCTCTTGATATTTATTGATTTCTTAGACTCCTCACATGACTCTGAAACTTTCCCACTTCAAATCTTAGCCATTGATGCAGTCAAACTCATCCTATCCTTTAAAACTGATTTTGGCACCAAAATGACAACACGTGGCTAGGGGCTGTTTTAGAACAACTAAGGAACCTTGGTGTGTTGTGGAGGTGTAAGGGACAAGTTTGGATAGGTTTAAAGGCCAAGTTGGAGGATTAGTAGCAAAAGCAGGGTATGTGAGTATAACAGTGAAAGGATGGTGGGGGAAATCATTGATTGAGGTCGTGGGTGGTTTGTGAGGTGGAAGGGGTGAGAGTGAAAGGTAGGTATACAGCTGGGGAGATAAGGTGGTGAGAAAACCAGGTATGTGGAAGGTGGTATGGTTTTGGCGGGGTTGTGAGGAAGAAGATGGGTGGGTTTGACTGGGGGGGGGGTTTGACCGGTATTATTTAATAAAGGAAGGGGTTCAAAAATGGAGGTTCACGGGTTTTGGACTGGGTCAAGGGTCAAGGTTCATGGTCCAAGGGAATTGGGTTGGGTTTGCATTGGGCCAGCAAATTGGGCTTGGGTTTGTGGGTTAATAATACAAAGGGTCCGGTTTGTTTGTAGTTTAATCACAAGGACCATTTTTGTAATTTTCTGAAAATGAAGGGTTAAACATACAATTTTTCCAAAGTTAACACAAGGACCGATTATGCCATATATGAATAGTACAAGGGTTATATTTATTAATTTTCCATTTTAAATAAACAAGGGGCCATTTTTGACATTTTTCAAAGTTGAGGGACCAAAGTTGTAAATATGCAATTTCAACTTCAAAGGACTATTTCTAACAACTTGTGAATCCCCAAGGACCTTTAATGATATTTTACAAGTTTTGAATTACCAGGGACTAGTTTTGCCAATTTATGAAAGTTTAGGGACTGAAACTGTAAATTATGTAAACTTTGTTGTTTTTCATCAGTTTTCAATCCTTTTGCACTTGTAACACATAAAAACACATTTGATATTTATAGCATTTATATGGCATTTTTGAGTGTTTTTAAATGTTTTTGCAGTTTAAATGAGAATAAAATGATGAGTATTTACACACTCATCAATCCCCCACACTAAACTATTGCTAGTCCCTAGCAATATTTTTTGAAAAATTAATGGATTTCATCTCTTTACCAAAAGCCATTACTTCTGGAGTAGCCAATTGTTTCAGTTCAAGTAAGAACCTTGGTACAATGATATCCAAATGATTTTGAGCAAATCACCAGCTGTAAACGGTTTTGATTTGTCTTTACCAGAAGCCGTTTGCTTCTAGACTAGCCAACTCTTAACTAATTAAAGATATGGGGAGTTGATTACCATACAATTTTAGGCAAATTGTAAGCCATAAACGGATTTGATAAATCTTTACCAAGAGCCGTTTGCTCCTGGATTAGCCAATCCTTATGTGGGTTAGACATGGTGGACTGATTACCATTTTATTGTGTTTAGTACATAGTACTTCCACTAAAAAAAAATTAAAAATTTGGCCATTTTGGGGGAAAAAGGGTACATTTATGATCAAATTCGCCAGAATTTCCCCCCACACTTAGAAATGAATATTGTCCTCAATATTCAAAGTCCCGGTTATTATGCCGAATCCTTGAATGTAAAAAGATAACATTACTAGCTAAGTGTAGAAACACAACAATTATTCTCTTTTTTTAATATTTATAATTTTCATTTAATTTTTTTTTTGATGAAAACTTATATACAACAGCGGGGGGCAACTCCCCCACACTAAGGTGGTAGAAAGTAGAAAGAAGTCAGAAATATGGGTGAAAACCCATATGGTATGCTACTGTTTTTGATTCCCGAGTCGCTAGCTTGACTCGATCCCCGCATTCATTGGTTCATGGGGAAAGTTTGTAGATCCGGAACAACCACAGGTGGAATGTCCTCTCCAAAATAGTGCTTCAATCGATGACCATTCACTTTAAAATTTGGACCATCGGGTTGAGATAACTCAATGGTTCCATAAGGAAATACTTTAGTGATGGTGAATGGTCCAGACCAGCGGGTTTTGAGTTTTCCCGAGAAAATCTTCAATCTTGAATTGAAAAGAAGGACTCGATCACCGACGTTGAAAACGCGGTTCTTGATTTTGGAGTCATGAATCTTCTTTGTCTTTTCTTTGTAGATCAAAGAGTTCTCGTATGCTTGATCACGAAGTTCATTTAATTCATTCATTTGAACTTTCCGGTGATCACCAGTTGTCTGAATATCGAAGTTGGCATGTTTCAAGGCCCAGAGTGCGTCATCTAGCTTATCTGACCAAGAGGCACGGTTTTCGCCTACTGTCCTTTCCAGATTTCTTTTAATCCCTCGGTTGGAAACTTCCACTTGCCCACTTGTTTGGGGTTGGTACGCAGTAGAGAGACGGTGAGTTACACCATACTTTTGCATGACTCGATCAAATTGGTCATTGCAGAAATGCGTACCACGATCACTGATTATAGCACGTGGAGTTCCAAACCTAGCAAAAAGAGATTTTAAGAATTTCACAACAACTCGGGCATTGTTGGTAGGCAAAGCTTTCGCTTCAACCCATTTTGACAAATAGTCAACGGCCACAAGTATGTATTTGTTTCCTCGAGATGATGGAAATGGCCCCATAAAGTCAATGCCCCAGATGTCAAAGATCTCACACACTTGAATGGCGTTTTGCGGCATTTCATTTCTTTGTGAGATGTTCCCGTGACGTTGACAAGCGTCACATGTTTTGACAAAATTGTGGGCATCCTTATAAATAGTGGGCCAATAAAACCCGAAATCAAACACTTTTTTGGCGGTGTAGTTTGGACTATGATGGCCCCCGGTGGGTCCAGCATGGCAAGCTTTGAGAATGTCCATAGCTTCCTGTCCATAAACACACCGTCGGATGACTTGATCTGCACAGATTTTGAATAAGTAGGGGTCGTCCTAGAAGTAATGTTTAACATCCTTGAAGAATTTGTTCTTCTGTTGGGTCGACATTCCTTTCACTATGAAGTTACCCGCATGGTAATTTGCGAAGTCAGCAAACCATGGGGTAGTATAGTTTCCACGAAAAGTAGCCGCATTAAGTGTATCGAGAGGAAACGTTTCATTTATTTCCTTTTTCTCGAAAACATCCTGGTGAGGGTTTTCTAGACGGGACAGATGATCATCAGCCAGGTTCTCAGCTCCTTTTTTATCACGTATAATGATATCAAATTCTTGCAGGAGGAGAACCCAACGGAGCAATCTCGGCTTTGCATTTTGTTTTGCAAAGAGATATTTGAGAGCCGAGTGATCTGTATACACCACGCATTTGGTCAAGATTAGGTATGGCCGAAACTTTTCAAACGCATACACCACGGCTAATAATTCTTTTTATGTAGTGGTGTAATGAGTTTGAGCTTCAGTCATGGTTTTACTTGCGTAGTGGATAGGCTGAAAGTATTTGGCTTTTCGTTGCCCCAGGACTGCACCGATAGCAAAATCACTTGCATCGCACATGAGTTCAAAGGGTAAATCCCAGTCGGGGGCAACTAGAATGGGTGCTTCCGTAAGCTTTTTCTTTAATGTTTCAAAAGCTTCGATGCACTCAGGTGAGAAGATAAAAGGAGCATCCTTCTCAAGGAGATGAGTCATAGGCCGAGCAATTTTAGAAAAATCTTGTATGAATCTGCGATAAAAACCGGCATGACCTAAAAAGCTCCTAATATCTTTGACGGTAGTAAGATGAGGCAATTTGGCAATGACATCGACTTTCTCTTTGTCAACCTCAATCCTGTTTTTTGAAATCTTATGGCCTAGGACAATTCCTTCCTTGACCATAAAATGGCTCTTTTCCCAATTTAGACAAAGATTGGCGTCTTCACACCGTTTGAGCATTTTTTCTAAATGGGAGAGACATGTTTGAAATGAGTCCCCAATGACCGAGAAGTCATCCATAAACACCTCCATTGTATCCCCGATCATGTCGTGGAAAATTTCCATCATACATCGTTGGAACGTGCCAGGAGCGTTACATAGGCCAAAAGGCATACGTCTGTAGGCAAAAGTTCCGTATGGGCAGGTGAATGTGGTCTTTTCTTGATCCTGTGGATCAATGGGGATCTGAAAATACCCCGAGAAACCATCTAGGAAACAATAGTATTCATTCCCTGCTAATCTCTCAAGCATTTGGTCCATGAAGGGTAGGGAAAATGGTCTTTTTGGGTGGCGTCATTCAACTTATGATAGTCAATGCAAACACGCCATCCCGTAACCAATCGAGTTGGAATTAACTCGTTTTCTTCATTTGTGACAACAGTTATGCCACCCTTTTTCGGAACACAGTGGACGGGACTGACCCAAGGACTATCTGAGATCGGGTAAATTAATCCTGCATCAAGAAGTTTAAGAACCTCTTGTTTAATAACATCATGGATCTTAGGATTCACCCTTCTCTGATATTGAACTCCTGGCTTGAAGTCATCCTCCATCATGATTTTGTGAGTACAAAACTCAGGGTTGATACCCTTAATGTTGGAGAGTTTCCAAGCAATTGCTTGCTTGTGTGACTTCAAGACCTTTATCAAAGGAGTCTTCTCATCTTTACTTAAATATTTAGCAATTATGACGGGCAATTTATCGTCACCCTCCGAGAATGCGTACTCGAGATTAGGTGGTAAGTCCTTAAGTTCAACCTCAGGTAATTCTTCAGTTTTCTCAACTGACTTGACTTCCTTGTTATGAAGCTCAATGGGAGGGAGTGGAGGAGAAGTGTCCTGATTTAACAACTTTTCAAAAAGAAGAATATCGCCCTCCAGATTAATCTTATTGTTATTAACCCCATCAGGGATTGATGATGGATCATCATTAAGCAACTTCTCAAGGAGAAGCATGTCCCCCTCGATGTCAATTGAAGCGTGATCAATTTCCCATGAAACCGAATCACTAGACAAGTATGCTTCAATCTCTTCCAAGATGAAGTCGCTTTCCTCAAACGGAGTGAGAGAAGGGGAAGGATCGGTAATGATAGGTCGAGAAGATGTGGTGGGATCCCCACTCACAGAATTATGAGAATACCCAAGAAACTCTTGAGAGTACTCCTCTGAAAAATATCAATTACATCGATTCGGTTAACCGATTCAGCATCATAGTTTGAGGAGTACCTCGAAGTTTGATCGAGGTTAAAGGTAACGGCTTCATCACCTACACGTAATGTGATTTCATGCTCAAATACATCAATAAGGGCATGGCCCGTCCTTAGGAATCCTCGTCCAACAATGAGAGGAACCCGTGGATCAGCATCGAAATCAAAGACTACAAAGTCAGCTGGAAAATGGAACTTTCCTTCTTTCACAAATACGTCCTCGGGAATGCCAAGTGGACGGGATATTGAACGATCTGCAAGCTCGAGAGTCATGCATGTAGGAGTAAGGTCCGGAAGAGAAAGTTTCTTCCATACTGAATGAGACATCAGGTTAATGCTTGCACCAAGATCGGCTAAGGCAAAGCATTCAACCATTCCTGGAAATACACAAGGTAAGAGAAATTTTCCAGGATCTCCAAGCTTATCGGGAAGATTTTTCAAGATAACTGCTGAGCAGTTCTCTTTTAGTGGAGTTTTCGCCATTTCAAACAGTTTTTCCTTGTTGCTTAACATGTGTTTGAGAGTTGATGCAAACTTGGGCATCAGAATGATAGCATCCGCAAAGCTTATGTCAAAATGTAGTTCTAGGAAAATTTGAAAAAAATTGTCCATTTGAGGACCGGCTTTTTCGCGGAGCTTTTGCTCATTTAAACGTGATGGGTAAGGAATAGAAGTTTTGGATTTGGGGTTTTCAACGGGAGCTACAGGAGGTTCAAAAACAACTCCTGATTTGGATTTGGGTTTCAGAACAACCTGAGGATGGACATGTGCTGTGCTCTGTGAGCTAGTGGGTTGCACTTGGTCCTTTGTCACCTCAGGTTCACTTTCCACTACCTTCGGGAGAGAAGAAGTAGAGGTAGTTGTAATAGCCGGTCCATCATATGAAGAACCACTTCTGGTTGTGATCGCCTTTGCATCGCCCCTCGGGTCAGCGATCGTGTTGCTAGGTAAAGTACCTGAGCTCTAGGGTTGATCATTTAAAGACTTCTTAATGTCAGAAATCTGGATAACCAACAACCTGTTCATTTCCTCTTGGGATTTCATGAATTGCTTCAATAACTCATCAGATGATGGTCCAGTTGGAACAATGGCTTGAGTTTGATTAGGAAAATTCTGGCCTCTATTGTTCGGATTAGGGCCTTGATTCTGAAAATTTCCTTGATTATTGCCATGAAAATACCCTGGGTTGAAATTTCCCTGATTCGGGTTTCTATTAAAATTTCCTTGGTTTTGGAAATTTTGACCTTGATTTTGAAAACCGTTATTTTGACTAAAATTACCTTGGTTTTGATAACCTTGGTTCATTCTAGGTTGGTTATGATTCCGGTTTTGCATGTTATGATTCTGGTTAAAACCGGGTGGTCCCTGATAAGTATTAGCACGGTAGTTTGGTTCATTTTGAGGACGATATTGATTACCTCCCTGATGTGAAGTACCGGCTATAACATTAGCTTCAAATGGACTACCATCGGTGGCAGTACAATTGTAGTATGCATGAGGGCCACCACAAGTGACACAGACCTCAACTTTCTTCACTTCACCATGTGATGGTGTCTGTGTGAAAGTGACTTTCTTTTGGTTAGCAAGAACCAAAGCCTGAACAGCATCCGTGAGTTTGTCAATCTTAGCATCGGTGCTAGATGTACTCACGTGAGATGAAGTAGAAGGTCCTGCATTAGACTGAGACTGATATGTCTTTGTTCATACAGAGCGGACCTGGGACTTGTTTTCTATGATTTGCAAGGCTTCTTTTGTGGTCTTGCTAAGGAAATTACCTCCCGTGGAGGCATTTAAAGAGTCTTGGTCAGCTTGGCTCAGACCATTGTAGAAAGTATCCATTTGCATTAAATCAGAAAAACCATGATGCGGACACTTTCGGAGCAACTCTTTGTAACGATCCCATGCCTCACCGAATGATTCATCAAATCTTTGAGTGAATTTCATTATCTCATTTTTAAGACTTGTAGTTCGGGATGGAGGATAGAATTCATTAACAAACTTAGTGACTAAATCCTCCCATGTCTCAATGGAACGAGGGGGTTGTTTCTTAAGCCAATTTCGGGCTTGTCCCTCTAAAGAGAATGGGAACAGAAGAAGCTTAATTGCTTCTTGTGGGACATTCTTGTATTTGATGGTCGATGCAATCTTGTTGAACCATCGAATATGTGCATGAGGGTCATCCCGCTCAAAACCATAAAATTGGCTTTGGGTTACAAGATTAAGCAACCCGGTTTTGAGCTCGAAGGTATCAGCCACGATGGCTGGGACAACAATGGCATCTCCGTAACCCTCGATGGGTGCTTGAAGAAGCTCTTTCATCGGTTTTTCTTCTGCCATTACGATAGGGGGTGGTGGTGCGAGACGTTCCTCAGTCACGGCTGAAGGAGCAGAACGTCCTCTACGTTTACGTGGAATACTTACAAGCTCTGAAAGTGGACTTGTGGAGCTGGAAGAACGAGTGCGCATGCACTAAGTATAAAAATTAGTTTTCAAAAACAAATGCGAGGCAAAACGACAAAATGTTTTTTTTTTATCTTTTATATATATGTAGAAACAAAAGAAAAATATTTTTGTGTTTTATATGTTTTAAGATGTTTTTGGATTTTTGGATTTTTATTAGAAAATATAAATATGTATAGATGGTATGAACAAGGAGTGAATATTCAAATTACTAATCTGCTAAACGGAAGACTATTAGCACAGCTCCCCGGCAGCGGCGCCAAAATTTGATTCGTTCCAAACGGTCAGGTTTATTACACAAGTCAACCACTTGTGAATGGTCAACCGTAATAAAAGTCAAACAATCTAAAACCAATGCAATTAAATCCAGGAGAGTTTAGTGTTTCCCCGGGTCGTTAAGTCCCAACGAGCTGTACGATTGAATAGCTAAACGCGTAGTGATCGGATGATATTGAATGGGAAAAGGTTTGTGGATTTGGAATAATTATACCTAAAGAAAAAGTTTATAAATTACAGGGGCTTAAATACAAATTAAAGAATATTAAAATATTTAACTTTAATTAAAATATTATTTAACTATCAAACCTAATGTAAATTATTAAAATCTAATTAAAATTACTTAAAATCTAATTAAAGGATTTTTAAATTACAAATAAAATTTATAAAAGTATAGATTATCTAAAACTTACTTATTAAATTTAAATTCTAATTATAAGATTAATTATCTAAGTATTATTAATTATAAACTAATTTAAAATTTTAAATGATTACCTAAAAATTAAGAAATTATAAAATAAAGCAAGATTATATTAAATAAACGCTATCACTATTTTTAAAGTTGGATTTTCTTGATTTTCCTTTTATAAACCTACTTTACTCCTAAAAATGAGCAACTTTTATGAAAACAACTTTTGTGGAAATGCGAGAATTCTAAAAACGAGCTACGAAAGTGAAATATTTAAAGAATTAATCCTAAAAGTGTATTACTATTTTTCCTTAGTTCTATTTAAGAAAATAAAATTTTAGAAATTAAAATTATATTTTTCTGATAATTAATTTATTTATTATGAATTAATTACTATTTTAAACTAATTAAATGATTAAAAGTACTAAAAATATTAAGAAAATTCTAAAACTTTTTTCTAAAATACTTTATGATAATACAAAGCTAAGAAAAATACAAAAGGTGTGACAGCTTATTTTAATAAGCTAATAATAAGCTAAATTATTCGTATAAGCTAAACAAACAACAAAGGTTAAGAATAAAATGTTGCAAGTTATAACCAGAAGAGTCCCAAGGGCAAACGGTAAGTGTGTTGTGTGGTGAGCTGGGTGGCCAGGGTTCGAATCTCAGCACTGGACTGTTTGCTTTTTATTTTTTTTTAGATTTTTCTTTTTGAAACTAATTAAGCACAATGAGATGAGCAAATTATAAAACTAGAACTTTTTATAAAAACCTCTAATAAGCTCAGAATGAGCTTATGATTACTGATCAGTGGGCAAAAATGAATAAGCCCAAGGATTAGCCAAGTGGCTAATAAGCTAATAAATAAGCAAAGGTAAACTGGAAATAAGCTAAGCAAATGATAATAAGCTAAGATTACAACTGAAAAAGCACAATTACTTAGAAATAAGCACTAAACAACCTTAAAATAAGCATAAGCTTGACTGATGCACAGAGCACTTTTTGGATTTATAGGCACTTTCAAGCTTATATTTAAACACTTAAATAAGCTTGGAAATGAAAATGAACACTGGAGCTAACAAGTATACCAACTGAGCTTTCCAAAAATCTAAATTTCAAAGTTGGGATTCCACTAATGAACTTGTGACAAGCTTTTGAAAAAGCTTGTAAATACTGAGTATTCTGTGTACACAGGAAATGGGATAAACAAAAAGCTAGTAGCAGCCCTATGGACTAAATGATTTCCCAAAAGCTCATAAGCTACAACACAGTAATAAGCTCATTAAAAATCCCACAAGTTTGGGCAATTTTCCTGTCACACTAGTTTTTACTTTTGAAATTATGAAGCAGTTTGACTTTGGAGAACTTGTGGGTGAATTTGTTGACTGATTTTGATTAATGGTGTTAATATAAGACTAATTTAAACTAAAGTAACCATACTAGAGCCAATATGGAGTATTTAGACCCTTAATTCCTTGACAGTGTACTGTCAAGGGTGTTTAGAGTTGATTTTGACAATTTGCTATTAGGACTAGGTTTTCAAGCTTCCTTAGGACTTAACAACACTAAGCAAACATGTATGAATCATAAGCACAACAAGACTATGACAATAGAGCCAAGACAACTCTATTCCAAACACCCTATATCTAGGCAATGTTAATGTATTTTAAAGCAAAAAAGATTTTTCAAGCTCTAAAACTGAATTATCTAATTATTTATCATAAACTAAGCCAGAACTAAGCATAATACACAAAGAATAAGCAGCAAATGGACTAATGAGCAAGGCATGATAAAACTTAGGCAAAAAGAAAAATCTTACAAGGGTTTCAAGAGTACAAGACTGAACCAAGGACCATAAACCATTCCTAAAGGTCCCCCACAAAACCACTAACCCATATCCATCTGCTTTCAACTCTGCTTCAACATTTTTGCACCATCTTCAATGATTTTTTTATTTTTAACCTATTTTTCTTGATTTTTATGAATTTTTAAGTTTTATAACTACAACTGATTTTAATGGTTCTAATAGCTCTCAGAAGCTATATAAGGAACTTATATGAGCTTATGAGTCCATAATATCAACTACAAACAACTTTAAGGTAAAATTGAGATTTTGCTCAAGAATTGCATAAACTGAATTTATGTAAATAAAATGAAATTGAAACTAAAAACAAGTTTGCAATACACTGAAAAATGTTAACAAAGTATTTGAAAGCTTAAACATACATTGGAAATTGAAAATTGATTCATACGACTTAAGAAAATTAAAATTACACTAGATAGATATTCTCTTTTGCTTCCTCTTGATATTTATTGATCTCTTAGACTCCCCACATGACTCTGAAACTTTCCCACTTCAAATCTTAGCCATTGATGCAGTCAAACTCATCCTATCCTTTAAAACTGATTTTGGCGCCAAAATGACAACACGTGGCTAGGGGCAGTTTTAGAACAACTAAGGAAGCTTGGTGTGTTGTGGAGGTGTAAGGGACAAGTTTGGATAGGTTTAAAGGCCAAGTTGGAGGATTAGTAGCAAAAGCAGGGTATGTGAGTATAACAATGAAAGGATGGTGGGGGAAATCATTGATTGAGGTCGTGGGTGGTTTGTGAGGTGGAAGGGGTGAGAGTGAAAGGTAGGTATACAGCTGGGGAGATAAGGTGGTGAGAAAACCAGGTATGTGGAAGATGGTATGGTTTTGGCGGGGTTGTGGGGAAGAAGATGGGTGGGTTTGACTGGGGGGGGGGGGGTTGACCGGTATTATTTAATAAAGGAAGAGGTTCAAAAATGGAGGTTCACGGGTTTTGGACTGGGTCAAGGGTCAAGGTTCATGGTCCAAGGGAATTGGGTTGGGTTTGCATTGGGCCAGCAAATTGGGCTTGGGTTTGTGGGTTAATAATACCAAGGGTCCGGTTAGTTTGTAGTTTAATCACAAGGACCATTTTTGTAATTTTCTAAAAATGAAGGGTTAAACCTGCAATTTTTCCAAAGTTAACACAAGGACCGATTATGCCATATATGAATAGTAAAAGGCTTATATTTATTAATTTTCCATTTTAAATAATCCATGGACCATTTTTGACATTTTTCAAAGTTGAGGGACCAAAGTTGTAAATATGCAATTTTAACTTCAAAGGACTATTTCTAACAACTTGTGAATCCCCAAGGACCTTTAATGATATTTTACCAGTTTTGAATTACCAGGGACTAGTTTTGCCAATTTATGAAAGTTTAGGGACTGAAACTGTAAATTATGTAAACTTCGTTGTTTTTCATCAGTTTTCAATCCTTTTGCACTTGTAACACATAAAAACACATTTCAATGATATTTATAGCATTTATATGGCATTTCTGAGTGTTTTTAAATGTTTTTGCAATTTAAATAGGAATAAAATGATGAATATATTCCATCTGTCAAATAGTATTTGCGTTTATAAAAGCGTCCATTCACATGGAATGAACTGTTCATCGCCGTTCCATTTCGCTTGGAAGACATTTTGATGATAAAAAGGTTGGGATTTTATGAGAAATTGAAAGATGGGTTGTGATGATTTTGTGAAAATGGGTTGTAATATTAAAATGTGAAGGTGGGGGTTTTAAAAAAGGTGGGATAAATGAGTTCTGGGTTAGTTTGGTTTTAAAGGTAGTTTTTTTATGCAACTAGCCATTGCATTCAACGGTCAAATTTTCAATATTTTCCTCCTCAAGCCGCTCGACTTCCCAAGCAGCTAGTATACCCGATTTGCGCTACCCGACTAAGGCGGGGCGGTGTTACCGATCAAACCGATCGGCACCGCACACCTACCCGAGTCCACTCCCTCCCCTCTAAGGTCCATGGATAATGTTTTGTGGTCTGCAGGTAAGCACTCTACATACCTACAAAGATGATTATTATTAATATCAGTATTTCCACCTCCAGCCAAATTAAAAAATCCCAAGAATTGCTGACGTCAACACCATCGTCATGATTTTTAACATCACCAAATACAGATTCTATACTTTGTTCTCCTCATCCTCCTCCTAATGATGAAGAAATATTCCATCATGATGATTTGTTGTTTTCACTATTTCAGAAATAACGATGACCCTTCTGCTAATTAACAGGGTTTTGGTTTTGAGATGATGATAAAGAAATTTTGGGATTGAAATTGTGGACTCATCTTAGAACCCTGAAAAACCCCAATTTTTTCTTTAACGTTTTGTGGACCTTTTAAAACTCTTTGACCTCTTGAACCCCCTTTGAACCTATTTCCAAACCTAAAAAGGACCGTCCATCTTTCCACCTCGTTCCTACATCTTTTCGGTTTTAGAAGGTGTTGCAAGGGTTGAAGCAAAGTTGAAGAACAGTGTTTAAGGGACAAAAAAAACTGAGATTGAGCTAATGTGACAAGGAAAACCCATCACCACATGCTCTTGGTATGGTGACTCACTCCAAAAGGAAAAAGGTGTGAAACGTCATGCCGCCTCAACATTTTCCCCTTTCACTTCTTTTATCACTCACACACAAAAATATTTCCTCAATAGTCACTCAAGCCAAAGCCTCATTTTTTGAACTCGTTATTTTATTATCTTCTCCATTTTTTTTAAACCAACTATCTTTTCATTCATTAAAATAATATAATACAAATTACAAAATGATATTAAAAAAACATAGAAAATGTTGAAAAAAATAAGGTAGACGACTGCATATCACGTCCTTTACTTTGATTTCTTCTTTTTGCATGTTGATGATGAAGGCATCCTCCTCCGCTAACCCCTCAGTCTAGTGCTGAGAAACTTTATTGCCGTGTCTTTCAACCACATTATTGTCACGTATATTGCTTTAGTCATCGCGTACATCTCTTGAACGACTTTCCCGTTTGAGTCTAAATTCATTTTATAAAGTCCCCCCAAAATCTTGCTGGTTACTCCTTGTCGTGCCCGGCGTAGTCTCCGATTTAGTTTTTTTTTTCAAGGGACGTGGTTTGCCAGTGGGGACACGGTCTCAAACCATCTCCGAATAGCTCGGTATGTCTAGTGTCATCAATAGGATCAACGGGCTCGACCGCATCCCACTTGATGCGTTTTGTCAAGATTGCCCATGGCCCGTCTTGGTGAATTAAACGAACATGATAAGTTTGGATGTTGCGACATCCCAAGGTTATTCATAAAATCATCATTTGGATGTTGATTCATTTTTGTGATGTAGTAAAAAAATGAAAGTTGTGGAAAACTAGAAGGGGGTTGAATAGTTTTGCTGATTTTACGTTAGTTTCAAAAACTTTTAGATTCATTAATATGTGAGAGCTTGTGGATGTAGAGAAAGTATAGATCTAATGATAAAGCAAGTAAATAAAGTAAAGCGAAGGGAAAGAAAAGACGCAACCGATGTATAGTGGTTTGGCTACAAGGACACCTTCCTTGCCCTGCTACACTCCCCGAGTCGCCTACTCGAGAGTTCAAGCACTATGTCAACAAACTCTTTCACTTGGCGGAGAAGCCTTCACAACGTTTCTTACACTTTTTCCGGTAAAAAGCTAAATACCGAGTCCGTAGCACGGTGGACCAAACCAACAGGACTATTACACAACAACTATGTGAAATATCAAATACAAGATCTTTGCTACAGAAATCTTGCGGAGTGACAAATCAATCAAGGACCCCTTGCTTGGATGACTTGTAGAATGCTCGTGATCTCGCCTTAGAGAAGGACCTATATGAGGATCACAAATAGAAAGAAAGAAGAACAACTCTCTAGATCAAGTGATCTATATGTTAGAAGAGAATGAGAGTGTATGAGAGATTTAGTAAGAAGAGGGGTGAGTTAGAATGAAGAAATGGCTCTCTATTTATAGGCAAAATTCTTCACTGTTCCCCGTATCCTACGGATCCCTTCCACTTGGGATCCAGCTAGCACAAAGCTAGGGATCCGTGGAACGCTCCTCTTTGCCCATGGGTTTTTTGGTTATGGGTCATGGGTTAGGGGTTGGTCCATGGGTTTTCTTTAGATTCAATGTATCTAAGTATACATTGTATCTAGTCTTCTTGGATATGGGTTAGGATCCATGGGTTATGTTCCATGGGTTATGGTTTTTACCCATCCTAATAAACTATTACAACAAATGATTAATTACAACACTTTTGTATTTAAATGGCTATATGTAAATGCTTTACAAAAATCACATGTATCCTTATAATTATACTTAAGATAACATTATATTTGTTATCAACAAAACACAAAGAGATCGCAAAATATTAATAAACGTTTTTACGGTTTATTTGTATTAACAATCTCCCCCTTTTTGTTGATGACAAAACATAATGTTATGATGAGTAAAACTTAAGAATAGATGTAAGTTTTGAAAGCCCCTAAGTTTTACTTCTTCTCCCCCTTTTTGTCGAAACAAAAAGTTAACCCTTGGAAGAAATAAACATAAAAGTGTGGAAAAATTAGTCCACATATTGCTAACTCTCCCTTGACGGTAGCTCCCCCTTGTTTGGGGCGTCAAGTGAAGAAAAATAAAAATCCTACAAAAGGAAAGGTTAGTAACATGCTTAAATAATCTTGTGATTGTTGAGAATCAAGATTGGGAGCCAAGGTATGTAAACAAAGCCTTAAAGAGCATACTCTAAAAAATGAAACAAATGTGGATTGTTCATCCAAAGTGAAAAAAATAGAGTGTAAAAACAGCTTCTGTTTCACGGATCCCACGGATCCTTCCCTTGAGGGATCCGTCGAGCATGAAGTCTGGGATCCATGGGTCTGGTGATTCAGGCATCACAAAATTTTCCTTTTGGAAACATTTTTGCCTAGTGTGTGCCTATATGCAAACTATTTGGAGTTGCGGTTATCTCGACTCCTAAAAGGAAATATAAAATAAATTAGAAGTAGAAAAAGTATCCTATTGAGATAACCTGAAAACACATATTTAGTACATAAGTACGTAATTTAGTGTTATCAATGCTCCTAATTCATTGTTGCTTAAATGAATGTATCCGAAAACACATATTAGTTATGTGTCCCCTTTAGCATTCAAAAGACATGAGATGCAATGAAAATGGGTTTTTACTTTGTGTTAATAATGAAAAAGCGGTTTGTCCTAGACGTGAGAAATTGCTTTTGTGAAATTGATACGGGAAGGTATCATCCTTTTGGAAAACATTTTGAAGAGAGGTTTTCTTTGAAAATGTATAAAAAAATAAGAAAGCTATAAGTGGAAAACTTATCTTGAGTTTGAAAATTCCCGTATTGTTTGTGAGTTGTGCGTGAAATAGAGATCCTAGACTCAGAAAGAAAAAGGCTAGTGTTTACATACCTTTTAGAGTCAAATAAGTTACGACGTTTGTTCCATTAGACCAATACCAAGATGAAGTAGGTTGAATTGTTCCCGTTTCAATGGTTTGGTGAGGACACCGGCTATGTTGTCTTTGGATGCTACCTTCTCAATAGAGATGTTCCCCTTTTGTACATTGTCTCTTAAGAAGTGATGACGAATCTCTATATGCTTTGTGCGAGAATGCAACACCGGATTCTTACTTAAGTCGATGGCACCTTTGTTGTCACATAGGATGGCTATGTCGCTTAGATGGATGTCATAGTCGACTAACACTTGTTTCATCCATAGTGCTTGTTGGCATGCTTTGCCGGCAGAGACGTACTCGGCTTCGGTTGTTGAAATTGCTAGTGCCGTTTGTTTCTTAGAAAACCAAGATGTTAAACAACATCCCATGAAAGTACATACCCCACTTGTACTTTTTCTATCAACGTAATCACCTGCATGGTCAGAATCTACATATACAATTGTTTCTACTCCTGTGCCCTTAGGATACCATAATCCTAATTGTGTTGTACCCTTAATGTATCTAAATATCCTTTTTACGGCTTCTAGGTGTGATTTTTTAGGGTCTTCTTGAAACCTAGCACATACGCAAACGCTAAACATGATATCCAGCCTAC
This sequence comes from Chrysanthemum seticuspe, assembly GCA_019973895.1. Taxonomy (NCBI): domain Eukaryota; kingdom Viridiplantae; phylum Streptophyta; class Magnoliopsida; order Asterales; family Asteraceae; genus Chrysanthemum; species Chrysanthemum seticuspe. The sequence goes on along the minus strand of BPTQ01000006.1, from coordinate 5,551,441 downwards.
TTGCCGTGAGTAGAGAAGACTACCTATCATGCCACGATATTTTGTATTATCTACGGATTCGCCGTCTTCATCTTTTGTGAGTTTGGTGTCGGATGATATTGGTGTCCTAATTGGTTTCGACTCTTCTAGACCAAATTTCTTTAACATCTCCTTTATGTATTTAGATTGATTAAAGAAGATATCATCTTCTACTTGTTTAATTTGTAGACCAAGAAAGAAACTAAGTTCTCCCATCATACTCATCTCGAACTCGTCATGCATGATTTTAGAGAAATCATCACACATGTCTTGACAAGTGGATCCGAATATAATATCATCTACATATATTTGCACTATGATTATATGTGACTCTCTTTTCTTAGTAAAAAGTGTGTTGTCAACTAACCCCATGGTATAGTTGTGTTTAACTAAAAATGACTTGAGTCTATCATACCAAGCTTTTGGAGCTTGTTTAAGACCATAAAGGGCTTTTTTTAATTTATACACATGTTTGGGTTTTTGAAAATCGATGAAGCCCGGAGGTTGAGCTACATATACTTCTTCATTAATGAAACCATTTAGAAAAGCGCTTTTGACATCCATTTGATAAGCTTTAGATCATTAGCACAAGCATAAGCAAGAAGTATTCTTATAGACTCTAATCTAGCCACGGGGGCATAGGTCTCATCAAAGTCTATTCCTTTTTGTTGGTTATACCCTTGGGCAACGAGTCTAGCCTTGTTCCTAGACACTATTCCGTTTGCATCTAATTTGTTTTTATACACCCATTTTGTTCCTATTATGGTTTGATTACTAGGTGGAGGGACAAGCGTCCAAACATCATTAGAAATGAATTGATTTAGTTCTTCTTGCATAGCCATTACCCAACTCTCATCTTTTATGGCTTCTTGTGTATTCTTAGGTTCTATGGTTGAAACGAAACAAAACAAGTTACTTTGGTTTTGAACTTGAGACCTTAATGTTCGTTCGTTTAGCTTTCCTATGACTTTATCTGCGGGGTGATCTTTGGACTCTTTAATGTTTATGATTTCATCATTTAAAGGTTCTTCTTCTTCATTTATCTTTTTCTTTATTACTATAGCTTCACTTTCTATGATCTCGTCTTCGACAAGAGGTGGAGAGGGTTTGGGTGGACTTTCATCAGATTTTATGTTTAAAGACTCTTCTACCTTCATTGTTTCTTTGTTCAATATGACGCAAGCTTTGCTATTTGGCGAGTAACCTAGAAAGATACCTTTGGTTGATTTAGGATCAAATTTTGTAAGGTAATCCTTAGTGTTAAGAATAAAACATTTGCTTCCAAAGACTCTAAAGTGATTTAACGTAGGCTTTTTGCCTCGGAGTAACTCATATGGAGTTTTACCTAAGATTGGTCTAATTAAGACTCGATTGAGTATGTACGTTGAAGTATCAACGGCATTACACCAAAACTTTTGAGGTATGGATTGTTCATTAAGCATGGTTCAACTCATTTCTTGTAAGGTTCTATTATTTCTTTCTACTACCCCATTCGATTGTGGAGTGCGTGGAGCCGAGAAGTTGTGAGTAATACAATTAGCATCACAAAAAGCTCCGAATTGCACTTCATTATCGAATTCCCTACCATGATCCGTCCTAATAGACACTATGGGGCTTCCTAGTTGTCTTTGGATCTTTTTGCTTAATATTTCAAAATAGTTAAAGGTTTTCATTTTGTTCTTTAATAATTTTGTCCATGTATACCTAGAGTAGTCATCCACTATGACCAAAGTGTAGTAGTTGCCTCCATAACTTTGGATAGTGGATGGACCAAATAAATCCATAGGTAGTAATTCTAGACACCTAGTTGTAGACACCATGTTTTTAGCTTTATGACTAGAGTGAGCTTGTTTTCCTACATTACAAGCATCACAAAAATGATGTTCATATTTTAACTTAGGTAGATCTCTTACTATATCTTCGGATGATAGCGATTGAAGAATTCGCATGTTGGCGTGTCCCAATCTTCGATGCCATAAGGTCGAAGTATCATCCATAGAGGTAAGACATAGTTTGTCTTTAGGTTCATTACCAATTTTAATGACATAGACTCCATGTTTCCTAATTCCTCTTCCTATGGTTATGCCATTTTTAAGTATCTTACTACCGGTTTCAGTAAAGAGTACATTGCACTTTTTATCACATATTTGTCCTATACTTAAAAGGTTAAAGTTTAGGTTTTCTACGTGACCGACATCATTAATGGTTAGAGATTTGTTAGAAATCGTACCTTTACCGATGATTCTACTTTTGCTATTTCCAAACACCACATTACCTCCATTTACGGATTCATATGTGGAGAATAGATCCCTATTGCTGGTTATGTGCCTCGTGCACCCGCTATCCTTGACCCATTCATCGGGGTCTAGGTCGACCTTTAAGCACACCTAAAACAATAATAAACTCAAAAGTTTGGTCCCTATTTGTTCATGGGTCCATTAGTGTTAAACATTCCATTCATGTTAGACATGTATGGATAAGGTGAGTATGCATTCCATGGAGCAAATTTTTGAAAAGAAAAACCATTTTGCATATTTGGGTTCCATCCCATTTGGTGATTACTTTTTGGGTAAACATTATTAGGACTCCTAAATGAGTTAGGTTTTGAAAAGGATGGACCTTTGTTTCTTGCAAAAGTAGGATTATATTTTGGAGGTGGTTGTCTAGTGGTGACGTGAGTTGGTTTCTTCCTATTAACAATAACAAACTCGGTTCTAGATGAAGAAGCTACGTTATTACCACTGTTTGCTACAGCAGATCCACGGATCCCTGGCTGTACACTAGCCGGCTCCCTTTTTAAGGGATCCGTGGGATCCGCCACAACAGTGGCTGGTTTTTCAAGTGCCTTAACAAATTTTGTTTCTTTATTTTCACTAGTTGATGGATCAAGTTGTTGAATACCTAATTCTTTTTGGTTGTTACCGGTTTTAACACTATCTAATATTGTATCTAAAGTGTTTGTACTCATTCTAGCAATTTTAGAATCTAGATTATTAACTAGTGTTTGAAGTTATACGCAAAGTTCACATTCACCACTTGCTATTTTACCCTTTTCTAAACGTTTTAGTTTTGCTTTTAATTCTATGACTTCTTTATCTAAATGTTGGATTTGACTCTTTAAACGATTGTTTTTGTTAATTAGTTTTAAGCTAATATTGCATAGTTTATCATATTCGTTATGCAATGAGTCATCATCAAGTGATGAACTACTATAGTATTCGTGACATACCTCGTCATTTGCCATGAGACAAATTTCTTCGTCCTCCTTGTAGCTCATTCCCCACGTGCCGCTCACGAACGCCTTTTGATCATCCCGTTTGGGACACTTACTAATAAAGTGGTTTGGGTCCCCACATTTAAACCAAGTACGATCATCTTTTGGCTTCTCGTCCTCTTTGCTTTTTCGAAAGCCTTTCGTACTGTCATACAGTTGTTTGAAATATCTACCCTTTTTCTAAAGAACTTTTTAAAGTCCCTTACCGCCATAGCGTACTCTTCATCATCACTATTTGAAGAGGAGTTCTCTTCATCGCTTGAAGCCTTTTTGGCTTTAAGGGCAAGAGATTTGTGTTTCTCTTTCACCTTTGAGGCTTCGGAGTCTTTAGCAAGGACAAGCTCGTAGACTTTTAGGTTGCCTATGAGTTCATCGAGGGTGAGGATTGTCAAATCTTTTGACTCTTCGATCGCCGTCACCTTGGATCTCCACTTCGAAGGAAGTGCCCTTAGATATCTCCTTACATGGTTACGGCTAGAAAAAGATTCATCAAGTGCTTGTAAAGATGTAATAATAGTATTAAAGTTAGCAAATGAATGATCTATAGTTACCTCATCCGATATTGAAAATTATTCATATTGTTGAACAAATAAATCAATTTTTATTATTTTTAACTTGTTCGTTGCCGTGATGAGTTACAACTAAAGAATTCAAAATTTCTTTAGACGTTTTGAGCAAGGAAAATTCTTTCAAATTCCTTTTTCGGTAAAGCATTATATAAAACCATTTTTGCTTCACTATTTTTAGAAAGCTTTTTCTTTAAATCATCACCTAGTTTATTATGAGGTATGTTAACTACATTTCCTTTATCATCTTTTGAGGTAGCCTCAAAATCTCCTTCCACAATAATGTACCAAAGATCAATATCTTTAGATTTCACATATGTTTCGAATATATTTTTCCAATATATAAAACCATTAGTTTCAAGTAGTGGTGGTCGTTGCATAGATTGCCCTTCCTTATAATTTTCAGAACCCACAGTGATCGAAAAGTTTTTAAAATACAAATTTATTTTAAAACTTTTATAAACTTAGCTCTGATACCAATTGTGGAAAACTAGAGGGGGGTTGAATAGTTTTGCCGATTTTACGTTAGTTTCAAAAACTTTTAGATTCGTTAATATGTGAGATCTTGTGGATGTAGAGAAAATATAGATCTAATGATAAAGCAAGTAAATAAAGTAAAGCGAAAGGAAAGAAAAGACACAACCGATGTATAGTGGTTCTGATAGGTCACTAGTTTTACAAACACAAGCTTATAAGAAAGGAGATGGGGCGATTGAACAAGTATCAAACTCACACACACGTATATGATAAGAACGGTTATGCGTAATGTATGTAAGAAAGAAATAACTTGAACAACCAACCTTCAAATGAAGGTTTACATAAGGTATTTATAGGAGGAAAGCTAGGCTAACACTCCTAGTTTCCAACCTTTCCTTAATGGACTAAGGCCTAGGCTCATGGGCCTTCTACATAAGCCTAAGGCTAATTACAAACATAAAGGCCATAATAAAGCTAACTATTACATATTAATTACTAACACTTGATTATGGTTTAGGAGTGATTCCAACAATCTCCCCCTCAAGTGTTGGTGATGAACGGTGAAGGCGTTGATGTAATAGTAGCGCTGACGTCTTCTGACATTCTTCTTTCTTGTGAGAAGAGTTGCCTTGGTACGAACAATCTCCCCAGTGTAGAGAAATTGTCTTCTTCCAACAGTTATGCTTTGACGTCATCTTTAACTTTGTTCTTTGATTGATGCTCTTTGTGATGAAATTGATAGTATGTTGTAGTCTGCATCAAGTCTGCCTCAGATCAGCTTCGCTGCTCCAGTGTCTCCACGTCATTCTTCAACATGCTCACACGCTCTTTGACGTTGGATTTCAGTACTGATGAAGTTCTAAGTCTTTAACTTTGTAGATTCTTTGGTTGATGAAGAATCATTTGACTGTTGTGTTGCATTAGGATAGAACTTCCATTAGTGATGATGTTGGTGTGAACATATGAAGAATCTGCATGATCATTCCGCTCCAGTGCTTCCATAAGAAGTAAACATAAAACGGTTAGTAATAAGCGGATTCCGGCACTTACAAGTTTGAACTTCGAGAGAGTTGACAACATAGTGTGAAAACTCAGCTCTAATTCTTACGAAGGCCGTTCCTGGATCGGAGTCCCACAAGTGAGATAACACGATGTACCGAAGTACACCTACGGTTCAGATGAGTCGCTGAGGTACACCGAAGCATCACCTCATGACTGTAGACCGTTTGAGACACACTCCGCGTAATCCACGGGGAGTTACCGAAGTGACCTGCTGTCAGGGCTGTTTGATGTTGACCCTGGCAGGAGTTTCCATTCAATCACTGAGGATCACATATGTGAACCTCTCATAAATGTTCTAGACAGATTGCTAAGATCTGTGAAGGACTCTATATGAACCACTGAATCACTAGAGATCTTATTTGTTGATCAACATGTGATGAAAAGTCAAGTGTTCCTAAGAGATCTTTTGATGAATCTCATGGCTCTAGACTCAATTGTGCATTTTGGTTTTCCTGAGCAGAGACTAGGGGGAGGGTCTCCTTCTTCAATATCAGTAATCTCTAAGAGAAAGCCGATAGATTATGTAGGGTTCCCTGTGAGAATGAAACAAGCTTCTGTTGAGAGAAACTTGAGTGGCTAAGAAGGTTTAGTGCATGCGTCACTGGGTCCATGACGACTTTTAATCTTCAATACCGGTGTCAACAAGTGACAGCCAGTAGCATATGAATTGAACCCGGTGTCTGCCCTAAGTTGAATAATCTGGAGGGCTATTTATTTTCACCCTTTACTTTACGTTTCTTTTTTATTCTTCAACTCCTTCTTTCTCCGATTCTCATTTTCTCCTTTTTACAATCATTCCTAAGTACATCTAACACTAACTAATGGTAGTGTCCTTGGGTAGATCCCTCCGGCTCTGGCGGATCATAGGACGGTTATTCCTAACCTTAGTCACCTTATATCTCCATGACTAACCTATGTTGCCATAAAACCATTTTGTACCACTGAAAACATATTCTCATAGTGTTTGTTAATGAAAAACATTTTGTGCCACTGATGAGATAATATTTTTGCATAAATACTCCCCCTCCACATGTGCTTAATAGTTTTAACGGTTAAATGCACAGTGAGGAAAGAGCGCGCATATTTTGAATTGATCCACTGGAGATAGACAATCCCCCGCGAGACACGGTTACGTTGCATAGTTAAAGAGTTGCATTGTTAGCTTTTAGGTGACAACTAGCTCTAATAACTATCTTGAAGGTGTAGACAAACCTCGAAAGGTTGTCAAACCCGTCAGAGTTCATGTCTATCAAGAGTTTCTCGAATGGTACATTCTACTCAGACAAATCCTTTGCGAGACACGTTTACATCACTAGCGAACTAGTTTGAAATTATTACCCGTCCTGGACAAGTCTTTTCGATTTACTAACAGTTAAGGATCGTCAATTCATTGGTTAAGTCTATGCACACGAGAAAGCAACAAACATATTTCTTATCACATATTTTCTCCCCCTAAAAAATGGCATATAAAATGTTATTTTTGAAACGTTTGAGAATAAATATGACCATTTCGAGTGTTACGGGAAGAGTGACACAAAGAACGTTTTATTTTGAACAAAGTTTTAAGTCAAATACTCCCCCTCAACAAGTGATATAAACGGTTGAGGTTTTGAAAATCATAAGGGGAAGTACTTGTTCTTTTGAGAAAAACCTTGAAAATTAAACGGTTTGATAGGTTTTACTCAAAAATAAGAAGCTTTCGCTCCTTAGATGAGGATTGTGGCACTGAAGCGTACCACAGGGTCCTTTCTTTACAATTACGGGTTGTACACTGTTATGTGTGCACAAGCCACAGACAGGATAAATCATACATCCAAATTTATATTGAAAGAACCAATTCAAGGGTTACCAGGGAGTCCAGTGATGTTGCCAGGAATGCACACAGGGCGTTGAAAGCCGGTAATGTTTCTCCTGGGTCGACCACCAACATAGCTCTCCAATCGTCTGAGTTGATCCCATCTGAACAACCTTTCATCAATCATTGTGATGATTCGTGTCACATCCCTCCTTTCCTGAGAATTCCAGCGCTTAGGAGACCCAATTTTCTGGCGTATATCCTTCAACATGTACGCCAATCTGTCCCTAACTAGCTTCAAGGTATGATCCCCGAATTTATGAAGTTCACTACAAGCCATTAAGCAGTTTCGTTGAAGTTCACTGCGGTAAACAACTCCGAAAGGTTTGCTGATGAGCGTATATTGAGCTTGTTGATTGAGGTCGGGAAGATCAAGCATTGGAGGAGTGAGGTTGACACGCGTCTGATAAGATTCAACAGCCAGCTGGATATCTTCTACACGTTCTTTGATACAATGCGTCTAATGAAGATGAGAAGTGACTTGATAAATTCGCGTTGAACTTCAGTCGAGAATTGTCTCATACGACCTTGTACTTTGGCAAGGTACATGTCTTCGATGTCGTTGAGGGACAAGTTCTCAAAGTCAGCTTCGGAGAATGCATAGTCCTGTTCATCTTGTCGTTTGACTATGATATTCTTCAAGAAGGTGTAGTCCCACTTAGACTTGAGATCAACGTGTTTGATGGCCACAATGTCCTTAGAACTGTACATTGGGTGTTGAGACTTCTGAACCAGGCAGCTTCTGTTGTAGATTCTTCGACGTTCAGGCCAATGATGAATCCCATACAATGCATCTTGGTCGTATGCTTGCACGTTGTCAGAAAACAAGCGATTTGCACGTTCCTCGATAGCTATGCAGTTTGAGTAACTAGCTGCTGGGAATGGAAGAGTCAACGATGTAGCGTATTTTCGCGAACCATCGCTACCGTGTAATAGAAAATCCAGGTCTCTGTTGAAGAAGTATCGGAAGGGAATCCGTGGTTCATCTGCTTGGCCAATGGTTGGTAGGGGTTTGGTCCAATCAGTGTAGTATGGAGGGTTGTCCCATTTTGTGAAGTCAATGTTTGCTTCCGGATTGAGCCAATCCATGTTGTTAGACATAGCTCGGGCGATGTTCTCAAGGTGATATTCGACCTCGAGGGCGCTTTCAGAGCTGTCCTTTAGAAATTGAAAAGCTTCGTTCTTGCTTTGCTTCAATTCAGATTTCGTCATCTTCTTCACATGGAACTTTTCTTGCAACAGTTTAGCATGCTCCAATGTGGAACCATCTACCAGCTCTTGACCTTCTTCAGGGTAGGGAGTTTGATCGAAAAGTGTGGAGAACCATTCAAATTCTGCGGTTTTATCGTCATCAAGCCATGATACGACGTCAGGCAGAGTCGTCTTCTTCTTCTTTTTAGAAGGCTTTGATGATGATTCCAGTTTCTGCACTTGTTTGGGTGAGGTGGGTTGTTGTTGGGGCTCAAGGACCTCTTCATCGTCACCACCCGTGTATTCAAAGTAGTCACCGGTTTTCTGATCCATGGGTGGTAACTCGGAATCGTCCCGAGGTTTATCAGTAGAAGACCGAGGTGGAGGAGACTTTTGTTGAGAAGAAGTCCGTTGTGGAGGAGGTGGTATTAAAGAAGATTCACCAGACATCTTTTGACGTTTAGCCTCGTCAGTCTTATCTTGATCCTTATCTTCATCGTCTCTAGGACGTTTAGGCCTTTCAGCTTCTTCTCGGCATGCATATTTGAGTTGGTATGCCAGCAATGCTTCTAACAATTTTCTTTCATGAGAGACAAGTGTTGCAGATCGTTTAGACATTTGAGCTACAAGCCGATCAACTAATTCAGCATCTGAGAAGATTTTGGGATCAACTGGATTGATGCTAACATACATTGGTGTTGATCTCATAGTCTGTTTGGCCAGGTGCAATAGGTTCGGATAAAGTTGTTTGGTAAACATCTCCTATGTAAGTCTAGGGACGTTGTCAAGAAGGTACTTGTTAGTGTAACCTTTGATCATTTCGTTCAGTTGCTCTTGACGATGACTTTTCATGAATTCCTGGACAAATTTCCTTTCCTTTTTCATCTTGTCTTTCTCGTTATACAGATGCTGTATGTGATCAGCAAAGAAATTTAACTTCTTGTTGAGAACGTCTTTCTTTCTGACTTCTCTGACAGCTTTGGCAATCCGTTCATGAGCTTGAGAAATCCAAGATTTTGGTTTCTTCACAGATTTGGATGAAGATCTGGTTGATTTCTTTGATGGTGGTTGTGATGAGTGAGAAGAAGAATCTGATGAAGATAAGATGTGAGGAGACTCCGGGTCCTTTGGCGGTTCAGAAGTTTCCTTCTGAGTATGTGTCGGACTATCCAGAAGAAAAGTGTCATAATCAGAATCTTTATCCTTCTTCTCCTTGTCAGTTTCCGGATTCTCAAAATCGTACTCCATAGTATCTTCCACAGGCGGTTGTTGTTGCACAAGAGTGGTGGTACCAACTCCCTTATCAGGTCGATTAACCTCATCAGGAGTTGGTTCGGAGTGGGCAGCACCACTTGATCCTTCGGGACCACCCATTTGATCTTTTGCAAACATCTCAGCCTTGTGTTGATGTCTAAGTCGTTTGACTTCCTTCTTATACACAACTTCCGGTGATTCTTCTTCACTCTCTGAGCTTTCAGCGTCATAAGGTACAAGTAACGTCGTCTTTCCTTTACCCTTATCATCTTGAGGACTTGGAGGTTTCTGTACTTTTGGAGTGTCAAACACATCTTTAGCGGTTTCAGAATAGTGGACCTCCTCGTCTGATTATGTAGCTTCAGAACTTTCGTCCCTAAGCTGTTGTTTCGGTTCAGGTTTGGGTTTTGGAATAGGAGTAGCTTCCTTCACGGGAACAAACCGTTTGCTTGGAGGGTTTCGTTTGGGAAACTTTCTTTGACTCTCTATACTTGTGACACTTCCAGCACTTCCTCTTCTGGTTCTCCGAGTAGGTGTACCAGAAGATTTTTCATCGAGATGACCAACTTTTCCTTGTCTAACTGCTTCCAGATACCTGTTGTACATTTCGAGCTTTCTGACATCTTCAGTTAGAAGGTAATCTGGTAACACAGCACCTTGTTTCTTTGTAGACGATTCCTTGATTCTGATAGATAGAATAGGTTCAGTCGTCATATCGTGATTGTCGGGGTCATTGAGTCTCTTGGGGATATCTGGATGAAGCCCAAGTGCTTTCTGGATCAACAGTTTAGTATATCTGATGTAGGGAATCTTTGAGCCAAGTTTGTTGAGAAATGACATCATTTCATCCCAAATCAGAGCTTCGACAGCGATGTGTTTCATGTTGACCAATGCCCAAAATATTTGCAGTTCCATGAGCTTGGGATGCTCATATCCGCTGTCACAACCAGAAACAGACTTGGTGATGATCATGTAGAGAGTTCTCCATGGTTGAGGAATACTCTTAAGCTCTACGTGAGAATACTTGGTGATTACTCCTGTAGCCTCGTCATAACCGATATCGATTAAGAATTGGAGAGTGAGCTCTTCAGTAGGTGTGGCATATAGTTTGGTTGGTTCGAATTCAGGAATTAGGAGAACAACCCTTAAGTCTGCAGGTGTGATGGTGATTCGTTTGTGATTCAGAGTCACCGTCACAGCAGTCCGTCCTTTGACCCTTTCCATAGTGTTCCAGAACTGTTGGATATAGATCTCAGGAACAGTTGCAGAGTGAGTGAGCATATTCTGATACGGATGAGTCCTCAGAATATCAATAGCAATTAAACACGAAGACTCAGAGCAAGTGAGGGTGTTAAAGTCAACACGGAGATTATTCTTTCCTATCTTCATTGGGTAGCCATGAGGATAGATATCAGCAATGGAGAGAACATTTGGTGCATCCATGTTTATTTGAGCAGCAATGTCGTGATCTGAAATAATATTAGCCAAAAGAACCAACATATCGAAAGACATAATGTTAGTCAAAAGAAGGTCTTATTGTCTAGTTATTGAATGTACAGTGTCAATGATTGTTACGAGTCCTAAGTCACTTGTAAGTCCAATAGTCCAATGACGTCATGAAATGTTTCATGAGTTAGGTAACTTTAAGTGTTAAAGTTTATGTTATCACACAACATATCAAACATTTTAGGCTTATTAGAGACATTATTGGATTCGTGACGAGATGATTAGTTCATTTACAAGTTTGTACGCGTAACAATTCATAACGAAGGTATGATCCAGGCTTATGCGTAGGATTGGTAAAATTATGCGTAGACAGAAATGATATATGCGTAGGCATAAACTTACGCATAGGATCCTAACTTAAGCGTAAGAAATATTACGAGTAAGAAAAAAATGGACCTTATGCTTAGAGGTTACGCGTAGGCATATATTAACCTTAAGCGTAAGGCTACTCGTAAGAGTTGACCTTATGCGTAGAGGTCACTGTTTACGCATATCCTTCACAGGATACGCGTAGTCCCATATGTAGAACCTTATGCGTAGAATCTACGCGTAAGACTAATCTTACACATAACATGCTACGCATAAGATGATCTTTATGCGTAGAGTTACAACAACCTTGATTCTGAATTTTAAGCGTAGCAATCCTGAAACAAAGCATCATATCATCAATTTTGACACATAACATTCATTCTATGACAGATCAAAACATAATTGCTCATTTTAACAGTTACGCGTAGTCTAAACCCTAAAATCTACGAGTATGAAATCTAGCCATAGAATATGCACCAAAGTTATTTCTGTTAAGTCTTAGATGTTGTGAGAGTGTAATAACCAAGTTTTAACACCTAGTTTTCCGTGAATCCAAAGTACCCAAACTCAAGAACATTAAACCCTAATTTACTAATTCGCAATAAATTAGTGTTTCTGGGTTGTTATTGAGTTAAGATATGATTAATTCATCATGAATCTAACACCAGACAACAATCTTTTTGACCAAATACACTCACATTTGAAAAAAACCCAATTCGACTTAAGAACCCTAATGTTTAAAAATCATCAATTCGTGTATCTGGGCATGTTTAGGTAATGAAAATGTGTTCATTGATGTAAAAGAAACATTTTGACACAATCTTTTTAACCACAAACATCCATTCTTGATTGAGTGTTCATACACTTACGCGTAGGACACTAAATCAAGCATAGATCAAAATTTGACCGTTGGATTTGTATAAGAATCAAAACCTATGTTTGTAAACACGTTGAGATCATAAAACTACTTACAAATTGATGATCCAATGCACGGATTTGTTAAACGATTTCTATGCATAGGATTCTTTAGATTTTTAGTAATAAATGTTAAGTGAAAGTGTTAGGTGGGGTATTTTATTGAAAATACTTTCAGGTTTTGACAGTTATAGTCCCTCCACCTTTTCCATTTCCATACAAAGCCATTTAACTTCCATTTTGGTTACCAAACGAAGCTTTTTAAGAAAGAAACTTGACGACACTCCCCCTCGACTTGAGAAAATAATGAACGGTTATTAATTTTAGTCTGAGGAGTGTCATTGAACCAGAAAATTCACCACCATTTGTTGAACGAAACAACCGAGATATGATAACATGCAAATACACAGATGTTTTGAAACGGTTAAAAGATTATTTTCTCCCCCTCAACACTTGATTGGAAAAAATACTAAATTTTGAAAGATGCAAGTGTTGACGGAAGAAATGTACTTGCCATGTTAAAAGAAAAAAAATAGATTAGAAGAATATTTTTGTTGTTTTATCAGATTTTATATTTTTGTATTTTGTTTTTGAAAAATTTATTTACAAAAGAGATGTTTTGGTGTTTGACAGGTTTTTAAGACTGTTTTAGGAGGTCATCCAATTCCTCTTGAGTCAAACACCTCATACCAATCCGGTGGAGCAACTCATTAAACCTAGCGGGAGGCAAGGCTTTGGTGAGCAGATCTGCCAATTGGTATTCAGTACCCACAAAGTATAATTCAACGGTACCCTGTTCCACGTGATCCTTGATGAAATGATAGTTAAGATCAATGTGCTTTGATTTCGAGTGCTGAACTGAGTTGCACGAGATCGCAATGGCACTTCGATTGTTGCAGTACATCGGGATTCTGTCAAATACGTAACCATAGTCTTTGAGTTGTGTTCGCATCCAGATGACTTGAGCACAACACGCCGACATGGCTACATATTCTGCTTCGATTGAGGACAGTGATGTACAATCCTGTTTCTTTGATTGCCAAAATACCAGTTTATCACCCAGAAATTGTAGAGCTCCTGAAGTACATTTTCGTGAATCTAAACATCCTGCGTGATCAGCATCTTAAAAAGCGATTAGTTCAAAACCAGAATCCTTCGGATACCAGATCCCCAAGTTAATGGTTCCCTTGATGTATTGGAGGATTCTTTTAGCCTAAGAGAGGTGGGTTTCAGTTGGTCTTGACTGATAACTAGAGCACATATATACAGCAAAGACAATATCAGGTCTGCTCGCTGTGAGGTACATTAGAGACCCGATAATACTACGGTATTTTGTGGGGTCCACTAATTTCCCATTTAAATCAGCGTCTAGCTTCTTGGTATGAGTCATTGGTGTGGCATAAGTTTCACAGGTTTTCATTCCAAATTTGTTTAACAATTCAAGTGCATATTTGGACTGACTCAAGAAAATACCATGGGGTGATTGATGAACTTGCAGTCCGAGAAAGAACGTAAGTTCACCCATCATGGACATTTCAAAAATTTTCTTCATTAGTTTTGCAAAAGCGATTGAGTACTTTTTATGTGTAGACCCAAAAATGATGTCATCCACGTAGATTTGAACAATTAAGATATGTGCCCCGTGATATTGTATAAAGAGTGTACGGTCGACCGAACCTTTGGTGAAATTATTGGCAATGAGGAAAGATGATAGCTTATCGTACCATGCCCGAGGAGCTTGTTTGAGACCGTACAGAGCTTTGTTCAGTTTGTAGACATGGTTCGGGAACTCTGGATCAACGAATCCATCTGGTTGGCTGACATAAACTGTTTCTTTAAGTTGTCCTTTGAGAAACGCCGTTTTGACATCCATCTGATAGACCGTCATATTCATATGAGCCGCGAACACGAGAAATATCTGAACAGCCTCCAAACGAGCAATCGGAGCAAAAGATTCTTCAAAGTCTATACCCTCTTCCTAACGATAACCCTTAGCAATGAGTCGTGACTTGTTTCGGATAACATTTCCTTCAGCATCCAATTTATTTTTCCAAATCCATTTTAGACCAATGACATAAACCCCTGTTGGTCTTTCAACCAGTTCCCATACTTCAAGTCTTTTGAATTGGTTGAGTTCTTCTTGCATGGATTCAATCCAGGTGTCTTTAGTCATTGCGTCTTTTATGTTTTTGGGTTCAGATTGGCAGACAGTGAGGGCATAAATGCAGTGCTCACCATCCGAGTGAAGTCGTTGTCTCGTAACAACTGGTTGGGTTGGGTTGCCAATAATAATTTCCAGAGGATGATCTTTTGTCCATCTATGCGTAGAGGGTTGATGTTGGTATACATTGTGTAGATTCTGAGGATTCAAATGGTTTGTTGTAGATTCCGCGACATCTGGTGCAGCAGTCTCGTTAGCAAACGGATTAAAGAACGCATTTGGATCAAAATCTACTGGTGGGGGTACTTCATTCAGAACATCATCAGCTGGTTCATCATTGTTGGAAGCGGTTTGTTCTACTGTTGTGTTGGAGTCAACTGGTGGTGCTTCTTCAACCGTAGTTGTTGTAGGAGGTGTATCACGTATTGAAATATTATCAGGTTGTGCAGCGGAAACAGCGGATACACCTGGAGCACATTCATCAATATCGTCACAGAACAGCGGAGCAAATAACCTTTCCATTTGTTGATGTGTGAGCTGGGGGCTCTGTTCAGCTGATGAAGGGGTTTGGGGAAAGTTTAAACGGTTGTGACCGGGTTCTAAGCTGTTATACTCAGAAGCCATTTCCGTGAGTTCATCAAAATGAGCATGAATCGTTTCCATGACCTCTTTTGTTCGACGATTCCAGATGCGAAAACCTTTAGAGTTATCACAATATCCAATAAAGACACCAATGTCAGCTTTTGCTTTGAGCTTTCTGAAGTCATCACGATCATTATTCGGATAGCAAAGAGATCCAAATACATGAAAGTGTTTTAAATTCAGTTTTCTGTTGTGGACAAGCTCAAATGGTGTTTTGTTGTGGCGTTTTGTAATCATAGAACGGTTTTGAGTATAGCATGCAGTAGAGACGGCTTCAACCCACAAGTAATCTGGGAGTTTGGCATTTATTAACATTGTTCTTGCAGCTTCCACCAATGTTCGGTTTCGTCGTTCAACAAATCTGTTTTGTTCAGGTGTACGAGCAATAGATGTTTGATGCTGTATTCCCGCTTTCTCATAGAATTCACGAAGGGTTTGGTTAACAAATTCAGTTCCTCTGTCTGTTCTGATTTGTGGAACGGTGTTGCGGAGCTGAACCTGTATTTTCGTGAGAAAGGTGATAATCATTTGTGGAGCTTGGTCTTTGCTTCAAAGAAAGTAAACCCAAGTCCAGCGTGAATAGTCATCAACGATTACTAAAATGTAGTGTTTGCCGTTGATCGTTTGCACACGCATCGGGCCACACAAATCCATGTGAAGAAGATGAAGCACATGCTGAGAGCTGTGTTCCACCTTAGAGGGAAAATGAGCACGAGTACTTTTTCCTTGTTCACAGGCTGAGCAAAGGTGATCTTTTGAATATCGAAATCGTGGGAGTCCTTCTACTAGTTTGTGTCGAGCAAGGTTGGTGATGGTCTGAAAGGTTAGATGTGAGAGACGACGGTGCCATAGCCAGGATTTTGTTGATGTTGCCTTTGAGAGTAAGCAGATGGGAGAAGAAGCAACCATGTCTTGCATAGAGATAGTGTAAAGACTAGAAGAACGCGAGCCAGACATAAGGTTGTTTCCCTGTAGATCACGAATGAAACAAGTTTTCTCCCTGAAAGCAACTTCCAAATCTCCATCACAAAATTGACCTACTGAAAACAGATTGTGACCGAGGCCTTCCACATAGTAAACCCTGCTTATTTCGATGTTCCCATTAACATAGTCTCCGTAGCCCATGATAGCTGCGAAGTGATCATTCCTGAACCTGACAGTGCCAATGAACTTTGCAATAAAGTTGGTTAACAGTTTAAGATTGCCTGTCATGTGTCGGGAACATCCGCTATCAACAATCCAGAGAATGATCTGTATCACCTGCATTACACACAGACGACACAGATGGAATAGAAGTAGATGTGGAACCCAAAATGTTAGAGGGTTCCTGAGCAGTTAGAGTAGACATACACACATTAATAATTTTAGGCATCCATTTAAATCCAAATGTGTTATGTATCCATTTCTGCCATCTATAACTACTATTTGTTTTAGTCTTAGTGAATGCACTAGGTGGTACAACATTCTTAGGAGGTGAGATGGGAGCTATAGGGATAACAATGTGTTTCTTAGAATCTAAAGACGGCGGTCTACCAAGCACAGACTTAGATTGATTAGTTGGCCTAGAGGTATTCCGAATCTTAGGATTCCGTAAACGAGAGATGATAGCTTTAGCAACACATTTGTCATGACAATCAGAATTCATACTTTTAAGACAAATATCACAAGGTGCATCAGACGTAATATCAAAAGTACTCAACGGTTTAGCATTCGTTACATCACTATTTCTATTACATTTGCCAGACGCAATTTCTATAGTGGAAGCAACGTGAGTGTTATTCATTGTCCTACGGTGTTCTTCTACTTCAGCATTCTTATTTGTCCTTTTCTTAGGTCGCAACTTCCTATTCTTTGTTTGAGTGCTCCTAGGCTGTGAAGTGCGGACATTTGGAAAAGAAGCAACTAGTCCTGTTTCAGTAGAGGGAAGCACGTTAGCAACTTGTGATTTGGCAGTAGGAATCCTAGGTTTACGATTACTAAGTGTGACTGGTGCTATCTTCTTAATGACGGTTGGGGGCAAATGTTCATACTTTCCTAACATTTCTCTTAGCTTAAAGATAGTGTGCACCAACTCTTGATTTTCAGAATGAATATTTCCCAAAAAATTCATGACTTCCTTAGTGTATTTGAGAAAATGATCAAGCTCGTTTGATGCTTCATCACGAGTCTTTTTGAGTAAATCAAATATGACACCATATTCCTGTTTAACTTTTACTAGTTCTTGTTCATATTTAGAGATTTGACTTTTCAAAGACACGTTTTGATCATCCAGTTGCTCAGTTGTTGGACTAGACGATTTAGATTGCAACTTGGTGATTTTCTTTTGCAAAGCAAGTTCACGATTTTGACAATCTTTTTGACACCATTGAAGACGACGTTTTGCGTTTGAAAGCTCGTTATTCAATCGTTCATTTTCAGCTTTTAAAGAGTTGAGTGGATGCACAAGATCATAATTATCAACAGTAACAACATTATCAACGATATCAGTAGAGATAAAATCAGATGTAAATGGCAAAGCATGCAGTAACACAACATTATGGATATCAGCACAGATAACATCTTCCAAGAGTCGATCAACATCTTTTCTCAACATTTTCTTTTTGCGTTTAGTATTAGAAATAGATGTTTCTGTTTTCTCGAAAACGTTTTTCATCACTCCAAGTTCCTTATGAAAGTCCTTTTCCCAGGCTATTGCACAACTTTTCAAATTTTTAACATTAGGTAAAAGATTTTTCTGAAAAATGTCTCTTTGTTCACGCGCGAGAGGCGATTGAAAATGTTGAACTTTGATTTCAGAATGATAGTCTATCTCATGTTCTAAAGTTTTGAGGTCAGCCATGAAAATGTCAAAATACATGAGAATTTTGCGATTTTTAGGTTTTGAATTAACTTCACTGATGGAAGGTAAAGGACCATAAGTTTGTGCAAAGTCTGTTTTTGGATTAACATTCGAAGACTCAGGTGTTTTAATGATAACCCTTGGTGTGTTAGAAGAATCTGTTGATGGGACGAAAGTGACCGCTTGTGAATAAGTAAAAGGTTTGTTATAAACAACTTTTTCTAATTTTGATCGACTCTAATCTTCAGCATCTAATTCCTCTTGACGATTATATTCAACAACAGTCATAACAGTATCATCAATCTTATATTCTGCACTGGAAACTTCCGGATTTGGTTTAAATGTTTTGGGAGAAAGCTTAGGTTTGTAATCAGCAAGATTGAGTCCATATCCTTTTGGATTTGGTTTTAAAGTAAACTTTTCAATAGCTATTACAGATTCACCATGTTTATAAACAACAGTTTTGAACTCTTTAAGCTTGTTTTGCAAGTCAACAATTTCTTCCAGATAGTCATCTATTCGATTCGTTGAATGCTTTTTGTATGCAGAGAAGGCTTTTTGACAAGTTAACAACTCAGCCTTAGCTTTTTGATTTTCCAAGGTGAGAGCGTTAATTTGCTTTTTATGTTCATATTTCAGTTGTTCTATTTCAGACAACAAAGCATTTTTCGAAGCGGCTAGATCACGCATCTGTCTCTCTAAATGTTTTTCGTTTTGATGAGATTTAGTAAAAGCTGCTTCAAAACCTTTTTCACGTTTATCTTGAGATTTGAAAAAATTGAGTTGCATGTTTAAATATTCAAAATCCTTGGTTAACAGTGCATTTTTGCGTTTTAAGTCCTCATTAATTGCACGACATTCTTCCACAATGGTTTGTTGGTCCTGTATTAAACGAGCAAAATCTGGATGAGGCAAAAGTTCGGCTTGTTCAACGTGAGTCTCAACATGATCATTATTTATTTCCTCAAGTATAACCACGGAGTCAATTTGATTATCAATGGAAACCATGAGGTCATCTTGATCGTCAAATGTAACTACGGGGTCTATTTGAAAATCATCGGAATGAGATGTAGAAGACTCATTTTGAACATTCTGAGCCATGCCGGATTCAGATATTGGCGGAGATATTAGATCAGAGATAAACATGGTTTGTGCGGGTACCTGAGACAAGCCATCAGTGTCATACACTGGGCCTGTTTCACTCATGTGTAACTCTTGCATATTAGCCATCAACATAACTGCTGAATTGGTCTGCAAGTCCTCCATATCATCATCTGAGTCTGCATCTGCCATAAAGCTCTGTTCTTTGTCTGTGAGAGTTCCACCAGCTTCATCCTTAAGAGCCAAAAGAAGAGCCTCTTTGTGATAAGCACTGCCCCTAGTTCTCGGCTTTGGGCATGCATTAGCCAGGTGTCCCTTCTCATTGCAGTTGTAGAATCGAAGACCATTTAACCCATTCTGAGCATTTCCCTGTTCCACCACTGGAGCTCTGTTATTTCGACCCACAGTATTAAACCCTTGACCACTGCTCATTTGACGACCATAACCACGATTCTGAACTTCAACACGTCCATTGTTCACAACTGCTTGATTTCTTGTGTTTGATGAGGAACGAATGCGATTGTTGGATCTGTTGATATAACGGCCAAAAGCATTAGCAATCATAACAAATCCTTGTTGCAGTGCTTCGAACGGATCGATATCCTCATTAGTTTCAGTTACAAGTGCTTGAGCATTGTTGTTGTTGTATAGTTGATTTTGTTGTTGTGAAGGATCATGTGGTGGGTTTGAAGCAGGTGGTTGAGTTGTTGGTTGAGGAGGATAATTCTGTTGAGCATATAAGGCAAGTTGTTGATTTTCCGGATGTGTCTGTGGAGCAATTTGAGTACGGAGAATCCTATCACGATCAACTTCCTTTTCATAAGGCTTCAAGTAATCGTACAACAACCCGTAGGTAGATTGATGCATATTCTTCGCTTGACGGAGAAAAATGACATACTTCTCCCATTCAGGACCAAGACTACTTAGGAACTTAGTATTCACTGCAATTCTTGGCATAATGATGTTGTGTTTATCCAAATCATTGATGATGTCTGAAAAACGATGATGATAAGACTCTAGTGTCTCTCCAGGTTCAATCATGAAGTGTTCATAAGCCAAGTAGATTTTGGATTCCAAATCCTCTTGATTGAGTACAGATCCTTCCATAAGTAGACGAATATGTGCCCACATCTTTTGTGCAGTCTTTTGAGCATCAACACTACGAAGAATTGGGTTTGGTAATCCTAAGAGGATATATTCCATTGCAAGTTCATCAACTTCATTGTGGAGAAGTTCTTGAGGATTCAAGTCTGCAGGAGTAGCAATGTTGGTTTGTTCATCTCTTAGTGGATTAGCAGTAGGATCTCCGGGTACAACAACATTAGGCATCTGGAATGGACCTTCCAAGATAACCTTCTTTAAGAACTTTCCATGTGGCTTCTTCAGATCACAAAACCTAAAGAACCTTATCACCCATTGATCATAGTTTCCTGGAGTGAGCATTGGAGGTCTATCAAGTGATCCAGCTTCATGTATTGATTGTTGGCTGCTTAAAGCTTCACACATCTTTGCAAACCAAGAGGGCTCCTTCATATTGTTCCTTGACAGGTGTTGGTTGAAATCAGTTATGTAGGGTTGAGCTTGAAGACTAGGTGGTGGTTGAACCATTTGAGGTTGTGGAATTGCACCAAGTTGTGGAGTATGTTGTTGATTAAATTGTTGTTGATAAATATCTTGTTGTTGATTCCATTGTTGATGTTGTGGAGTTAATTGTTGTTGTTGTTAACGTTGAGGATAAGTGTAGGGGAAATAGTTAGAGTATGGAGGTTGAGACATGTTGAAAACTTGTGTTGGTAAAAATGGATCTTTGTAGTCGAATGAACCTTTGTTGATGAAGTGTCCTTAGGCGTAGAAAAGACAAGAACCAAGTAGCACTTATGCGTAAAAACACCAAAGTTACGCATAACAACAAGGAGTTACGCGTAGTATTTAGCTTACGCGTAAGTAGGAAAAGCACTAAAGTTAGGCGTAGACAAAAGTTAGGCGTAGAAACTTAGGCGTAAGATTACCTTATGCGTAGAACTGAGTTTACGCGTAAAGTGAATCTTAGGCGTAGGATTTCTACGCGTAAGCTTATGCTAATGCGTAAAGTTAGGGTTTTACCCAAATGATCTTTTACACTATCACAGTGCAAAAGATATCCAAAGTCGACGTATTTTCAGACTTATCTAAGTAAGAAAACACGGAATAAACCACGAAAATGAAGATCAAACCAAGGAAATACTTACGCGTAGTTTTAGGGTTTCTCAAAATGTTACGAGTAGAACTAAACCCTCGTTCAAAAACACGTTCAAAAACACCTTTTCACGCATAAAGTTCCAACCTTTTTGCCAAAAAATGTTGGTTTAACACCTTATAAAGTTGAAAGTACAAGAATCTTGGATTAGAAAGTGTAAAAAATGCGTTTTTAAGCAACCCAAAGGTATGGAGCGTATGTTAAGCGTGAGGCCAAAACTCACTTCAAACAATACGTTCACCCAACTATTAGGCGATTGATACCACTGATAGGTCACTAGTTTTACAAACACAAGCTTATAAGAAACGAGATGGGGCGATTGAACGAGTATCAAACTCACACACACGTATATGATAAGAACGGTTATGCGTAATGTATGAAAGAAAGAAATAAATTGAACAACCAACCTTCAAATGAAGGTTTACATAAGGTATTTATAAGAGGAAAGCTAGGGCAACACTCCTAGTTTCCATCCTTTCCTTAATGGACTAAGGCCTAGGCTCATGGGCCTTCTACATAAGCCTAAGGCTAATTACAAACATAAAGGCCATAATAAAGCTGACTATTACATATTAATTACTAACACTTGATTATGGTTTAGGAGTGATTCTAACAGGTTCGGCTACAAGGACACCTTCCTTGCCCTACTCCACTCCCCGAGTCACCTACTCGAGAGTTCAAGCACTATGTCAACTAACTCCTTCACTTGGCGGAGAAGCCTTCACAACGTTGCTTACACTTTTTCCGGTACAAAGCTAAATACCGAGTCCGTAGCACGGTGGACCAAACCAGCACGACTATTACACAACAACTATGTGAAATATCAAATACAAGATCTTTGCTACAGAAACCTTTCGGAGTGACAAATCAATCAAGGACCCCTTGCTTGGATGACTTGTAGAATGCTCGTGATCTCACCTTAGAGAAGGACCTATATGAGGATCACAAATAGAAAGAAAAAAGAACAACCCTCTAGATCAAGTTATCTACATGTTAGAAGGTAATGAGAGTGTATGAGAGATTTAGTAAGAAGAGGGGTGAGTTAAAATGAAGAAATGGCTCTCTATTTATAGTCAAAATTCTTCACTATTCCCCGGATCCCATGGATCCCTTCCACTTAGGATCCGGCTAACACAAAGCCAGGGATCCGTGGAACGCTCCTCTTTACCCATGGGTTTTTTGGTTATGGGTCATGGGTTATGGGTTGGTCCATGGGTTTTCTTTAGATTCAATGTATCTAAGTATACATTGTATCTAGTCTACTTGGATATGGGTTAAGATCCATGGGTTATGGTTTTTATCCATCCTAATAAACTATTACAACAAATGATTAATTACAACATTTTTGTATTTAAATGGCTATATGTAAATGCTTTACAAAAATCACATGTATCCTTATAATTATACTTAAGATAACATTATATTTGTTATCAACAAAACAAAAAGAGATCGCAAAATATTAATAAACGTTTTTACGGTTTATTTGTATTAACAAAAGTGAAAGATTAGTTTGTGTGTAAACTAGTTGTTTAAAAGGGGTTCATATAATATGGGTAAAGATAAGTGTATAGCTTTTTAAAAATAAAAAATAAAAAGAAAGTAACTGTTGTTTGTTGCAACGGTCGAAAAATACATATTTCCTTCTTTTGGCGTAGACCAAATCCTTCACTTACGCCTTCGTGCCTAGAGGGGCTAGCATGGTCGCTTAGGCTTGGTGTCATGGTTTTCTCTCGCTACATCAGATTCACATAACTACTTTATCACTTTTTCTCTTTTTTCCTTTATCTTTCTCATTCCCTGCACCACAATCTCTTTTTATTTAAACATTTTTTTTATTTTTATTAAATATATCTCTAACACATATCGGGGGCATGTTGTCTCGGATCATCTCCAAAGACCTCGGTATGTCCGGTGAGATCAACCGGATCGGTCACATCCCACTTTGCGTGTTTGTTAATGATTTACCACGCGTAGTCTTGTGCAAATACTTGTGCCCCCTTTGACTCATCACAATATGCTTACCTAACACGGCCAAAAGATAAACCTTGTTTCCCCACTTATATTCATACGTTTTAAAAGCTTGTAGATAGTGTTGAACTTCTAGTAATTACCGTTCAACGCACCCAATTTTCCATCAGCATATTCTTGGTATCTTTGTGTAGAGAAGTTTTATTGAACTCGTTAAGAACCTTGTACCAAAATGATTTGTCCTTTTAGTCATTTCCGACTTGGTTATCCTCGAAAATGCCAATATAACACTCGGCTAATAACGTTACCTCTTCCAGTGTCTAATGGCAGTGAGGCCGTGTCAGTTCCTCGGTCGTGTCGTTGTTGCTGTTGTTATTTTTCGGTTCTTTTTCCTTTTCTTTTGGTGGTGGTGGTTGCGCTTGTTGCGATGGATTTAGTGGTGGTGGATTTCGTTGAAAATGCTTACAATATTGGTTAAATAGTAGTTGTTGTTGATGAAATAGTTGTTTGGGTGTGTTTGTCGAGGAAGATATTGATTGTGCGGACGAAGGTGTAGGAGGGTTTGGCGAAGATGATTGTTGCGACATACCGAGAAGATTATTTAAAAACGGATCATTGGGTTGTTGTGACATTTTTTTTAATATAGTTTATGTGTAAAGAAATGAAAGTGAAAATGGAAGTAAAGATTAGTAATGTGTAAAAACAGTTGTGCATAAGGGTTTCTATAGTGTAGTTTATCTTTATATGGTTGCGTATTAGTTTAAAAAAAATTGAAAAAGTAGTCATTGCATTCAAACGGGCAAAACTTTTCTTTTTTGGACTTTCTCTCTTTTATATGGCGCTAGTAATATGGCTTGGGAAATAGGGATATTTAAAATTTGAAAACCATGTGTCCCAAGTCCGTCTGTAATGGTTCACTTGGAAAAGCCCAAAATTCATAAAACC
Organism: Chrysanthemum seticuspe; assembly: GCA_019973895.1. Taxonomy (NCBI): domain Eukaryota; kingdom Viridiplantae; phylum Streptophyta; class Magnoliopsida; order Asterales; family Asteraceae; genus Chrysanthemum; species Chrysanthemum seticuspe. Next base: position 5,527,122 of record BPTQ01000006.1, on the reverse strand, counting down.
TCTTGGGCCACTAGGCCCACAACACAATACGGCAAGAAATCATCTTCATACAACCCATAAACCCAAATATAAAAAACTCGGTTCAATCTCTTCACTCACTCACTCGCCTTCTTTCACTTGTGTTTGTGGATAATCTTTAGTCAGTTCCATATTACATCAAACACCTTCCCACAAATCTATATAAATAAAAATGTCAATCTCAATTTAAGCAGAACCACCCTTGCGGGCCCCACCATGAAGAGGACAAGGTGATTGCTATTTCATCAACTAATATGACTTGGCAAGCAACCATCAAATGCATACTGATGTGAAGAACGAGAGTCTCTATGAAGAAAAGAGTCATGCATATACGAGAAAGACGAAGAGCAAGTGGTTTTTGGCTAGCCCTATTTTGTAACATGAGAATGCAGTTGATGTGGGCCCAAGTGTTGATGAGCAGGCTATGATGTTTCTGGAGGCCCAAGATCGTGTGACAAAAGGGGCCTCACTAAAATGGGCATAACTTGGGCTACGGGGCTCTGTTTTAGGCGAATTACCAGTCAAATCGAAGCTTGGAACGAGGAGCTCATGATGGGAAACTGACTTTGTCGGTTTCCAGAACTTCCGAGCCCCAAAACACTCTATTTTATGAGTTATTTGCATTTTAGTGTTTTTTCGGGTCTTTTTTGGACTTTGTTTTTGTAATAACTTTTGGCCCGTTTGTCTTTTAAGGCCCGTTTCTGTTTTGTAGTCCTATTTAATAGTTCCTTTGTAATGTGGGATAATCAGTTCCAAGAAATATGAAAAGTCTATTTTTGGCAGCTTTTTGCTAAGAATTATCCTAGTAATCGGTATTCAGTGAATCAACGATTATTGGAAGAGTTGTTCCTGGCATTCGTGTGAATCAACAGGATCAATTTGTGTTATCTTGTTTTAGTACTACATCAGCAGTCTTACGGGTTGCTTACACCTCCTGCAGACTATAAAAAAATGATGAAACTTGAAAGCACAAAATATCCATAGGCTTCATGTAAATCCTAGCTCTTTTTGATGGGTTGGTTGGTTTGTAGCTTTTGGCAAATTCGGTTTTCTGATTCATATTACTAAGTATTTGAAGCTTCGTGAAACCATCTTTATGTCATTCATGTATTCTATAAGCTCAAATAATTCTTTGCGAATAGAAATAAATAAAGGCAATGCATAGTAAATTTCAGTCATCTCGATGTCAAAATATGCTAAAACTGATAAAGTAGTAAAAATATGAAAATGGACAATAAATTGATCACATTCCTAACCAGGAACCCAAACAATTATCTTTGTTATTTTTGGTTGGCCGAGTTCCCTATAACATGAATTCAATATTTATATGCCAAAACATTTCATTTTTGTATTTTTATAAGCTTCAATAATTCTTTGCGAATTGAAATAAGGAAGGCCGGACATAGTAAGGGATCCCAATCCCTCTCATTTTTTTGCCACGTCAGCTTTCTCTCTCTAGCGACTTTCAGACGATTGGGTGCCCCAGTAAGGTTTAATCTTAAATGGACAACAATTTAATCTTAAATGCACAATGAAAATTTTACTTTCTAATCGATCGAGTTCACGACCATCATAAAAAAGAATTTAATTTCTCACACAAAGACGATCGACAGCAAATCGATCGCCTAACTCGATCACAAGGTATTACCGCGTCCCGCCTAAAGTTAGTGAATTATATTTTTAATAAGTAGATACTAATATAATATTCTCATATTAGGACCCGAAACCCGCCCTATAACCTGATAAGCATGCCTCGCCCTGCTCCAAAAAATTCGGGTTTCAAGTTCTCCTCCACTGAGTATTCAAGTTTTTTTTTTTTTTTTTTTTTTTTTTTTTTTTTTTTTTTTTTTTTTTTTTTTGCCATCTCTATGTGTAATGATTTAAAGGTCCGCTTGACCAAAACCCAAAATTCATAAATCTGTTTGGTCACTCACCTTCTTTCACTTGTCTTTGTGGATGACATTTAAAATTTTATCAGACACTTTTTCTTATTGATATAAACTAAATAAAAATGTCAATCTCAATTTCAGCATCAACAATCTTTCATTATTCAACTCATCATCTCCAACCTATCACCCCATTTCACCCTTATTGTACCAAACACCATAATCCATTATAGTTACGGTCCAAAGTATTTTAACAACTTTTGACTACTAGGATTGTGTGTGTTGATTATGAAAAAGGTGAGTTTTGGTGTTTTGTTTGGTTTGAGTAAGAGTAACCTGCGAAAAATTGTCTTTGTGGTTTGGCTAGATAGTAGACACAATCTTTACAACTTTCAAAGTGCAAGTGCAATCCCTACAAGAAAATGAGGAAAAGTTAGGTACGGAGATAAATTGCATACTTAAGTAGTTCCCCATTAGGATGGACTGCGCGTGTACTTTCAAAGTTTTAAGGAATGCGCCTGCAACATGACCGAACCACAAAGACATTTTTTTGCAAATTACTTTTAAGATAATGTAAATTGTAGGGTTTTAGGGGTTTTAAACAGAATTTAGTGTTTGGTTTGTTATTTGCTTGTTTCGTGAAATGAGATGAAAATGTGGTCAAATTTATTTGATGCCATGGAAAAATGGTAGGGTCGGATGTGTGTTGAGAGTTAAGTAGTACGTGGCCGAACTGAGATATCTCGTGACTGATTCTAGCTACCTCTAAATATGTAACTAGAGAAGTTTAAACCTGAGACCTCTTGTGAGGACCTATCTAATCGCTAGGCTACCTTGTTAGTGGTTGTTTGGGTGATTATTTGGTAAAAAGTGGAAGTATGTCTGGGTTTTCTTGTATTTTCCTTTTTGAGAAACACGTAAGAGTGATGGATCTGGGACACACTCCTTGTGTCAATAATATTTTGTATGATATTATCAAGCAAGCGTAATTTACTTAAGTAATACTTAGAAGAAGAATTATATGATGTATGAGAGTAAACATAGTTAAACACAAAACTTAAGCTCCAATATTATTGATGAATAATACGAGTGATCTTAGCTTATCACTAGGGTTACACCTTGAAGCTTTTGTAGGTAAATTAACAAGTACGTAAGTAAATTCGTACATAAGACAATGACCTAGGATCTCCTTTTATACAACAAGGAGTCCTTTACAAGATAAGTATAAAGCTAACATAATAGAATATACACAAGATCTTTTCTATACTTATCTAAACGCGTTAATATTATCATAAACTGATAGCAATGGTAATAATGAACTTGCAGTGGGAATACGTTTCCACTGCTAGTGTTAATGCATGCAGTGTAAACCACAACTATCCGTGATAACGGATTATTCCCAACAATCCTCCCCTAAACTTATGATTTCTCTGCAAATCAATAAGTTTCTTCAATATGCACTATCTTCAAGGATTTGGGGAATTCAATCAAACACTTCACTTCTTTTCTCTTAACTTTTGTATAGCCCTTGAACACTGATCTTGAAGCTTTTGTAATAATGCTCTGACCTTCTCATTCTTCATTGACTCTTATTGGTAAGCTTAACATTACTGTAAGAGCTCCAGCTCTGAGTGGATATTCTTTCTCAGCAAGCATGAAAAAGTCTTCTCCAATAGCTGTAGAGACATGATGAACTTCACATGAATCATAGTAAAACCATTTAGTACCAAAAGATGTGAATAAGGTTTTCCAGTAGTCATCATCTGCATTTGGTTCATAAAGCCTTCTAAGATTTACCCACAACTGCATCTCCTTTGTATCTTTAAGATCTTGAGCATTAAACCTTTATTGAACTAACCTCCATAGTGTATTAAGGTCATCTCTGTCAAAAACTTTAATAAGATCTTCAAATGTCATGAATGATGAATTTTCACCTCCCAGCCTTGTGATCTTACATGTTGGAGCAAAATTGCTAGCAGTGTAAACTTCCCAATCAATAATAGGATGTCAAATTCGCAGTGGTTCTGGATAAAAATCTCTGTCTTCAATCATAATCATTCCAGTCATTTGGTCTTCAGTGAACTTCTCAGTAGAAATCTCCTTCTCAGTAGACTTTGTTTGATCTTCATCAACCTTAGTCTTCTTAACATTTTGAGAATCACTTACTTAGCCTTTCTCTTCAATCTAGGAATCCTTCTTTCTTCTTCTTCTTCAGAACCCATTGGAATAAAAGCTTTATCTTGTTTAGAGTTCTGTAGTAAGCCTTTTCAACTTGATCATCAGGCATTCCTTTAAATTGATGCTTTTTCCAGTTACCAACATGACAACAATAAGTCTTCATATATGCAAGTATTTGTGCCTTGGTTGGTTGTCTTTGTTTCTTCTGAACCTTTTTGACCGAATTAATCACATCTTCAAGTGCTTGATTGTTTTTCATTTGAATAAAATCCTTTAACTGAGCAGATCTTTGTTCTTCAGTTAAGGATGCATCAGCTACAAGGTCAATTGCCTTTTTCTTGATTTCTGGATTATTAGCCACCAGAAACTGAATATCTTCTTCAGTAGGAACATAACTAAACTCTGGAGCTTTCTCTTTCAGAATTGTAGGTTGAACAGTGAAAAGTAAATCTTCAGTATTTTCCATTCTATCCTATCTTTTAGCCTCCAAAAAGTTTGCAACTTCCATTTCATTCAATCTTTTCTTCTCAGCAACTTTCTCAGCAATTTAGTCTTCTGCTATCTTCTTAGCAAGTTCTCTATCAAGATCAATTTGAACTTGTCTTTTCTTTGAAATCTTACTTTCAGGTCGCTGTACATCTTCCATAACTGCTTTACCCTTGTCTGTCTTCAAATTATCAAATTCTTCACTTGCAGTGGAAAAAGTTGGCTCTGCAGAGGAAATAAAATCAGAGGTAAAATCAGTTGCAGTGTGAAAAATGTCTTGATCTTCAAGTTTCTCTCCATGAGTTTCAGCTTCCTTTGCTCCTTTACTTGTATCTCCTTCATCTTCAAAATCAATTATCCTTCCCTCAGTGTCTGCACCTATTTTCCTCCCCTGTTTGGAAGAATTTCCCAAATCATGATCAGCAGAATCACCATCAGAAGGTGAGGATGAAGATGAAATCACCAACTTTGCAGTCCTTTTGTGCTGTGTCAACCCCTGCAACTCTTCCTTTAAAGTCTGAATCTCTTCCTTTAAATATGTAACATCCTTGGCATGCTGCTTCTTAACATGTGCCAAATCCTTATGAAGAGATTCAACCTACTTTGCTAACTGGCTACACAAAACCATCAATTCCAATTGGTTCCCGTTGCCCTCATCACTTCCAACTGTGTTACCTGTTGGGAGAGGTGAATCATGGGGCAAAGGTCTAGAGTCCTCCCTAGTTTAACTAGGTGGAGGTCTAGAACCACCACTGCTTGTTCCTAGACCATAAGGTTCAGAAACTTGCTGTGTTGTCATGAGAGGAGTTGACTGTTTAGACCTTCTCTCATAGGTTCTGGAAACTGGTGGGGTATAATCAATGTTTGGAACATTAATGATTTGTGTGTTTTGTACAGTTGAAATTTTAGCAAGCATTTGAGGTAGGAGAGGTGTAAAAATCATGTTGCCATCTTTGTTCAAATTTTGAAAAACTTTAGGCTTGAGGCAACTGATTTGATAAACATTAGTATGGGGTTGCAGTTGAAATTCATTTAGCACAGCTTGCACAAACCTTGGATACATTAAAAATTTGGTTTTACTCTGTACATTGCCTTTCATACTTGTAAAAATATAATTTGACCAGTTGAAAATCTTATCAGTGACTAGACAAACCAAAGGATAAGCCATGGTTGAACTAAATTTCTCATAAGATGTTTTCTTAGGACTAAGGCAATGTAACAAACTATGAATCAAAAATCTCTATTGGGGACAAAAACCACTCTTTTTGAAAGTAGCCTTTTTGTCAGTGGTATCATACCCCATGGATGATAAACTAGCATGTATTTCAGATAGAGGTAATGTGATGAGACCATTGAGATCATCCAAGTGAAGTACTCTCCTCAAGGATGCCTCAGTAACATCAATAGTTACCCTATCTAAAGTGGCTCTTAGAGCATCCACTGTTTCATGTGTATCTCCATTCGCAAGTGTTATGGACTGAGCAAAAGTCCAAAACTGTTTGATTTGAGATATATAGATTGTGAGTTTTAAAAGCAATGCATACCTTATATGAGGGGTATGAAGAAAGTCTAGAATCTGATGAAAAACAAGGCCACTCTTCTCGTTAGACTTTTGTAGGTAGGCCACTAGGTTGTGCTCATCTTCAAATTTCAAAGGTGCCATAGAAACTTTTGATGAAAAATAATATTATGTCATTAAGAATTGAAGAAATAACTAGCCAATTTGTGAGAGAAATATATATAGGGTTAGGGTTTAGAATTATTGCGCAAGTAAAATTATCTTTAGAAAGTATGTATTATATGGAAAGAAGATAATTTACTTAAAACTTTCACCCTATATATATATGATGTTTACTATCAATGGCTAGTAAAAAATAAATTACTGACACAATCATTTGTAACGGCTAGAACAACAGTGGTAAAATAACACTGTCAGTGGAAACTGTGAACTAGAGTGGTAATTTTTCACAAAAATTTCAAAGAGTAGTGGTAAATAAAATCATGTAGTAACAAGACTGCTCTTATCATAGTTTTTAGCAAACTACCAGCTATCAACGGATTTCATATGTCTTTACCATGAGCCGTTTGCTATGGACTAGCCAACTCTTACTCATAAAGAATATGGTGAGTTGATAACCGTATAGTTTATGGTAAAATATCAACCATAAACGGATTTGTCAAGTCTTTACCAGTAGCCGTTTGCTCTGGACTAGTTGATTCTTATTTGTATTAGACATGGTGAATCAATAACCATTTGTTGTGTATCTCAGATATACATCTTTTAACTCCAACTCCTATCAAAACTTGGTTAAGTATCAGAAAAAGATAGGAATAACCAACTTGATAATAACAAAAGTTACCTTTAACCAAACCAATACCCAAGTAAAATATCTTCTAAAGTCAACTCAATAATATCTATATTTACTCCTTAACCTACCAAAATAGGAAAAAGTAAACATTCTCATTAAATAACCCTTCAACCGACTTTGTCTATATAAGGAGGCTTGGCTTCAGGTAAACTTCATCAATTTACATTCAAACACAATATCCCCAAAGTCATAATCATGAGTAACCATTCCAATACCATCGAAATCTCTTCTGATTCAGAAGAAGAGTATGTAATCGAATCAGAATCATCTTCAAAAGCATCAGGATGGTTTGGATACTTTCCACCAGGGGCTGGCTCTTCATCCAAAAGATATACCAAAGAGACTGCTAAGCGTATGCCTGTAGCTAAACCTGCAAAATCACTTGAGTTTTACTCCAGCTCTTCAGATGATGATGAGGAAAATGACGAAACCTATTCCATGGCTAAAGAGTTGCCAAAGGCTCTTTCAATAGCATTAGAAACAACTATCTCCAATATGAAGCAGATATCCATTCCAACAAGGCCTGCAATGCTACCAAAACCTCCTCCACAGATTCTTGGGCTTCCATGTCCAAGAATGCAATCCACTTTTGAGAACAAGAGGAAGAGAGCCCAGAAGAATAAACATGACTATGTGGGCAAGGGCAACAGGCCAATGGAGTAGTTGAAGATAGGTGTAGGATGTGATAGGTTTCACTCTTTTGTGTTTTGATGACTAGGAGTACTTTTGCATTGGTTGTAATGAATTATGTGTTATTAATGAGGTCCTTTGTTTTTCCTTTTTCCACAGAAAGCATGTTACCACTGGTTGCAATATAGTTCCCACTGTAAACTAATTTCAGCAGAATCATCAGTGGATTACATAGATGGAATCTAAACAACCTTGAGCATCGATTCACCAAAGAGTAACTATTTAATTGTAAACACAGAGTCCTTCAAACTGCAATTCACTAACATAAATCAAACACTGGAATCACTGTTGCATTGGCAATGGTTAGTATATTGAAAGAAATTAGCATAGCAGTGGCTATGCTAAATAAAGTCAACACATAAGCATTGATACACTTTCCAAGGCCACGGGACTCCAATTAACTTCTCAACCACTTACACCTTCCCCTCATTAACTTCTTGAATCCAACTTAATATATTAATCAGATGATTTAACACAAACCACTTAGATCACATACTCCAAACATTTCATTCTCAAAAATCATTTCTCCAACAACACCATGAGTCAATTTAGTCTGATCAAACTTTCCTCTATCAGTTCATCCGATAGTTCATGGGATGACTTTGTTTTGGAAAACCCTGGGAGAATTGACAAAGAAGAGTATGAGAAGGTTATATCCAGGAAGAGAAAGCATTCAACTATTCTTTCAAGTCCTTTTCCTGCTGGTCCTTCATCACTATAACCAGAGCCTTAGGATGCAATAATCAAGGAAGATAGCTCAAAGATCAGCTCCTATGTATCTCCATATGTAGATACAGATGATGAGACCTCTGGAAGAGTCCTGAGTGTTCCTCCTCTTGTAGCAATAGCTCCTCCTGAAGAGCTCCAATCATCATCTTTACTACCATTGCAATCAGCCCCACCATCAGCCCGTCCTACATCATCCTCACCACCTACTGGGATAGTGGTGATGGGATTAGCAAGTCCTAGAGTGTACGATTAGATTAACATGCGTGGAGCTCCTAAGGTGATGCCAAGCAGGGGCTTCCCAAAGGAACCATAGATGGTGGATGATGGGTAGGTATGGGATGGATTAGGAAGCTTGTGTTTGGGGGTAGGTTGATGGTAGTTATTTTTAGTTGTTGTAGTGATGCTTGTATTCAGTACTTCATGGATGTAGTTTTACTGCACTCTCAGTGCAGTTTTGTACTAATAATAATAATCCATGTTTTCCTTTATCTTTAAGGATTTTAGTGACGTATTTCGTAGTTTGAAACTAGTTTATCTTATAGGAAGCCTGTCTGAGATTAATTTATTAGAAGTTAATTTCGGAAAGTCCCTTCGACTGCTTTTTGAATGTTGTCTTATTAAGGCTATGGATGTGAATAAACGATTTACGTAGTAGTATTTGTGAAAATATTTGACAACAATTTGAAGCATTTCTCCTTTACTCCACCAGTTACCAATCATGCTAACTCGTTTTTGTTAGACTGTCATTAGCTGTACACATTCTTTCAGACGACTCTATGTTTGGTTTGAAGAAATTACAAGAGCAAGTCCTTTCAAAAGTGCTAAATAAACACGTCACTTTAGATAGTGTTACTGATGGGAAAAAGATGATGAAAAGAAGGATGTGCGGTAAAAAGTTTCTTCTTGTTCTAGATGATGTGGACCACATAGACCAACTTGAGGCATTATCAAGTGGGCCTAACTGGTTTAAGCCGGGTAGTAGAATTATTGTCACAACGTGAAATGAGCAAGTGATGGTCGCTCACAAAGTGAACTTGATTCGAGATATCGATCTCTTATCAGATAAGGAAGCAATTTGTCTCTTTAGTAGGTATGCATTTGGAAGGGAGATTCCATCTCAAGGATACAAAGAGCTATCAAGAAAAGTTGTTCGCTATGCTGCTGGTCTTCCCTTAACAGTCAAAGTCTTGGGTTTATTTCTCTGTGGTAAAGATAAGGTTGAATGGATAGATGCCATAGAAAGACTAAAAAAATCCCCTTGAAGGAGACTATGGAAAAACTAGAGTTAAGCTATATCGGTGTAGAGGATGATTATAAGGAAATATTTCTAGACATTTCATGCATATTGAAAGGCAAGCGCAGAGAAGATGCAATCACCATTCTTGAAAGCTGTGGATTTCATGCTAGAATTGGTTTAAAAGTTCTTGAGCAGAGATCTCTCATAACTACCTCTCATGACTATTTTGGTCAGCAGGTCTTGGGCATGCATGACCATATAGAAGAAATGGGAAAGAACATTGTTCGTCGTTTGCACCCCAATGAGTCTAACAAACATAGCCATTTGTGGATTGACGAGGAAATTGAAGATATATTGTCTAATGATATGGTAAAGATCATTTTACTTGTAAGGTAGACAAAACTAATACATTTTAATTTGTTATGACTTCTGACATGAGGTTTCTGGACATTGTTTTTGGATTGCAGGGTAATCAAGAAACAAGATGTCTAAAACTTGATATGTGGATTGGAAATGTTGGAAATGCTAGAATTCTTATGAAAGGTCTTATAAAAATGAAGGAACTTGGATATCTTGAATTGAATACTAAATGGGATTGGGATTTCTATTTCGAAAGGGATGACGCGTGTCTTGGAAAAATGAAGATACTAATTAGACATCTTAAATTGAAAGTTCTTGGAAAAATCAAACAGAAAAGAGGTGAAGCTACCCAATACTTTCCAAATTCTTTAAAATATCTCAAATGTTCTTATTACCCTTTCTTGTATTTACCCAAAACATTTGAAGCAAACAATCTTGTTGGACTTGAAATTATGAACAGCACAATGGTACAACTTTGTAAAGAGAGAAAAAAAGATAGAATAATTGTTAAATGGTTGTTTTGCATAATTTGTAATAATTCTATTAGTTTTTTGGTTTGTTAATGCGCTAATATGAATCCTTTTTTTTCTTTTTTGCTGGCAGGTTCTTAAAAATCTCAAATTCCTTTCTCTCGCTAACTTAGAATTGACGACCTTTGACTTTGGGATGACTCCAAATCTTGAGTCGTTAACTTTAAAGTATTATTCTAAATTAAAAGAACTTTGCATGCCAGTTACTTGTCAAAAGCTCAAGCATCTCTTTATCCGTGAATCAAAGTTTAGAACCTTTGACCTTGGGTTGACTCTGAATCTCAAGACGTTATCTCTTTTGGATTGTGCTCATTTTACAAAACTTGAGGCGTCTGTTGCATGTCCAAATCTCAAATCCCTCGACCTTCGTGAATCAAGATTGAGGAGCCTTGACCTTGAGCTGATTCCAAATCTTGAGAGATTGGATCTTGCATATTGTCGTAACTTGGTAGAAATCAACGCTCCCGTTGGATGTCTGGAAAAAGTTGGCTACCTAAAATTAAGTGGTTGTTTCAGGTTTCCCCAATTTGAGTTTTACGGTAGATGGGAACCGAAGGTTAGTTGTTCTTCAACAACTTTATATCTGGTTGGTAAGTCCCTAGATTTATGCCCATTGCACCCCAACAGTAATCCTCCAAAGTTGCAGTTTCATTGTAATTATGAAGAATATCTACCGTCATCAGTTGGAAATATTGAGAAGCTTATGTCTTTTGGTCTATGTGCTTGCACAGACTTTAAGAAAATTTCAGACATAATTTGTAGTTTACAATGTTTAAAGAAGCTTATACTCAAATGCGATATTCCAGAGTTTCCCAAAGATCATGGCCAGTTAGAATGTTTAGAAGAGCTCTGTTTGTACTCTACGAAGATAAAACTGTTGGGAATTCATATTGATTAAACCATCAATACCACGAGTACGCAGCGGATGGATCTATGTTTAATGTTATGAATTAAAACACATAATTAAAACACATAAAATACTAACCTCGAATCTATTGAAAAATAGATAAACACCGGATCTTGATCTTACACCACGAAACACCAAATCGACTATAATAAGTTGATCTCTATCAAATGCACACACTACGCGTCTAGCAAGAACGTTAGGATGCTAGTGCTTGCTTACGAATGAAACACAAAACAGTTGGTTTGTATCGAATTCTTTGCAGAATGATAGGAACCAATTGGCTAGTGGAGTAATATTAGAATGTCACGTATGCTTTTTATTGTCAGAATATTTATATATGATAAAAAGGACCAAGGCCTTTATTATATATTGATATCATAGCTTCCTATTCAAGTTTGACAATCAACACAATATTCTCAATATTTAGCAAATATACACAATCATCTCCATATTTAGCAATATACTGTCAATAAAAAATGAGTACACAGAGCTCATGAGCTTCGATTAATTATTAGTCCATTACATATAATTAATTTAGCCCGTTAGTTAAAATAAGCGTCTAACGGTTAACTATCGACCATTAAATAACTTCGTAAACATTACTTAATATAATTAATACATCTAATATATTAATTACATTAACTAAAACGTTCTCTAAGTATATACGTGTGTGCCCCGATAGGCTCACGTAATTTCTAGCCGTATAACTATTGATTTATGAACGCATAACCAACAAAAACATCTTCCAGATAGCATTTGTATGTTGAAATGTCTTAAATCTCTCACAGTCAGTAGTGGTAATCATTTTGAGGGGCTTACGGAGGATCTTCTTGAGAAGTTACCAGAGGATCTTGGCCAATTAGAATGTTTAGACAAGTTATATGTGAGTAGTAAGAAAATTGAATATCTTCCAGATAGCATCTGCATGCTAAAACGTCTGCGGTCACTCGATGTCATAGACTGTTATCGTCTTGGGAAGTTGCCTGAGGTCATTGGCCAGTTAGAATCTCTGCAGAGACTAGCTTTGTGGGGTACAATGATTAAACATCTTCCAGATAGCATTTGTATGTTACAACATCTAAAATATCTTAACCTCAGTCGTTGTGCTCTTCTTGAGAAGTTACCTGAAGATCTAGGCCGGTTAGAATATTTAGATTATCTGGATATAATAGATACAAGCATAAGTCATTTTCCGAAAAGCATATTTGGGTTAAGAGGTCTGCTTATCGCCGCATCTCCAGAGCTTCTTCAGTTGTATGATTTTCCTTCAGAGATAGAAACCAGAGACCGGTGACTGTGCTTTAAAGGTACTTTTCTTTGTTTTCTATATTCATTTGATAGTTTATAGTTTATACGAATATACAAATTTGGTCTCTAAATATCAAAATTGACATGAACTGTCACCAATTTGAAGCTTGTTACACTTTTGTACCTGTTTTCATAAATGCAAAGACAGTGGGCCCTGATCCATTGCCCTCCTGCACAAACCATTGACTTACTGATGCAGCTCGATGTCAAGTCAAACAATCTTCCCATTATGTGGGTTTGGGTTTAATGAATTTGGTTTATTTTTTGTTTGTTTGTTAGGTTGAAGATGGTGAAATGGCTACTGGGATTGTGGGGGCTGATTGTGACAAGGTGAGTTTTGGTGTTTATTTGGTTAATTAAGAATAAATTGCAAAAACTGACCTTGTGGTTCGGTAGGATTGCAGGCGCAGTCTTTACTACTGTGAAAGTGCACGCGCAATCCTTGCATGGAAGTGTGGAGCCACTGTGATAAGCTGATAAACTGCATACCAGAGTAGTTTCTCATTGGCATTGCGTGTGTACTTTCAAAGTTGTAAGAAATGTGTGTGCGATTTGACAAAACTACAAAGACGGTTTTATTTTCTTAACTGTGTAACTCTCGTATATGTTTCATAAATTCTCCATTTTATCAATTGCATTTTATTTTCATACTAATAGAGCAATTCCATATAAGCTAATGGCTGTCTTTAGAAGATGCATACAAGCAGATTAAGGATGCTACTAGAACAACAAATGCAAAGACAATGGGCCCAGTTACATTACCATCAAGAAGAAAATCTACTGTGTGCTGAAATCCCTCATGTTTACAAAGATGCGAGATTCCATTTTGAGATCAGGACGCCTCAAAGGCTCGTTGATATCCTACACCCAACTGTTGGTGTCAATGTCGAGGTTAAGGTTTAGAAGTGAATTTCAAGCCCTCTTTTTGGTATTAAATGTTGTTATTTACACTTTTGGTAGTAGATTTGTTACTTGTATCGTTGTTGATTAAAGGAATGGTTTTTAGTAAAATATTTTGTAATGTCATAACCATGACATGATGGTTCTACAAGTCACAAATGGTTCTGGTGGTTGTTTGTAATTGAAACATGCACATGCCTTTGCATAATGAAGTTGACGTTGATTATGTGCTTCGACTTATATGAACTGCTAACCTGAACATCTACAACCCTTGATGCATAAAACTACTTTTTGTTCATAACATCCTTGTTATTATCGTAAAAGTTTGCATTGTATTGCATTCACAGACATTCCATCAAGCGTACCTTTTCAAGAGGTCGAACCAGATAGAACTAATCCATTCACGAGCGTAATCAATGCAAGTTTTGATTAATAAAATGTCATTTTTACCCCATCATTATTATAGAAATTAGAATTGGGCAGTTAATGCGAGTTTTGATTAGGAGGGCAAACTAAGAAAATTAGTCATAAAAATTAGACACTCTTTTTGGGACAAACATAGATAGTAAGGTGGATAATTTTTGTGAGATGGAGGGGAGGATTACTTAATGTCTTAACAGAATTCTAGACCCGACCGCTTCTACTCAAGATTCACTATAAAAATCCAACAAAATTATTAATTTCATGGTTACATGACTTCCGTCGTAACTTAAAACCGCAAAAAGTCCAGCAACTACTATATTGGTTCTGCTCTAACATGACCAAGATCTAAATATTATCGAAGACAACAAACTAAGCTTTGCAAGTCCAAGTCCAGAATGGTGTTGATAAAAATATTTCATGTAAGATCCCAAACGTGAAACAATATAGTTGCCCCGACACATTCGAGTTGTTTCCATAAATAGATATTTAGCAAATCAAAAAAGGTCTAACGCTTGACCCATTGGAAGCTCTTTCTTGCTTTTGCCTTACCAGGTTTCTTCCGCTCCACAATTCTCGAGTCTCTTGTCAAGATACCAGCTGCCAGAAACACAAATTACACGTTATGGTACAAGTTCAGATATCAATGAACTTTGGCCATAGAATGAAAAGATAACCTCCAAATGTGACCTAGCGAGTAGGACTTGGAATAAAATGAAACCAAAAAAAAAATGGAGCAAACTGGTCAGATGGTTGAACGGGTCAAAAGTCGCTAAAGTGCAACTTTATTGAATAGAACCTACTAATTCAATCATTATTCACATAATCAGTTACGTGTCCAAATGGGATGGGGTAGTACATCTGGCATGAAACAATATAGTGAAAAGAAATATACTATACATGTAAGATCCTCATACAATCCAATCACACGTTACTGTAACAATGCCTTTCATACAATCCAATCACGTTTCTGTGAATTCTATTTATTAGTACCATGTGACAGATATGACAGATATAAGGTTCCTCTAGAACATGAAGGACTAAAAACTATAGCATGCATGATCCCTATTTTGAGTCTAGAGATGGAAATTTTTCCCGTTTGCCTAAATATGGGTCAATCCGGGTTTCAGTTTATCTCCAAAGGCTTTAACAGTACATTTTCCTAGAGTTGGTTAGGATGTAAACAGGCCAAACGCATTTCAAGTGCTAAAGCCTCCTAAAACGCTTAGCTATTAGAACTGGAATATTATTATAACATTATGGTGGTAGCTACAATCTTACTTATAAAACTGAAAAGCGACAAAAAAAACATTGACTGGTCGACCCGGGCTCTGTCTGGAACTGTTAAAAACGACACATTTTGACCTGTTACACAGTCCACCTAACCTGCCCATTTGCCACCTCTACGAAATCCCCCTTCAAATATTAATATATGAAAAGATAAAGAAAGATGCAATCACCCAGCGTCCCCACACAAACAAACAAATGAGCACCTATAAGACATAAAGAGCTTGACTAGCACGAGATTGGGCCCAAATAATCTCATATGTCAAAAACTCCATGTATTTTAAACAAATTGACTAACTAATATCATACCAAATGGTCATTCCATCTCATAGAAACTGTAATGATCAACTTTCGAAAGCACAAGTAAGTCATTTGTACAACAGCTGTAACAGGAGACTAAAGGGAGTGTGTCGACTTAGATCAATAACTCAGTTTCAAGGGGTTGTCTCGACTTAGATCAATAACTCAGTTTCTCGTCCTCTTTGCTTTTTCGAAAGCCTTTCGTACTGTCATACAGTTGTTTGACATATCTACCCTTTCTTTTAAAGAACTTTTTAAAGTCCCTTACCGCCATAGCGTACTCTTCATCATCACTATTTGAAGAGGAGTTCTCTTCATCGCTTGAAGCCTTTTTGGCTTTAAGGGCAAGAGATTTGTGTTTCTCTTTCACCTTTGAGGCTTCGGAGTCTTTAGCAAGGACAAGCTCGTAGAATTTTAGGTTGCCTATGAGTTCATCGAGGGTGAGGGTTGTCAAATCTTTTGACTCTTCGATCGCCGTCACCTTGGATCTCCACTTCGATGGAAGTGCCCATAGATATCTCCTAACATGGTTACGGCTAGAAAAAGATTCATCAAGTGCTTGTAAAGATGTAATAATAGTATTAAAGTTAGCAAATGAATGATCTATAGTTACCTCATCCGATATTGAAAATTGTTCATATTGTTGAACAAATAAATCAATTTTTATTATTTTTAACTTGTTCGTTGCCGTGATGAGTTACAACTAAAGAATTCAAAATTTCTTTAGAGGTTTTGAGCAAGGAAAATTCTTTCAAATTCCTTTTTCGGTAAAGCATTATATAAAACCATTTTTGCTTCACTATTTTTAGAAAGCTTTTTCTTTAAATCATCACCTAGTTTATCATGAGGTATGTTAACTACATTTCCTTTATCATCTTTTGAGGTAGCCTCAAAATCTCCTTCAACAATAATGTACCAAAGATCAATATCTTTAGATTTCACATATGTTTTGAATCTATTTTTCCAATATATAAAACCATTAGTTTCAAGTAGTGGTGGTCGTTGCATAGATTGCCCTTCCTTATAATTTTCAGAACCCACAGTGATCGAAAAGTTTTTAAAATACAAATTTATTTTAGAAATTTTATAAACTTAGCTCTGATACCAATTGTGAAAAACTAGAGGGGGTTGAATAGTTTTGCCGATTTTACGTTAGTTTCAAAAACTTTTAGATTCGTTAATATGTGAGATCTTGTGGATGTAGAGAAAGTATAGATCTAATGATAAAGCAAGTAAATAAAGTAAAGCGAAGGGAAAGAAAAGACACAACCGATGTATAGTGGTTCGGCTACAAGGACACCTTCCTTGCCCTACTCCACTCCCCGAGTTACCTACTCGAGAGTTCAAGCACTATGTCAACTAACTCCTTCACTTGGCGGAGAAGCCTTCACAACGTTGCTTACACTTTTTCCGGTACAAAGATAAATACCGAGTCCGTAGCACGGTGGACCAAACCAACACGACTATTACACAACAACTATGTGAAATATCAAATACAAGATCTTTGCTACAGAAATCTTGCAGAGTGACAAATCATTCAAGGACCCCTTTCTTGGATGACTTGTAGAATGCTCGTGATCTCGCCTTAGAGAAGGACCTATATAAGGATCACAAATAGAAAGAAAGAAGAACAACTCTCTAGATCAAGTGATCTATATGTTAGAAGAGAATGAGAGTGTATGAGAGATTTAGTAAGAAGAGGGGTGAGTTAGAATGAAGAAATGGCTCTCTATTTATAGTCAAAATTCTTCACTATTCCCCGGATCCCACGGATCCCTTCCACTTAGGATCCGGCTAGCACAAAGCCAGGGATCCGTGGAACGCTCCTCTTTGCCCATGGGTTTTTTGGTTAT
Source organism: Chrysanthemum seticuspe (assembly GCA_019973895.1). NCBI lineage: Eukaryota > Viridiplantae > Streptophyta > Magnoliopsida > Asterales > Asteraceae > Chrysanthemum > Chrysanthemum seticuspe. Next base: position 5,509,664 of record BPTQ01000006.1, on the reverse strand, counting down.
GGGTCATGGGTTATGGGTTGGTCCATGGGTTTTCTTCAGATTCAATGTATCTAAGTATACATTGTATCTAGTCTTCTTGGATATGGGTTAAGATCCATGGGTTATGGTTTTTACCCATCCTAATAAACTATTACAACAAATGATTAATTACAACATTTTTGTATTTAAATGGCTATATGTAAATGCTTTACAAAAATCACATGTATCCTTATAATTATACTTAAGATAACATTATATTTGTTATCAACAAAACACAAAGAGATCGCAAAATATTAATAAACGTTTTTACGGTTTATTTGTATTAACAAAAGTGAAAAATTAGTTTGTGTGTAAACTAGTTGTTTAAAAGGGGTTCATATAATATGGGTAAAAATAAGTGTATAGCTTTTTAAAAATAAAAAATAAAAAGAAAGTAACTGTTGTTTGTTGCAACGGTCGAAAAATACATATTTCCTTCTTTTGGCGCAAACCAAATCCTTCACTCATGCCTTCGCGCCTAGATGGGCTAGCGTGGTCGCTTAGGCTTGGTGTCATGGTTTTCCCTCGCTACATCAGATTCACATAACTACTTTATCACTTTTTCTCTTTTTTCCTTTATCTTTCTCATTCCCTGAACCACATTCTCTTTTTATTTAAACATTTTTTTTTATTATTTTTATTAAATATATCTCTAACACATATCGGGGGCATGTTGTCTCGGATCATCTCCAAAGACCTCGGTATGTCCCGGTCACATCCCACTTTGCGTGTTTGTTAATGATTTACCACGCGTAGTCTTGTGCAAATGCTTGTGCCCCTTTTGACTCATCACAATATGCTTACCTAACACGGCCAAAAGATAAACCTTGTTTCCCCACTTCTACTCATACGTTTTAAAAGCTTCTAGTAATTACCGTTCAACGCACCCAATTTTCCATCAGCATATTCTTGGTATCTTTGTGTAGAGAAGTTTTATTGAACTCGTTAAGAACCGTGTACCAAAATGATTTGTCCTTTTAGTCATTTTCGACTTGGTTATCCTCGAAAATGCCAATATAACACTCGGCTAATAACGTTACCTCCTCCAGTGTCTAACGGCAGTGAGGCTGTGTCAGTCCCTCGGTCGTGTGGTTGTTGCTGTTGTTATTTTTCGGTTCTTTTTCCTTTTCTTGTGGTGGTGGTGGTTGCGCTTGTTGTGATGGATTTAGTGGTGATGGATTTCGTTGAAAATGCTCACAATATTGGTTAAATAGTAGTTGTTGTTGATGAAATAGTTGTTCGGGTGTGTTTGTCGAGGAAGATATTGATTGTGCGGACGAAGGTGTAGGAGGGTTTGGCGAAGATGATTGTTGTGACATACCGAGAAGATTATTTAAATACGGATCATTGGGTTGTTGAGACATTTTTTTAATATAGTTTATGTGTAAAGAAATGAAAGTGCATAAGGGTTTCTATAGTGTGGTTTATCTTTATATGGTTGCGTATTAGTTTTAAAAAATTTGAAAAAGTAGTCGTTGCATTCAAACGGGCAAAACTTTTCTTTTTTGGACTTTCTCTCTTTTATATGGCGCTAGTAATATGGCTTGGGAAATAGGGATATTTAAAATTTGATAACCATGTGTCCCAAGTCCGTCTGTAATGGTTCGCTTGGAAAAGCCCAAAATTCATAAAACCTCTTGGGCCACTAGGCCCACAACACAATACGCCAAGAAATCATCTTCATACAGCCCATAAAACCAACCCATAAACCCAAATATAAAAAACTCGGTTCAATCTCTTCACTCACTCACTCGCCTTCTTTCACTTGTGTTTATGGATAATCTTTAGTCAGTCCCATATTACATTACATCAAACACCTTCCCACAAATCTATATAAATAAAAATGTCAATCTCAATTTAAGCAGAACCACCATTGCGGGCCCCACCATCATGAGGGCTAGGTGATTGCTATTTCATCAACTAATATGACTTGGAAAGCAACCATCAAATGCATGCTGATGTGAAGAACGAGAGTCTCTATGAAGAAAAGAGTCATGCATATACGAGAAAGACGAAGAGCAAGTGGTTTTTGGCTAGCCCTATTTTGTAACATGAGAATGCAGTCTTACGGGTTGCTTACACCTCCTGCAGACTATAACAAAATGATGAAACTTGAAAGCACAAAATATCCATAGGCTTCATGTAAATCCTAGCTCTTTTTGATGGGTTGGTTGGTTTGTAGCTTTTGGCAAATTCGGTTTTCTGATTCATATTACTAAGTATTTAAAGCTTCGTGAAACCATCTTTATGTCATTTATGTATTCGATTAGCTCCAATAATTCTTTGCGAATAGAAATAAATAAAGGCAATGCATAGTAAATTTCAGTCATCTTGATGTCAAAATATGCTAAAACTGAGAAAGTAGTGAAAATATAAAAATGGACAATAAATTGATCACATTCCTAACCAGGAACCCAAACAATTATCTTTGTTATTTTTGGTTGGCCGAGTTCCCTATAACATGAATTCAATATTTATATGCCAAAACATTTTATTTTTGTATTTTTATAAACTTCAATAATTCTTTGCGAATTGAAATAAGGAAGGCCCATTGAGCATATGTGATCTTAGGAAATAATGCATCAAGCTCTCGTTTTCTCTCAGTAGACAAAGTAGAATCAGACTGTGCATTAAGAAATTTAGCCACTACACGACTCTTCTGCATATTTTCATAATTAGCAAACATCCTAGCTTGAGCTTGCATTTCTTCTTCAGACACCAGATCTGAACCAATCATGTCATCTATCATAGCTTCCTTTCCTTTGTCATAAGGTTCCTCAGCAGAACCAGTTGGAGAAATATGCACAAAAGGAACATCAGAAGAAACACCAATCCCAGTATCAGAAACAACATGTTGAGAAAAAGCTTCAACAGGTGTAGAAAAGAAGTCAACATTAGAATCCAAGTTAAAACTTCTGCCAGCAAGAAACACTGTAGAATCATCTGCTGAAGGTTGAGAATTTGATGGTTCTTGTACAAATGAAGCTTGACCATATTCAGTGGTAACATCAGCCATTTGAACATCAGTAGATACTACATCAACACTTGGTTCCTTAGAAGCTTCAGAGGATTCCTTATTCAGATAGTGTCTTTTCCTTTTGCTAGTGTATCGAATAGGTTCCTTTTTCTTTGAAGATTCAGCAGCAATAGGAGAAGAAACATGAGTTGTTAAAGCTGCATCAGCCAAGATTCCTAGTGATGCAAGCTGAGTATCTTCTTGGTCCTCATCAGAAGAAACCAAAATTCTCATTTTTCCCCTTTTTCCAAGTTGTTCCTCTAAATTCTTAACCTTATTCTGCAACACCACAACCTTACTACCAAGAGTAGACTTGGTCTCTGCAAGCTCCTTCTTGAGATCAGCCACTTCACCTGCATGCATGTTCACTAGAGCATATATAGATGTAAGTGTAATAGGGTCCTCAGCTCCACCAGCTGATTGCTCAGTGGTAATGGGAGCTTCATTGGGCCTTTCAAAAGAAATATGAACATGCTCATAATTAGGAAATCCTTCATCAAATTGATTCCTAATAGGACTAGGAGTAGGCAGTCTATTAGTTTCATCCTCAACCTCATCAAGAGAAACTTGAATAGGTGGTGGACTAAGACTAGGTCTAGGTGAAGGTATAGGTGGAGGTAGGTCAGGAGAAACATTAGATGTTTCAGCAGCAATAGAAGGACCCTCATCAATAGCCACTGAAGGATTACCATCAGCAGTATTGGCAGAAGATGGATCACCAACAACATTATCCTCATCAGCAGCTTCATTGTTTTGAGGCAACATAGCTGCTAGCAAAGGATGATGTGTCCCCTCATACTTAGTTCTCATTGAAGCAAATAGTTTAGAAGATAAAGCTCCTATAGGATAAAAAGCTTGGGTTTGGGTAGTAACTTCTAAGATCATCTGTAAAAACCTAGGGTACATCAAAAACTTGGTCTTTTTCCTAGTTATATTCTCAACCTTATTATCGAAAATAAACTTAGAAAAATTGTAAGTTAAACCCTGAGATAGACATATAATACCACATCCCATTTGAGTAGAAAATTGATCCCATCCTCCTGATTTATTGCTTAAACACTGAAGCAATGTATGAACCAAAAACCTCCACATAGGACAAAGCTGATTCTTTAACCACATGTCAGTCCTTGTACCTTGATATCCAATTGCTCTTAGCCCATCAAGTACCACAGTAGCATTAGAATGATAAACCCCATTCTCATCATCCAAACGAAGTTGTCTTCTTATCCGCTCCTCTGTCACCACATGCTCTGTTCCGTCAATTATTGCAACAATCTCTGTATCACTCTGTTTCGAAGCAGTCGCCCAAAATTGAATAACCAACGATTCATATATTGCATTCGGAGAATGTGTTAAAGCATAATGAATCTTGGACCTCTGTAAGAATTCTACCATTGGTCTATACAACTCATCACCCTTAGCTGTTCCCAGAAAAGCGACTTTATTATGATCATGCTTAAATTGAAGCGCCATGAGAAAAATCGTAAGTTAGGGTTAAGATTCACACAAGTGGAAGTGTTTTGAACGTGTGTAAAGAGGGAATCGTTAAATTTGAGACGAAGATATGCGAATAGAGAATAAGTAGTAGTTTCCCAATATTGGTCAAATTGTTGACCAGCGCCGACGTGTACAGTTACTTTTACCCAATTTAACTTTCAACTTCGGTAGAAACACTAGTCATTCTGCTGAAGAATACTAATCAGTAGAAATAGATCACATATTCAAGAAGCTTCAGTAAGTATCTTTTTACTGTTTCACCCATACGCATTAAATCTCATTAAGTCTTGAAACTGTCTATAAAACAATCCCAATACACACATAACTCTTCATCAAAAACCCCAAATATCATCACAAACCCTAATTTCATCAATGCTCCAAAATTAACCACAATCAACCATGAGTAGTTCCACCCCAATCACTCTTTCATCAGATGACAATACATCCTCCATCAGCAGTCTTGAGAGGTAGAAGAAGAACTATTTGTCAAGCAATCCAGGCGATGGTGAAGACAACTCATCCATAAGCTCTTATGTATCACCTTATGAAGACTCAGATGAGGAAGCAACTTCAAAGAGAGTGAATGTGCCTCCCTTTGCTGTTGTGAATGTGCCTTCCCTTGTAGTTGTGCATCCAAGTGAATCTGCTGATGATTCTGATGACTCCTATAAGGAGAGAACATCTTACTCCCAACCTCCAGTACCTCAGCCTCAACGAAGGCCACGAGCCATAAATCCGCCTCTCCCTAAGGATAGAGAGGTGGTTCTTGGTCTTTCTGCACCAGGTTTTGGTGCATCAACACACATCGTATAAAGGAAATGCTTAAGGATGGTGGATTGATTGCATTTTGGTTGAAATCCATAGATGAAGCACAAAGGAAACATTATTTTTCTTCATCATCATGCGTGGTCATCGTCATCATCGCCATTTTCATCAATCCATCCTTTCCATTTTGATCCTTAGCATCCTCATCATAGTAGTTATGAATCTCCAACCATCGAGATATAAGGAATGGGTGGTTATGCAAGACTTAACAAACGCATATCCAGCATCTAGTGTGAAAGATGTGAGCGATCATGCATATCCAACAGTCTGTTAGATGTTGAAATAGATTATATGAACTAGATTAGGATTAGTAGATGATGTATAGCTCTTTTCTTGTAGTTGCAATTGATGTTGATTGTACTCTGTAAGCTGTAAGCTGTAAACTGTTTCTTGAATAAATGAATGAACAATTTGCTTCAGTACTTCTTTTGAATGAACATTATAACTTCAGTACATTGTCTTCAGTGGAAACAAATAGCTCACTTCAGCACTTTGAGTTCAGTAGAAACAAGCATTAGAGCTTTCTTGACCATATTCCAAATTAACAACCATGGTAAATTCCAGCTTGAATAACCAATCTGTAAAACAGAACAAACATAGAGAAGAGAAACACACAAACTAAAAAGGAATACATTAGGTGGTTAGTGTTAGTGAAAAGCAAACATACCAAAAGTATACATAAAAACCTACAAAATTACATAAAAACATGCAAAGTGTACACAAATCCTCCCCTGAGGCATATGCCTACCCTGAGGCCTATGCCTCCCCTTAAACTTTGCAGTTAAGGGTTAAGCATACCGATATGGACCACAAGGTGTTGAAACCTTGGTCCATCAAAAGCCTTTGTTAACAAATCTGCCACATTATCATCAGTGTGAATTTTAACCACTTTTATCAAATGTTTGTCATATGCATCTCTTATAAAGTGGTGCCTGATTTCAATATGTTTTGTTCTACTATGAAAAACTGGATTTTTAACAATGCATATGGTACTTTGATTATCAATAAAAATTGTTGTGTTCATGAAGTTATACCCATAATCCAACAATTGATTTTGTATCCAAAGAACCTGTCCACAGCAATTAGCAGCAGCAACGTACTCTGCTTCAGTAGATGAGGTAGCCATTATAGTCTGTTTCTTGCATTGCCAAGAAATCAATCTCTTTCCATGGAATTGGGAACCTCCAGTGGTGGACCTCCTATCCAGATTTGCACCAGCATAGTCACTATCTAATATGCTTCCAGCTTAAATGGAGACTCCTTTGGGTACCAAAGACCTAGATGAGGTTGGCCTTTGAGGTACTTAAAGATCTTCTTAACAGCATTGAGATGGGAAGTAAGTGGAGTAACTTGATGTCTCGAACAAACACTCACAGAAAAAGTAATATCAGACCTTGAAGCTGTTAAATACATCAAATAGCCAGTCATAGACCTGTATAAATGAACATTCATAGGAGGATCTGCTTCATTGATGGTCTTTGTCTTTGGAGCTTTATAGGGTGTAGTGGCAGTCCTTACACTTTCCATACCAAACTTCTTCAAGATGTCCCTCACATATTTTTCCTGACTGATGAAAATACCATCAGGTTTCTGCTGAACTTGGAGACCCAAAAAGAAAGTCAACTCCCCCATAGCACTCATCTGAAACTCTCCCTTCATAAGCTCCTAAAACTCCCTGCACCAAGCTTCTTTTGTGGATCCAAAGATAATATCATCCACATATACTTGCACCAGAATGATGTCTGTGGAATTCTTCTTAAGGAAAAGTGTCTTATCAATTGCACCTCGTCTATAGCCATGCTTCAGCAGAAATGATGAAAGCCTAGCATACCAAGCTCTGGGTGCCTGATGAAGTCCATAGAGAGATTTGACTACTTTGTAAACATGATTAGGATGATCTGGATCTTCAAATCCTTTAGGTTGAGTGACATAAACTTCCTCTTCTATTTCTCCATACAGGAAAGCACCTTTAACATCCATTTGATATACCATAAACCCATTTAGGATGCATAAGCCAAAAATATCCGAATGGCTTCAACTCTAGCAACAGTTGCAAATACCTCATCATAGTCAATTCCCTCCTCTTGGCGATAACCCTGAGCAACTAATCTAGCTTTGTTTTTTATCACAACACCTCTTGCATCTCTCTTATTCTTCAAAATCCATTTGGTCCCAATTGCATACTTGCCATCAGGTAGTGGTACCAAGATCCAAACCTGCTGATTTTGAAATTGTTGCATTTTATCCTGCATTGCTTCAAGCCAACTGGAATCTTCAAGGGCTTGAGTAACACTAGTTGGTTCCACTTGAGAGAAAAAACAGGCAAACATACAATGTTCATAGTCTGTATGATTATCTCTTTGTTGATTGGAGACATAAGATGTTGGGAATTATACGTTTGAGTTGATAAAGACAAAAAGAATGAAACAAGAGGGACTTAATATGACAAGAAGGAAACTTACTAAAAGATGGAAGGACTTGCTTGCAATGGAAGTTTTATAATTTAGTCCTTATCCTCTAGTATATAAAGAGGACATAGGTGTAGGTTTTTTAATTAAGTCTTCCATAATGTAGTCGACTAAAGGGGTGTGTGTGTGTCCTAGGCGTATAGTCTTGTAAATGCCTAGGTTATTAGTTTAGTTAGTAGACGTGTTCCTATAAACGTCTAAGATTAGTTAGTGTTAGTGAATGAAAACCTTGTTCAATAACAAAGTATTGTTTTGATTATTCCGCTGCGTATTATGTTTATTATCTTTGTTATTGATCCCTAGCTGAGCTTATAATCGATCTTTTCAATTGGTATCATAGCGGGGAGCTCTTGATATTGGGAATTACAAGATTTTATGTGTCGAAGAATGATGAAAAAGAAGAGAAATTCGAAGCTGTCAAAAATTCGTAATACTTATGCAGCACAGTTTTCAAAAGGGTATAACTTTTTATTGAACCGTTGGATCGGGCTGAAATTTGGATTGGAGTTTCTTGGTATATCTATCTTTAATCTCACCGAAGGGATTGTCAATCGGAGCTCTCAATTAAAAGATATAAGCAGTCGAAGTCTGCTGCAGAAAATCCCGTAATGCTTCTGCAGGACTGTTTTGAAACGATCATAACTTTTTCGTTAACCGTTGGATCGTAACGAAATTTTAGGTGGATGTTCTCTATATACTCATCTAAATTTCCACCAAAGGGATCTTCGATCTGAGCTATTATGTGAAAGTACTGCTTAAAGTACTGCTGTTATGTCGAAAGTACTGCTTAAAGTACTGCTGTTATGTCGAAAGTACTGCTTGATTTTTAAAGTACTGTTGTTCCGTATATGAAAGTACTGCTTATGCCTCAAAGTACTGCCCGTATATTTTCAAAATACTGCTGCTGCTGCACGTTTAGATGAAAGTATTGCTTATGCTCAAGGTACTGTTACTTCTCAAAGTACTGTGAGGAGGTTTCAAAGTACTGTTATATTGAAAGTACTGCTTCTCATATGGTCTTCGATTTAAGGGGAAGTCGAGCATAATTATTGTTATGGTTTTGGACGACACACACACAGGTTATTGTTCACACACACAAGGAGTTTGGTTATTTGTTCTTAAAAGGATTGTAAAAAAAGGCTCGTTATGGAAATTTATTGAAGAATTGATTACGAAGAGGATTATTTATCACTTATTTGAAGGTGAAGTGGAATTACTTGGTTTGTGTTCTTATTATATAAGATTTGCAAAATCTAGTTTTCATAGGTCAAGAGGGTGGATGGATGAAGACCTAGTAAACTATCACTTAAAGGAGTTACATTGTAGTGCTCAGTGTCTTATATTAGTTGAGGATTTTGTCAAGGGATTGCGGTCTACTTATATTTGTTGGTTCGTATAAGTATGGAGTTCCGTGGATAGTAAAAGATTTAAGACACAAGTTTGAGAAATTCTACTTCTTCATCAAGTTCGTTATATTTGGTTTTCTTCACAAGTGATCATTACATAAAGCCTACAGATTTTGAAGAATCAAGAAGATGGTTAACATATGGTTTTTAGGAGAAGCTTATTGTTAAATGTTTAACGATCTACATGCATCACTCAAGGGGAAGTGTTTGATTTTTACTATTGTTGATCATTATTACTAGTGCTAGTTGAAGTTTTCTACTATTTTGGATCCATTTTTCCTATGGTGGGTGATTTAAAGCATTGGATGTCTTATATTGGAAGTATGATATTGGTTCGTGGTGGTCAAGATCATTATTTGCATACATTCCCTATTTGGATAATAACAAAAAGGGGAAGGGATGTTTGAGTGACATGGCATGGATTAAGGGGAAGACAAAGGAAGACATACTTGTTTCATTCATGGTGAGATCCCTGATCTCAACTTCTGCTACTTCGTCTAGGGAAGTTCGTTCAAGAATGGTTTTGTCATTATCAACTAGGGGAAGATTGTTGGGAATTATACGTTTGAGTTGATAAAGATAAAAAGAATGAAACAAGAGGGACTTAATATGACAAGAAGGAAACCTACTAAAAGATGGAAGGACTTGCTTGCAATGGAAGTTTTATTATTTAGTCCTTATCCTCTAGTATATAAAGAGGACATAGGTGTAGGTTTTTAATTAAGTCTTCCATAATGAAGTCGACTAAAGGGGTGTGTGTGTGTCTTAGGCATATAGTCTTGTAAACACCTAGGTTATTAGTTTAGTTAGTAGACGTGTTCCTATAAAGGTCTAAGATTAGTTAGTGTTAGTGAATGAAAACCTTGTTCAATAACAAAGTATTGTTTTGATTATTCCGCTGCGTATTATGTTTATTATCTTTGCTAGTGATCCCTAGCTGAGCTTAATAAATGCCACCTGACCATATTTAGAACTTGTCACAGTGCCCCTAGTTCTAACAGGTGCATTAGGATCACCAATAATATTGGACTGTGGATGAGTATTGTTGATCCTTTTAGTAGCAGTGGTGTTGACATCAATTGAGGTATCAAGATTAGTTACTGTGGGTTTAAAATCAGTGTCATAGGAAGGTGAGGTGAAGATGCCAGCTTTTGATTGATTATGACCAAGGTCAGAAGGTCTTGGAAAACATGTATAAGGTTCTCCAAGGTCTGTTGACTCTCTAGTAGAAATAGGAGTAGAAACAGCATGTCTTTCAGCAGCTTTGGTGATGATAGGAGAAACAGGATCACTTTCAGCAGAATGATTGTTTCCACTGATGGCTTCTCTTGCACTCTCCTCAGCACTTCTCTCAGCTTCTAGGTTAGCTGCATACTCCTGTGTCTTTAGCCTAGCAAGGTCTTCAGCATAGTGTGAATCATCATCACTCTCATCAGCACCATCTTTAGAAGTATCTCCTGCAAAATTGTTAGTGGAGAAAGAAGGCACAGTAATAGGTTGTTCATCATCTTCAAGCTTACTGTCAGAATCAGCATCCATTGTACCTTCATTGTTAGAAGGAGACTCTTGAGGACCTGCATTTTGGTTAGCCATATGTCTAGAATAACCCAAGTAATCAGTTAAGTAATCAAGGTCAAAAGACCACACATGACCCTGTCCTTGAACATTAGGCTTATCTTCAAGATATCTCAGGTTCAAAGTCTCCTCTATCTTCCTAGCAGACAAGTTGTACACTCTGTAAGCTTTAATATGAGCTGAATAGCCCACAATATAACCATCATCAGCCTTCTCATCAAATTTACCAAGTGGATCACTAGTATTAAGAATTGTCACTTGACAGCCAAAAGGTTTGAGGTAATGTATAGCAGGAACTTTCCCAAACAAAAGTTCATATGGTGTTTTCAAGTGAGGTCTAGTAATGGATACCCTATTCAGCACATAACAAGCTGTGCCAACAGCTTCAGTCCAAAACATAGTGGGTAACTTAGATTCTGCTAGCATTGATCTTGCAGCCTCTATCAAGGTCCTATTCTTCCTTTCAGCCACCCATTTTGTTGTGGGGTTCTTGGAGTGCTATAGTCCTTTTTAATACCTTTAGACCTGCAGAGTTCTATAAGTACAACATTCTTGAACTCTATCCCATTATCACACCGAATTCCCATAACCTTCTTGTTCAACTGATTTTCCACAAAGGTAATGAAGTCTTTCAGCACTTGAGATGTTTCATCTTTAGTCCGCAAAAAGAATACCTAACAAAATCTACTATAGCCATCAGTGATAACCAAACAAAAATACTTGTGATCTATGCTTCTTATTTGGGTTGGACCAAAAAGATCCATATGAAGCAACTGAAGAGGTTCAGAATTAATGCTCATAGCAGTAACAACTTTGTATGAGGCTCTGTGTTGCTTTCCTTTGTTGCAGGCAACACAATTATGATCATTGGTGAAAACTTTGGAAGGAAGACCTTCAACAAGACTCAGTTTAGAGAGCTTGTTTATGGTCTTGAAGTTCACATGAACCATCCTCCTATGCCATTTGGTAGACTCATCCAGGGATGCTTTGGCCACCAAACAAGTTAACTCACCTTCTGGTTTAACATCAGTTAAGTTGAATGTATAAAGATTGTGATTTCGAGGAACTCTCAGCAAAATTGAGGTTTCTTCTGGGAGTTTGAAGTCTTTAGACAGCACAAGACATTCATCCTCTGAGAAGAGTACTTTGTTCTTGGTGTCACAGATTTGTGATACTGAGAACAAGTTGAAGTGTTGGAGTTCCTTGACAAAGTATACATTCTCAAAATCCAGTTGATCTGTTTTGATGGTCCCTTTTCCAGTAATTCTCCCATCACTTCCACCAAAGGTCACATTGCCTCCACCTTCTATAGGTACAAAGTTATGCATTAAATCCCTGTTTCCAGACATACTTCTTGAACAACCACTGTCAACAATTCCAATATCCTTATGCTTAAGGGGATGATCCTACAACAACAACAAAAAAATATACAAAATATTAGTACACTATGGAGGCTCAAGTCATTGCTGACTTGAACCCGCCTTGTGGATCATTTGATTTATGCCAAGCAGATGTAAAAGATCCACTATTGTTCTTGGGTTTCCATTAAAATTTAGGTCCCCTTTGATTCCAAGAACAACCTGTTGAGGACTTGACAGCAGTATCCCAATACCCTTTCCTAGTATTCATATTGTCAACATATCCAGGCCAAAAACCATTATTAAAGTAGGAACTTGTTGGTTGCACATATGGTTTAGTAGATGATCTTCTCTAAGTAAAAGGAGAATCAGTATAAGTAGCTTGTGGAACATAAGGTCTAGCATTCACATTGGTCCACATTGGTCTATATGTGCTAGAATCACCATACCTACCAATTCTTTGCTCATGATAATCACAATCCTTAATTAAATGAAATTTACTTCCACACACAAAACATGTCTTCTGTTTAGAAGATTTATTCAAACCAAAAGATGTTCTATTACAAGTAGAAGTATTCAAACCAAAACTATGAAAAGAATTGTTTTTAACAGAATTATTATGCAAAGAATTAGAAAATAGGTCTTCAGAGGGAACTGTCTTGGAAGTTGATTCCTTGGCAGCAACTCTGACATGCTTATAGGTAGTCTTGGGTGCAGGCAGGGGTGAAGGCTTGGGAAAGTCAGAATTGTCATTTGAATCACACTCTGTAGACCCTTGCTCGGAGGACTTGTCACTGTTAACACAAGAGACAAAGTCATTAGAAGAAATATCAGGGTCTGGCAAGTCACATGACTTTTTGCCATATAGATGGTGTGATCCATCAAAGTCAACAGAAATAGAAAGGTCAATGGGCATGTGCTCACCTCTAATAGGTCCACGGACAGCATGAAGATTACCTTCTTTCACAAAACTAGCTAGGCCTGCTGGTGTAGATTTGCGTGTGTCCTCCCTAGCTTCTAATCCTACATACTTCTTAAATCCTAAACCTATAGAAGTATTCGGAGTTTGACTAGCATAGATGTGACTAGCTAACTTATTTCCATTTAGTAACCATTCTTTATGCCTAGCAATCTCCTCATCTAGTTTCTGTTTTAACTCTAGATTCTCTGACATTACATCTGCTCTTAACTTCTCAGATCTTTTTAACTCATTATTAGAACATTCAAGATCACACTCTAATATCCTAATTTTTTCATCATAAGCTATTTGATTCTTCTGAAACCAAACCTTTTGTCTTTCTAATGTTTTTAAAGCTTGTTTATAAGCTTCAACCTCAATATAGCATTCATTATATTTAGGTTTCAAAATATCATAAGCTTCTTTGAGTTCATTATAATGCTCACTACATCCAAAAAAACAGTTTTGTACCTGAGGGATGCCCATCAAGGCAATCTGATCATACAACTTGCAAACAACCCAGTATTGTCACCACCAAGACCATCATCATTCTCCTGCTCATGTTGCGTCCAGTCCACAGTTTTATCAAGAGTCACCAAAGCTGCTGAGGCCTTTCCAGCATCCCTTTGATTCTGCAGATAGGAAGAGTAGTTCACCTCATCACCAGCTTTCCTGTCCTTGCACTCTCTGGAGAAGTGACCCATTTGATGACATGTAAAGCACTTGACCTTCTTTTTGTCAAACCTAGCTGAATCTCTTCCGCGAAAGCCGAACTTCCTTCCAGCCTTTCTTTCAAATTTATTGATGTCCATAGAAAGCATAGCCACCTGCCACTTCAGCTTCATCTCTTCCATCTCCAGTGGATCCACCTGATCGAAATCCTCATATGCAAGTTGCTGCTGAGGATCATAATTAGCAAAGAAGGATCCAAGCACATCTTCCATTACCCCACTATTTCTATGTTGAGAACTAGATGAAGCAGCAGTATAAGATGAGGATGAGTAAAACTCTGTTGGACTTGGAGCATGGAACATCTTTGGGGTTGATGCCCCAACAAAGGCTGTGTGACTAGTAGTGGATGATGACCGAAAAGGACTCTTTACATCATGTTCAAGAGCTTTAAGTTTGTTATACAGTTCATCAAAAGTAAGCATATCCAAACCACCTTTAGCTTTTAAAGCAATGCTCACTTGTAGCCAGGATGGAGGTAATGACCTCAAGAACTTAGAATTACAATCATCATTATCTGGCTTCGACTGTAGCCGATTTAACTGACTTAAGATCTTGTGAAACTGGTCGTAGCCCTTGTGAATTCCTTCCTCTTCGGAGATTTGAAAGTCTTGAAATTGTTGTCGCAGCATGGACTTTCTCATTCTCCTAGACTCCTCATTCCCTCCGAACTTAGCCTTGATCGCCAACCATATATCCTTAGCATCTCCCATATAATGAAAGTCACTCAAGTGATCTTGAGGTATCGCCCGAAGGAGTACAGTTCTCACCTTGTGTTCTCTTTGAACTGCCAGGATTTCTTCAGCAGATTTTGGAGGCATAATGACAACAGTACCATCAGGATCAGTGGTTGTCCTTTTTAAACTGTTTCCCTTCTGCACGATTGACCAGAGATTCCAATCAATGTTGGAAATCCAGTTTTGCATCTGCATGGCCCATAGATCATATTCTTCTCTCTTCAAGTATGGGAATTAAGCATTGCTGTTGGATAGACTAAGCTGTTGTAGGGAGGCACCGTTATTGTTGTTGGTAACTTCAACATCGTCCACAACTCCAGACATGGTGAAGAATGTAGTGATTGAAAGGATTAAAGAAAAGAACAGCTCTTAGTATCATAGAGACTCTCACGAGGCTCTGATACCACTTGATGAAACTAGCAGACCTTGATAGATCTTGATCTCGTGGATCGTTAGCTATGCCTATGCAATCACAAGCACAGTAAAAGACAATCTCTACAACTTGTATTTTGTAGCGGAATATAAACACAAGTAACACAAATAACAAAGAACTCTATGATCCTCTATGGATCGTTATATTAACTAAAACTTTGTTTTTCCAACCGGTACATAACGCATACTATTGTGTTCCTTTTATAAACAAGGAACCCTAAACAAAACCCTAAACCGTTTCCCAAGAAACGTATAAACATAAAACTAAATAAGATATACACAATCACTTCCTAATAAAGCTCATGTATATCCAAACTAAATATCCTAAACACGGAATAATAACTTCCGCAGAAACAAACTAATAACTATAAAGCTTCAGCAGAATTATGTCTTCGGTAGAATCCACACACTTCAGCAGAATCCCTTCAGCAGTAAGTTCAGCATAATCCATACTTCACATAATTCCCAACAGACTCGTAGTCGTGCTCCTACGTGACTTCATTAACGCCACCTTGACGGTCTCTAATAGGGGATTCTATGTTGTAGAAGTGCCCTATGATGCACCTCTCTAAGAGTTCGTCCTCTCCCCACTCTGTCCTATATTTCTGTCCTAAGTTCAAGCAATCCTTATAGAATCCGAAAATCTTAGCCATAACATAATCTACTCCTTTTTCCTTATCCTCATCATTCCTATAATAGACCGACAGTTTAAGTTCCGAGTGATGAAAACTTCTCAATCTTAAATGGCATTTGGTAAGATATGTCATCGGTCTCACCCTTGAATCGCACTACTCCCAACGATGGATCATAGGTCATCCCCGTGCTTTCTATGAAAGGTTTTCCTAGAATAACGTGAGACAAGCTAGGGTCTATGGCCATGCTAATATCATCCACAATTATGAAGTCCATGGGGAACGTAAAACTACCTACATAAATGGGCAATCCCTTAACTCTACCAAGAAAATTGCACTTAGCCCTAGGATTATCGGGGTCTTGCCTAGTTGGAATAGGCTTCTTCATTACCCAATTGTAGTAGGTGCTAGTCATTATGTTGATTGGGGATTTGCGATCAATGTAGGCCTTTGCCACAAAAAGGTGTCCTATGCAACATGGTATGTTAAGATAAGGGTTCCCAAACTTGATTCTAGGGCTTTTCCTAGCATACATGTGACGGAGGTCACGCACTAAGTGAGGGTGGCAAGATAGTACTTCTTTGGTAGGAAATTTGTTGAAATAGTCATTGTCTACTTCATCTACTTCCTCGTTCGTTTCATTATTCTCAAGTGTATGGTCCTCTTCGTCATTTTTTCTATTAAGTTTCACTAAGGCGATGGTATTGACGAATTGAACGTGCTTAGCTAGCTTACTTGGGTCCTTAATCTCTACATCGGAAGGCTCGGGAGTTGAGATAGCACTAACCTTCCTATCACTATTGGTTATGGCTTTCAAAAGGTTGTCTATCTTCCTATCCATTTCGGCTTGTTGTTGGTTAAAGCGGTCCGAGAGCTTAGTCATTTGGGCTTCTTGGGATGCAACTAGGTTTTGCAACATCCCTTTGATGTTTTGTTGGTTAGGACCGTTAAGTGGGGGCCATGAAAAATCATTGGAAGTGAATTTTTTGGTTTGTCCCTAGTAGAAGTCGGGCTTTCCTTTCCATGCCTCTCGGGTTTCATTGAAATTCCTAGGTCCGGGTATTTTAGGGAATCTTCCTCCCGTTCCATTAGTACGCAAAGATGGGTAGTCAACGGAAGCATTTTGGGAGATCAGGTGTTAGTGCGCGTGTTATGAGGATCACAAAACGGCTCACACGAGTAAGAAACTTTGTTCACATGGTGTGAAGACTTAGGATTTTTGTAGGAACTCATTAGGAATTTTACTTAATCTTCAAGTTCGATCATCCTACGGTCGGATGGTTGTGAGTCCATGGGAGGCAAGGAGATTTCCTTAATGGTTTTAGGAAGCTCACGGGGGTCATCCCAACTTTCGTTGTCATAGAGGGAAAGGTCCTCTATTATACCCACGATTCTTCCGCGGTGAGATCACTAAGTTTTCGACCGGCCGCTTGGTCAATGGATTGCTTGGTGGGGAAGTTGACATGATCACAAAAGATTTGGACTTGGAGCCAAAGATCAATGCCGTGATGAGCGACTTTATGAAGTAAGTCCTTGAATCGGGTCCATGCTTCGTAGAGAGATTCACCTTGACGTTGTTGGTACATCAAGATGTCATTCCTAAGCTTAGTGGTTCTCCCCGGTGGGAAAAATTGAGCAAGGAAGTGAGAAGTAAGATCATCCCAACTTGAGATGGAGCCGGAGGGAAGTCGCTCAAGCCAATTACTAGCTTGGTCCCGTAGAGATAATTGGAAGAGACGCAGGCGCGTGGTCTCCCGAGCAGTAGCATTGAGGTTGATGGAATCGACAATTTTAAGAAAATCCCTAAGATGCTGATTTGGATCTTCGGAACGAAGTCCATGGAATGCAGATCCGTTTTGCACCAACCGGATGGTGTTGGATCGCAGGGCCATAGTTTGGGCTTGGTCGGGAAGCTCAATGGTGTTCCTATAGCCTAAGTGGCTTGGTCTCGAGTATTCACCAAGAGTATGGGCTCTTGGCGGGTCATTTGGTGGTGGGTTGATGAGTGGTCGTTGGTCATCACCTTCCATGATAAAAAGTGATGGGATTATGAACAAAGGTCACGAAGAAGGGGGATAGACTACGAGAAAGCTAAAAATGAGAAAAATTTACTTGATAGGAATCAAGCAAAGAAACCTAAACGAGGTAGACTACTAACTAGCTATTCTATTCCCCGGCAGCGGCGCCAAAAACATGATAACGCTACACGCGTCGTTCGAGGTCAAAGGAACTTCCTTTTCGTCGAGCAAGTTTTTCAACACCCTAGGCAGTGAACCTAATCGTTGTAGTGTAGTATTAGGGTAAGCCACGGGTATTGATATAGTTCTCTAGGGGAATAGGAATGCTAGTGAGAAGTTACTACGCTGAGGTTGAGGTTGAGGTTGAGGAAGATTATTTTTTATCTTTTTATGTTTTTTAGGAAATTGAAAGGTACGAATCTCGGGGTATTGGATTTGGGGGGTTGGTATCGCTACCGATTACTCTACTTATCCAATTATCTAATCTAAGGTGTATGTAGTCTATGTCAAATTATTGTGTGCTCGTATGATAGTTTAAAGATGTGTTTACTTAGGTTTTACTACTCCTTAATTATCTCCTATTGGTGGTTGAATTGTCATGTCCTTATTCCTAGTTGCGTTGTGTGTCTAAGGTTGTAGGGTATGTGTTTCTCCCTAACTCTTTGAACTTACCAAAGGGTCTCGTCTACAAAACCCACTAGGGATGATAAACTCTTACTCTAAGGCACTCTTTGGATGGTTTAGCTTACAACTACACAAGGAGTCATATTCTAAGGTTCACAAAGATTTAATCAAGCATTAAGTACACAATGAATGACCTATCGCATTACTAGATCATTAATCAACTAAGTATTAAACACACAAGTAAATTAGCCGGACATGGAGAACATGCAAGCATACACACAAATAATCAAAGACATAATTGTATTAATGAAGTAAACACTTATCTTGGTGTAAGATAGGGTTTGGAACCCTAAAATACTGTACAAGACAGCCTTGGTTCGGTTTAGGTTTTTACTCCAAAAGACTACACACCAAAAACTAAAAAATTCGGATTCTATATATAAGATTACACTTGCGACGGCATCACCTTATGTTTTGTGGCGCCGTCGGATCGCCGTCATTAGGGTTTCCTCTTGGCCACGTTAGACTTGCGACGGCGTCACCTTATGCTTGTGACGCCGTCCTCTTCAGCTTCTGACGTCGTCTGGATTAAATCTAGGCCATTTGAGTTGCGACGGCCTACTCTTTTATAACCTGACGTCGTCACTTGAAAATAGGAGTTTTGGCTTCTAAGCCGTCACAGAAACTTCCGACGGCGTCGCAATTAACACCTGACGCCGTCACCTTATGTTTTCAGCACCTTTGACTGTCTTGATTCTGACTTTGGCCGTTTTCTTTGTATATTCGTGCCTTTTCGTCCAAATAAGTGCCATTCCAGCATTTTGCCTTCAAGAGACCTAAAAAGTGAAAAGGAACGATATTAAGCAATAACGGATACAAAAGTGATCAAATAAGGGCTTAAACGACCCCTCACAAATGTACCTTTTAAAACCTTATCAAAGCATATGAGCACGTTGAAAATGTCCTATACATCGCTAGCCTTTTCAACATTTCGGGCGTGTCTCATGATGCTGTTATGCTTATGGTATTCCCAATGACTCTTATTGGAGCAGCCAGAAGATGGATCGAAAGATTGCCCGCCGGGGCAGTTAATACTTGGGCGCTAA
Source organism: Chrysanthemum seticuspe (assembly GCA_019973895.1). Lineage (NCBI taxonomy): Eukaryota > Viridiplantae > Streptophyta > Magnoliopsida > Asterales > Asteraceae > Chrysanthemum > Chrysanthemum seticuspe. The sequence goes on along the minus strand of BPTQ01000006.1, from coordinate 5,490,265 downwards.
TAAAGAAACACTTTATTCAAAGATATTGCCCGCCATTGAAGATTTCTAACCACCTTTTGTAGATCCATAATTTCAAACAAGAAGATAACGAAACTCTGTATCAATCTTGGGACAGATACAACGATCTTTTGTATAAGTGTCCTATCAATGATCTGAATAACCAGCAGAAGGTCAATATTTTCTACAAAGGAATAAACGTAACTACAAGGCAAATGTTGGACTATCAAGGACCTATCCCAAACATGACTCCTACCGCTGCAATTGAAGCCATTCAAAAAATCGCGGACCTCTCTCAAAAATGGCACGACGGTGTGAGCAGAAGAAACCAAGGCGGAAGTTTTGACGGAATTGCAGCAATAGCTAGTAAAATTGAAAATCTCAGTCGAGATATGCTGAAAATCAGATAAACCATTCATGCCATCTAAGTAGGTTGTGAAATCTGTGGAGGATGACATCTTACAAAAAATTGTCCTCATGTGGACGAAGAGAATATTGAAGAAGCCAAGTATGGAGAAAATCGACCATTTTATGGAGATAATTGAAATAGTAATGGTTATCGTGGAAATTACAACCGTGGGCTTATGGAGAAAGAAAGCCCAGTCTTGAAGTTACAATTAATAAGTTCCTGGAAAATTCAGCCCAAAGACAAAAGGAGCAAGATGAGTGGTTGAAGGAATTCCAGGAAAACACTGACAGAAACCTTTCCAAGCACGACTCAACTCTGAAAAACCTATAATCCATGGTGTTGAAGCTGAGTGAAAAAGTAAGGAGGAATAACGATAAACCTGAAGGATCTAAACCAGCTATGGAACGTAAGGTGATTTTTTCTGATGATAACTCAAAGCTTCAGGTCAATGATACGGATTTAGGGGATGATTTCGTCGACAGATCTGAGTTACGCCGTAACATGCCTAATGAGTTACGGCGTAACCATGTGTTTGACAGCGACAACGGGGTTGTGAAGAATACTGAGGAAATCCACTCTAACGAATTATGCCGTAACCAAGAATCTCAGTTACGGTGTAACTGGGATACATGGGCAGACAACTTCCTCGATATAGGTGAATCAGAGATTCAGAATATTGTTGATTGGTCCCACGATATTAACCTATTTCCTTTATCACCATCAAAAAAAAGATATCACTGGTGCAAGGCCATACCAGTTACTAAGGGGAACTCGTTTGACCTATGGGCTTCATGTGATCCTAGAAACAAAACTTGTGATGGAGGTACTGAAAAAGAGAGAATCAAGAATAACAAGTTTTTATGGACTGCTTACACTGATGATGAAAGACTCGAAAAACTCTCCTTTGAAGATGAAGAAGAACCACTTATAACTCACTGGTGTGCTCCTGTCATCATTACTGATGAGGAGTGCACAAGAGCATGGCCTACATGGAGCCCCTTCGACGAGTATTGCAATGGCTGAGACAATGAAAGAAAGAAATAATGGACATGCCCTCATGAGCGTGAAAGACATTGTATAAAATTCGGTGATTTAGCCTTTAAAGATTGGTACGCAATTCAATTTGGGGATGCCAAGATCGATCCAAATCTTCTTAAGAAGCTAAAAATTGATTACGATGAGCACATTCAGAAAAAGGAAGAGGCTAATGATGATATAAACTGCACGGATTAGCATTTAAGTGAAACTGACAACAAGAAATTACGCAGTCATTGGTTTGAAAGAGTAAAATCTCCTGGGAAAATTTTTTGGGCGTCATGCAACCCGTATGATGACATGTGTAACGGGGGAAGTAGCTCTAGAAGAATAGGAAAAGATGAATTCTTTTAGTCCTCGACCAATGATGAGGAGAGAACGAGTTTGCCTTGGCTGGACAACCTAGGATTCGATAGTTGGGGTGAAGATTAAGTATGGACATGTGGACACATTAACCAAAGAGAAGATTTTGAAGGAATACATGGATCGAGAAAATTCAAACGACAAAAGTCTCAATAACACAAGTGAAATAACAATTGACAATGACAAAGAGTTGGTTAGTAATGATAAAGAAGAACGCAAGCGCGTTCTAGTGGAGAATCTGCTAGATGAAGAATGGTTCAAGGACACAGCTTCTGATGACGATGATATTGAAGGGATCCTAGATTACCTTGAGTTGCAAGGAAATGAGGAGTTCACTGATCCCGATGATGAAGCTTAAGAACAAAGGAGGAGCAAACTCCTGGGGATTCCCTACAAAAGACCACCTCCAATTATTGTCGAAAAATATGAATTCACTCGCTACCACCTAGGACCGAAAGAGAAATTTTGTAAAGTCCAAAAAATTGAAACCATTGATACCTCCGTACTGCCTCTAATGTTTCATGGATGAGGCATAATTTGATGAAAGATATTGAAGAAGTGGGGCAGGCCCAAAGGCCCCTATAGAAGCCCCGCGGCTCTGAGTCTAACTTAAAGACTCGTTAATAAAGAAAAGTGCTCTTTCGGGAGACAACCCGAATTATCCCTTCTTTTGTTTTTATTTCCTTTTTGTTGGGTTTTGTGTTTTCTAACCATTTTTGCAGGAAACGAGGAAATAATTGCTGCTGCAGTTGCTGATCTGAACAAAGTTACGTCGTAACTACTATGAGAGAGTTACGCCGTAACCAACATTTTAGCAGAAGAATTCTTGATGCATTACCAATTACGACGTAATACCATCTCAGTGGTTACGCCGTAACTACTCGCTTGATAGCTCATACCGGGTTTTGCCAGTTACGGCGTAACTCTCTCATAGTAGTTACGACGTAACTTTCCTCTGCTTTAATTCTTTCATTTTAAAACACAGTAACCTTATATTAGTTTTTAAATGAACTTTGTGGGTGTGTTCCCTGTAAACCCTCACGAGACTTCGTTCGTCCACTTGGGACTCCAAGTGGTTTAAAAGGCTTGTTGCATTCGCTAAATGCAACCGTGATTCCTACGAAAGTGAGATAGGTTTGTTTTTCGTTTTTTCATTTCATTTTTTCTTTTTAGAATTATGCTTGTCGGTACTGTGATTTCAGGGATTGAAGTTTGTTCATGACGCTTAAACGAAGGCATGGTTCTTTTTCGTGGGCCTTCTTCCTTTTAGAGCAAATTTCAGGGAAGTTCTCTCTTTAATTCTACCTTTCTCTTCACCTTTATTTTAATGCCTAGTACAAAAGGGACTTTGTACAATTCAAGTGGGGGGACGGGAGTAGAATTATCTCTTGAACTTTATTTCGACCTCATTTTTCTAGTTTATTTTGAAAAATTATGCCATTTTTAAAATTTTGGCATGTTTTTCCTAACCTAACTAGATTAGACCTTAGCCGTACACATACAACCCTTGACATTACATGGTGAGATTAGCCTTATCCGTTTCTAATATTTTACCCCAAATCCACCAAATTATGAGTGTACCGGTAGCTTGTAAACTTTAGAAATTGGCATTTGCATCATTTCGAGACCATAGACGAGGTATGTTGAGTTAGCTCGATGTATTTGGACTTTTCAGTTTTAGAAGGCAATATTATAGGATTATCACCCAAACAGCCTACCATTGTGAGTCTATCGATTAGTCACCTCGACTTCTCGACCCCCATGTGAAACCCTTTTGTTGCACTCACCTTTAGTGCATGATACCCCTAGATACACCCATCTGAGCCATTCCTTTCATTTTGTCAGCCCAATATATTGTTTCGTTACACCTATACACCTTAGCCTACCATGTAGTCTTTATTTGTGATTGGGAAGTCATCATTTGCCTAAGTTCAAGGTTCGAGTGGAAAGGTTTGGAAATCATGCTTTCATCGAAAACATTTATGAAGATCATTGAAGACCCCCCGAATTCCCATTGTTCATCTCAAGTGGGGGATATTATGTTATTATTTTATGTTGAAAATACAAAAAAAAAAAGTTGATTGAGTTATGATATTGTAAAGTGCGATGTTATAAGCACTGTAGTATGAGCTTTATTGATTAGTATCGAGGAGGCCACCTTGGTCACATTTGAAGATTGGAGTTGGAAGTTATGCCAACAGAAGAAGCAAATACCAAAACACTTTCTTCATAACAATTACAAAATGGCAGTTGTATATAAACATTAAAACAAAGTATTTGGGCGAATACCGAAAGAGTAGATTTATGTGCTTTAAAAAAATGATCCACAAATAAGTGCATGCACATATGCAATACTCATATGAACCTCTTAATTTAGAGCATCTACTATGTTAAACATTTATAACGGTTTATAGTTTTATTATGACATTAATTAACAAACTTTGAACCTATTTTCACTATCTATAAATCTCATAAAGCTTTATAAAAGTTATACAATATTCAAATGCATTAAATTATGAAGAGGTTTAATATTCTAGACCTGTTCATTATAAACTCTTTTATAAACCAATCTTCACTATGATTTACAAATGTACGGAACATGTTGTAATTGTTTTCCATTAGCAATCATCCTTCGATGAATAATCACAAGCCTTAAATACAAAGAAAATATATTTAATAGGAACTAAAATCAGATAACAACATTGATAACAAATAAGAAGCTTCTCCATGAATTGCTAAAATTTAATAGAATGATTTTCAAAGTATCAGTAATCCACCTGACCAAAATCCATTGCCAAACAGATGAGTGGCTGCAAAGAGCGTTCATACGAAAAATACGTCATTAATCTATATGAAAACAATAACTAATTAAAATAACTATAAGGTGACATTTTTTCATTATAATACGACTGATTTAAATGTCAATGAAATACGTTTAGAACTGTGGTATTCGATCATTTTCTAAGAATTTTTTTGGGAACATTTCATAAACTGAAAGTAACTAATGAATATGAACTTAAACAATAGCATAACTTATTTGGTTTTATAGCTCATTTTTTTAAAGCAACCAACACATTGAAAGATTGATTTCAAACACCAAAAATGATATTACCTTGAAGGTTTACATGGTGTGTTGTTCATGGCATGGTGGGAGCGTCCATGGAAAAAGTTATTACGATAGATTGACAACATTTTTGTTGAGATTTCAAGATTGCATGCATCACGGAGGCGAAAACAGATTTGCTATAATCTCAACAGAGATGAAGAAATATATGAAGAAGAACCGGCTATGAATGAGAAAGTCAAAAGGGTTTATAAAGCAAGGTATGTAATTTTGAACATAATTGGCTTATAATTTATACTACTATATAAAGTGTTTAGAAGTCTTAAAAATTTTAAGACAAAAAACATTTCTAATAAAGTAACCTACTAAACTTGTAACCAAAAGTATAATTAATATAGCACTTGGTACAAAACAATAATGCATAAATCATCTAACTTGTAACATTCGTATATATTAATGTCAGAATTAATGATATCATTAAAATACTCTCACTCAAAAGTACAATTAATATAGCACTTGGTACGAAACAATAATACATAAATCATGTAATTTTTCTTTTTCATTTTAACACTCGCTAATGAAATTTAAAAAAAATCATTAATACGTAGTAATATAATTAAAATACTCCCTCACTCAAAAGTACAATTAATATATCAAATGGTACAAAGCAATAATGCATAAATCATTTTATCATTTATATCTTTCTAAAATCTACTAAATAATGATACCATTAAAATACTCTTCACTAAAAAGTACACTTAATATATTATATATGGTATAATACAATAACACATAAATAATCTTATCGTATATTTCTTTTTTAAAACACTCACTAAATAAAATTTACAAATCATTAGGCGGATCATAGAAACCAATCTTTTATGTAGTCAGAATTTCTGAAACCACTTTTTTCGACCACGCAACGGACCACCATTTACCATCACAACGCAGCTATATAGACACCACTAAATGGTGCTAAAACAGATATTTTAAAACACATTGTATGTTTAAATGATATTTAATATTACACGTCCTAACGAATAGCTATATCATCGTCGTTGCATCGTGATGCAAGTCTGACATTTTTTAAAGCAACACTATGCGGTAAAATTATTCCATTAAGTTATTGCCATGTGTTAAGTTAGCATCATGAAAAACATATAATCGCGTAGGCACATTGCTATAAAAGCTTTTTATTATGTTACTAAATGCGTAATTAAGAAAACAAACTAATTTCAATTCATAACCTCTGTTGGACATTTTTTTTTCCTTCTTTAAAATTAATGCATTAGAAAAGCCTTGCTATCGCCAAAATTTATAATCACACGTATATCTGCCGCCTTAACGCGCGGGTACCAGTCTAGTAATGGTAATACTCGCAATACTAAAACAAAGACACAACGCTTGAAATAATACGGGACAACTTTCAAGAATTAAAGTCATGCGTTTAACTTTCAAGAATTAAAATCAGTATCAAATGCACAATCAAACTATATTGTACATCAAATTGTTTTAAATGACAATTCATTTTTACAAAATTACCATAAATGTTGGTATTATGGCCGAAATTAACACAGATCTTTCAAAAGCTATCTCAAAACCAAAACCATTGTACACGTGTCAACATAAGAATAAAAGTTATTTTAGTAAAAAATTGATGAGGGTGCTTGAAAAAAGTGTGTTTTATTATATTTAAAAGAATAGATAGATAGATAGATAAGATTTATTTTTTTATTTTTATTTATTTATTTATTTATTTTTGAGCTCAAGATATAATTTAGTTAACTATGCTAAGATATTTATTTTATCGTCACATATATTTTGATATAGCAGTTTTCATTATATTTCTATTGTCACTACAAAATTTTGACTTGTCGGGCTAGGAGTTATTATGACATTTCTTTATTGTAAAAGTCTAAAAGATAAGGAAATTTCGTATAACCACATAATTTCATTTTCCTGGGTAATTAATGCGTGAGACGACTCATGAAAGTTCAAAATGTCACAATAATATTTCCAAGTAAAATAAGAACCTCTCATTTCTCATCTCTCAAAACAAACAATCACCATAATTAACCATCTCTTGCAGCCACCACCTCCTTCACCACGACAGCCGAGCTCCAACACTTTTCTCAGGTGTACAATTTTTCGGTACCAAAAAACGGATATAAGAACACCATCATTTTTCCCGATCAAAGCACAACTAACCGGACCTGTCACGCGACTGTGACAGCCGCCGCCGACCTTGCATTTTTCCCGCGAGTTTAAACACCACCACCGGATAGCTACATTTCTCTCGACCAAAACACCTCCAATCAAGTCATTTTAAACCCGTCCTCGCACCTCCACGCCCCGGCGTTAAATTCGGCCTTACAGTTTTTCTTATTTTTTCCGGCGAGTGAAGCTTCCCAACACTTTTCTGAGGCAGATCCAAGTTTCCATTGACGGAAACCGCCTCCTGCTGCCGTCGGCCTCCACCTGCAGCCGCCACTGGTGACCGGAATTTCTTTTCCGGCAGTATCTGAGTATATATCCTTGGTTATTTCTTTTGCTATTTCTTTATAGGGTCTTGTTTTTATTAGCTTATTTTGTTATAAACTCGAAGGCCTTTTAGACTTATATTTGATGAAGATGTAGTAAGTGAAATTTAGGAAGAGAGGAATATTATTGATTGCTTAAGCTTTGCTTGATTTGCTTAGTACACAAATGGTTACAACCTTACATACTTATACTACTCCATGGAAGTTTCTACATACTAGATATTTCCATGGATATGTAAATATCTAACATCTAGATATTTCTTTTCATACTAATATCTAGATATTTCTCATATTAATATCTAGATATTACAAAATATTTCTAGATTATTCCACTAGATATTTCTATATTATATCTAGATATTTTTACTTATGGTTTGGGCCTAACTATTTTATTAGGGTAGCCCAATTACAAATTTGGATCAAATCAAGTTTATGATCCAACACCCCCATTTAAACTTGATTTACCGACTCCAAGCATCATTCGTTGTCTTGAAAAATCTTTCTCGTTGATCGGCTTGGTGAGGATATCTGCAACTTGGTTTTCGGACCTCGTATGTATCACTTGGACATCTTTCCTTGCAATGCACTCTCGAATAAAGTGATAACGAGTGTTAATATGCTTACTTCGATCATGGTATACTGGATTTTTTGCTAAGTCAATGGCCGACTTGTTATCCACGTAGATCTCAGTCGCATCTTCTTGTTCCATGTGTAGCTCCTTTAGCATACTTCTAAGCCAAATTGCGTGACATACACACGATGTTGCAGCTACGTACTCCGCTTCACAACTGGACAAAGTAACAATAGGTTGCTTCTTTGAAGACCATGTAAAAGCATTGTTACCCAGGAAGAATACGAATCCTGTTGTACTTCTTCCATCGTCTTTGTTTCCAGCCCAGTCACTGTCGCTATATCCAACCAGCTTGAAGTCGTCACTTGTTGAATAAAACATGCCGTAGTCTACGGTACCTTTGATATAACGGAGAATCCTCTTTGCAATCTCCAAATGCTTTGTCGTAGGCTCTTCCATGAAACGACTAATTAAACCAACCGCAAAGAGTATGTCAGGTCTTGTACATTTCAAATAGCGCAGACTTCCAACGAGACTCTTGAATTGAGTTGAGTCTACCGCTTTTCCTCCGTCATGCTTAGAAGGCTTTGCTTTATGTTCTATGGGGGTGCCAACTGGATTGCACTTATCCATGCCAAACTTCTTTAATATCTCCTTGACATATCTTTCTTGACTTATGAAAATTCCATCATCCGTCTGCTTCACCTCAATGCCAAGATAATAAGACATAAGTCCTATGTCTGTCATCTCGAACTCTTTCGTCGTTGACTTCTTGAGCTCATCAATCATACTCTGAGAGTTTCCTGTAAAATCAAATCATCCACGTACAAGCAGACGAGCAGTATACTTCGATTTGCAAATTTCACGTAAAGTGCATATTCACTTAGGCATTTAGTAAAACCATGTTCTTGGAAATACTTGTCAATTCTAGTATTCCAAGCACGTGGTGCCTGCTTTAGACCATATAAGGCCTTCTTCAACCTTAGCACTTTACCTTCTTGCCCTTTAGCAACATATCCCTCTGGTTGCTCACATAAACTTCTTCTTCGAGAAGTCCATTTAGAAATGCAGACTTCACATCCATTTGGTGGATTTTCCACCTATATTGAGCAGCAATAGCAATAATCATTCTAATAGTTTCTAAGCGAGCAACAGGAGCAAATACCTCTTCATAGTCGATAACCTTTTGCCACAAGTCTTGCCTTGTACTTTTCCACTTCGCCTTTGGCGTTTTTCTTGGTCTTGTATACCCACTTGACTCCAATAGCCTTTTGGCCTTTCGGAAGGGTCGTCGACTCCCACATATCATTCTTCACTATTGACTTTATCTCCTCGTCCATGGCTTGTCTCCATTTCTTGCTTTTCATTGCCTCCTCAAAAACTAAAGGTTCAAAATCAGCGTATAAACAAGTAAGGGGTATCTCGTCAGTTACCTCGTAGAGCTCCTGCAAACTTCTTGTCTTCGGTTCTCCTTCACTTGAACTTGAAGGTGATTCTTGGGTTGGAGTTGGACTTTGAGGTTGTTGGACTCCCTCACTTGATTCACCCGTCTCTTCTTCGTCAGTCATAGGAAGAAAGCCATACCTTTCATTTTCCTTAATGCTCCAATCCCATGTCTCTTCTTCATCGAAATCCACGTCTCTACTCACTACCACCTTCCTTGTGATTGGATTATAGAGCTTATAACCTTTCGATTGCTTGTCGTAGCCAACAAACACATGCTTCTCACTTCTATCATCAAGCTTTAATCGCCTTTGGCTGGGAACGTGGACATATGCTATGCTTCCGAATACTCTTAGGTAAGAGACGGTAGGCTTCATCCCATTCCATGCTTCTTGTGGAGTCTTGTTATCTAAACTCTTTGACGGACACCGGTTCAATAGATATACTGCACAATCAACCGCCTCGGCCCAAAACTCCTTTGGCATCTTCTTACTTTTCAACATGCTTCGGACCATATTGAGAATGGTTCTATTCTTTCTCTCCACCACTCCATTTTGTTGTGGGGAGTAAGGAGCCGTTAGAAATCTTCGGATCCCATTATCCTCACAAAATTTGTTAAATTCTTTTGATAAAAATTCTCCACCTCTATTGGATCTCATGGATTTAATTTTTAAACCTTTCTCCTTTTCAACCATAGCTTTAAATATTTTAAAAGTTTCAAAAACTTGAGATTTTTCTTTTAGAAAATATACCCAAGTTTTTCTTGAAAAGTCATCAATAAAGAGCATAAAGTAAAGATTCTTACTATAAGAGGGTGGAGTAATGGGACCGCACAAATCCGTGTGAATTAGTTGTAAAGGCTCCTTAGCTCTTGATGTCGCTTCTTTCGGGAACGAACTCCTAGCATGCTTCCCAAGAAGGCATCCTTCACACAGTTGATTGGGATGATCAATTTGATCTAACCCTTTCACCATTCCCTTTGAGGATAATAACTTTAAGTCACCAAAGTTTAAGTGCCCGTATCTCATGTGCCAAAGCCACGAATGATCCTTCAAACAACTCTTTAAGCACTTAGCTTCATCATGTTGAATGTTTAGAAGGAACATTCGGTTTATGGTCATAGGCACTTTTGCTATGAGCTTTCCTTCGGGATTCCTTATTGCAGCACTACGATCCTTGAAATGAATATCGTAATTTTTCTCTAAAAGTTGTCCCACGCTTAAAATATTACTTTTAAGATTGGGCACATTGTATACGTCCGAAATATATTGGTGACTGCCATCTTCAACTCGGATAAGTATCTTACCTTTTCCTTTCACCGGTGCCTTTGATTCGTCTCCAAAGGTGACGTTACCTTTACTTTCTTCCATCTCCACGAACAAGTCTTCTTCACCCGTCATATGGTTACTTCCAGCGGAATCTATATGCCATGGCTCTATCCTCTCTTCTTGTTCGTCATGTCTTGCCATTAGCAAGGTAAGCTCATCTCCGTCTTCTACCTCCACAAGATTAGCTTTCTTTTCCACTTGTCTTGAGCTAGTACACTCATTGGCATAATGACCATATTTACGACAGTTGTAACATTGTATTTGGGGCTTACCTCCTCTTTGAGATTGAGAGCTTCTCCCACGACCTCTTCGATATGAAGACCATTGGTTTTCATCTTCTTTGTTGACATCTTCTCTTCCTCTTCCTCGTCCTCGGCCTTGGAAACCACCACGACCTCGAAAAATACCGCGTCCTCGTCCTTGTTCCTTTCTATGTAGAAAGCTCTTTTCCCTTTCTTTGAAAGAGACCTTTGAGTATAAAGCTTGCTCCAAGGGTTCTTTCCCCCTTCTTTTCTTCAACTTCTCTTCATGGGCTTGTAAAGATCCCATGAGTTGATCAATGATCATTGAGTCTATGTCTTTTGACTCCTCTATGGCCACGACAATGTAATCAAAGCTTGGGGGCAAAGAGCGAAGAATCTTTTCTATCACCCTTGTGTCACTCAAGCTTTCACCATTTCTCTTCATTTCATTTGAAATGGACAAGACACGAGTGAAATAATCCGAAATGGTTTCGGATTCCTCCCTTTGGAGTTTTTCGAACTCTCCTCTAAGAGTTTGAAGATGTACCTTTTTCACCTTGTCGATTCCTTTGAAAGCATTTTGAAGGATCTCCCACGCTTCCTTGGAAGTAGTTGCGTTTGCAACTTTCTCAAACATCGCATCATCAAGACATTGATAGATGAGTGTAAGAGCATTTTGATCCTTCTTTCTTGGCTTTTGCAACTCCACCCTTTGGGCTGAATTCATGGAACTTTCGTCATCTACTTTCTCAACACATTTCTCTACAATCACCCATACATCATGTGAATCGAGTAACGCCTTCATTCGAATGCACCAACTACCATAGTTGTCTTTGGTAAGACGAGGATATTGGAACAAGTTCATCATGCTTGACATCGTGATCTTCTAGCTCTGATACCAATTTGTTATAAACTCGAAGGCCTTTTAGGCTTATATTTGATGAAGATGTAGTAAGTGAAATTTAGGAAGAGAGGAATATTATTGATTGCTTAAGCTTTGCTTGATTTGCTTAGTACACAAATGGTTACAACCTTACATACTTATACTACTCCATGGAAGTTTCTACATACTAGATATTTACATGGATATGTAAATATCTAACATCTAGATATTTCTTTTCATACTAATATCTAGATATTTCTCATATTAATATCTAGATATTACAAAATATTTCTAGATTATTCCACTAGATATTTCTATATTATATCTAGATATTTTTACTTATGGTTTGGGCCTAACTATTTTATTAGGGTAGCCCAATTACAAATTTAGATCAAATCAAGTTTATGATCCAACATATTTTACATTATGTATTGTTCCCCGTTTAGCTTCTACTGCCTTAGACTTTGCCGTTGTTATTTTCTTGAGGGTAGCAAGCATAGACGCCTTAGATAGTGATGTTCATGTCTTTCTTTTTCATTGACCAAAGACCAGATGAGTAGCTTTTGTTTCTCGACATCATCATTCCACCAACACAAACTCTTTCAACCATACTTCCAATGTCCTCCAACAAAATATTACGTTCATCCAATCCTTATTTCTTCACGTAATTTACATTTTATTTCCACACAAACACAATCCCCTTCTCATTATCAAGTTTCTTTTCATTCATTTTTCTTTGCAATCAGTTTGTAGGAATATACTTCAGCGAGATGGGTACTGCTTCAAGCTCATGCATAACTCCAGGGGCTTCCACTTCAAGCTCATCTATTCCAAAGAGAAACAGGTTAAGTCGATCTGATATTCTTTTCATAACTCCAGGGGCGTCCACTTCAAGCTCATCCATTCATAAGAGTTATAAGTATGATGTGTTTATAAGCTTCACGGGTGAAGACACTCGTAAAAACTTTGTCGATCATCTTTATCATGCTCTTAAGGACAAAGGCATTTACACTTACAAAGATGGTGAAAAAATTGAGCAAGGGAAAACTATCGACAACCAGCTTATCCAAGCTATTAGAGGGTCAAGATACTTCATCATTGTTTTCTCACAGAACTATGCTTCTTCATGTTGGTGCTTGGATGAGCTGGTTGAGATCATGGACTGTCAAAAGACTTGCGAACAAATTGCCTATCCCGTCTTTTTTGATGTGGAACCCACCCACGTCTGCTATCAAAGTGGGGCATTTGGAAAATCTTTTTTGGAAAACAAAAACAAAGACGCTGCTGGTAAATGGATAGAAGCTTTGAAAGGAGCATCAAATCTGGCTGGGAGGGAGTTAAAGGCGACCGCTAATGGGTAATTGCTCCGCATATCTCTACATGCATTACTTTTGTTTCTTCATCCTAGCTTTTTTTTTTTTTTTTTTTTTTTTTTTTTTTTTTTTTTTTTTTTTTTCTGGAAACGGCAAAGATTTTATAAGAGGACCCAAGCAGGGGCCAAATAATACACCATTAAGATGTCATACAATACAATAATCCAATTAAACAAACCTAAAATTGCGCCTAAATAAACAACCGGTCAAGATATGCAACTTTTGTTTCTTCATCCTAGCTAGTATTATGTTACATAGTATTACTTTGTATATTGTTGTATAAATGTTATATATAGATCTATGCTAAACAGAAACTTCTTTTACCATACATATGGTACAGGCACGAAGCTAAATTCATCAATAAAATTGTTCAAGAGATTTCACTAGAGTTACGCTCCATCAATTTCGACTTTGATGAAAAGTTAGTCGGCATGGAGACCCGACTAGAGGATGTTGTATCATATTTGGAAATTGGTATTGATGAAGTTCACATGATAGGAATCAAGGGCATGGGAGGGGCTGGGAAGACAACTTTGGCAAGTGTTGTTTTTGATCATTTATCTCATTGTTTCGAAGCTACAAGCTTTGTTGAGAATGTGAGAGAAGCTTCAAATGGCTCAGATGGTTTGAAGAAATTGCAAGAACAAGTCCTTTAAAAGTCCTAAATGAACGTGTCACTCTAGATAGTGTTAATGATGGGAAAAACATAATGAAAAGGAGGATGTGCGGTAAAAAGGTTCTTCTTGTTCTAGATGATGTGGACCACATGGAACAACTTAAGGCGTTAGCCGGTGAGCCTAAGTGGTTTAAGCCAGGAAGTAGAATTCTCATTACAACAAGAGATGAGCAAGTGTTGGTAGCACACCTAGTGGACGTGATTCGTGATATCGTTCTCTTATCAGAGAAGGAAGCAATTTCCCTCTTTAGTAGGTATGCTTTTGGAAGAGAGAATCCAGCTCAAGGATATGAAGAGTTGTCAGGAAAAGTTGTACGTTATGTTGCTGGTCTTCCCTTAACACTCGAAATATTGGGTTCATTTCTATGTGGAAAAGATAAGCTTGAATGGGTAGATGCCATAGATAGATTAGAAAAAATTCCCTTTAAGGTCACTCTGGAAAAGCTAGAATTAAGCTATATCAGTCTTGAGGATGATTATAAGGAAATCTTTCTAGACATTGCATGCATGTTGAAAGGCGAGAAGAAAGAAGATGAAATCAGAATTCTTGAAAGCTGTGGATTTAATGCTAGAATTGGTTTAAAAGTTCTTGAGCAAAGATCTCTCATTACTATTTCCAAACCCTATGAGGTCTTGGGCATGCATGACCATATAGAAGAAATGGGAAAGAACATTGTTCGTCGTTCGCACCCCGAAGAATCTAACAAACTTAGCCGACTGTGGATTAGTAAGGAAATTAAAGATATATTGGCTAATGGCATGGTAAAGATCAGTTTACTTGTAAAGTGGAGAAAACTAATACATTTTCATTTGTTCTTACTTTTGACACGAGGTTTGTTGACACTGTTTTTGGATTGCAGGGTACTCAAGCAACAAGATGTCTAAGACTTGATATGTGGACAGGAAATTCAAGAATTCTTATGGATGGTCTTCGAAAAATGAAGAAACTTAGATATCTTCAAGTGAATTTTGCAATTTATGAGAACTGGGAAAGTGGCGGGTGTTGGCAGTGATCCGAAATTTGATGAATCAACCCAATACTTTCCAAATTCTTTAAAATATCTAAAATGTCTTCATTACCCTTTCTTGTATTTACCCAAAACATTTCTAGCAAACAATCTTGTTGGGCTTGAAATGGAGCGGAGCAAAATGATACAACTTTGGAAAGAGGGGGAAAAAAAGGTAGAATAATTGTTGATTGGTTGTTTTGCATAATTCATAATGCTACCATTAATTTACTTGTTTGTTAATACGCTACTATTAATCTTTTTTCCTCATTTTTGATGACAGATTCTTACAAAACTCAGATTCCTTTCTCTCTCTTGGTCAAACTTTATGACCTTTGACTTTAGGAATACTCTGAATCTTGAGAGGTTTTATCTTAGAGATTGTTACAATTTAGTAGAATTTTGCATGCCAGCTAGTTGTCAAAAGCTCAACTACCTCCATATCAGTCGCTCAAAGTTAAGAACCTTTGACCTTGGGTTGACTCCGAATCTCGAGAGGTTATCTCTTGATAATTGTGCTGATTTTGAAGAACTTCACGTGTCTGTTGCATGTCCAAATCTCAAATTCCTCGACCTTCGTAAATCAAGGTTGAGCCTTGACCTTGAGCTGATTCCAAATCTTGAGAATTTATATCTTGCAGATTGTTATCATTTTGTTGAACTTTACGTGTCTGTTGCATGTCCAAATCTAAAATTCCTCAACCTTAGTAAATCAAGGTTGAGGAGCCTTGATCTTGAGCTGATTCAAATCTTGAGAGGTTAGATCTTAGAGGTTGTGTTAAGCTGGAAGAAATTAACGCTTCCATTGGATGTATGAAGAAAGTTGGCTACTTAAACTTAAGTGGTTGTTCGAGGTTTCCCATATTTGTGTTTGGCGGTGGATGTGAGCCAAAGGTTAATTGTTCTTCAGCTACTTTAGATCTGGTTGGGGAGTCCGTTGATTTATGCCCATTGCACCCCAACAGTAATCTCCCGAAGTTGCAGTTTCATAATATCTACCGTCATCAGTTGGAAATATTGAGAAGCTTATTTCTTTTGGTCTATGTGCTTGCACAGACTTTAAGAAAATTTCAGACATAATTTGTAGTTTACAATGTCTACAAAAACTTACCCTCGAATGCAATATTCCAGAGTGTCCCAAAGATCTTGGCAAGTTAGAATGTCTAGAGGAGCTCAGTTTGTCATCTACAAAGATAAAACATCTTCCAGATAGCCTTTGTATGTTGAAACGTCTCAAATCTCTCGAAGTCAATGATGGTGATCGTTTTGAGACGCTACCAGAGGATCTTGGCAAATTAGAATGTTTAGAGAAGTTATGTGTGAGAAGTAAGAAAATTGAATATCTTCCGGATAGCATCTGCATGCTAAAACGTCTGAAGTTGCTCGATGTTGCATATTGCTGTCGTCTTGGGAAGTTGCCTGAGGACATTGGCCAGTTAGAATCTCTGGAGAGACTTGGCTACACCGATTAAACATCTTCCAGATAACATTTATATGTTAAAACATCAGAAATTTCTCAACCTTCGTCGTTGTGCTCTTCTTGAGGAGTTACCTGAAGATCTTGGCCGATTAGAATGTTCAGAAGAGCTACTTGCATAAGTCATCGTCGGCAAAGCATACTTGGAGTAAAAGGTCTGCGTATCGCTGCATCTTCGGAGCTTCTTCAGTTGTATGATTTTCCTTCAGAGATAAAGACTACAACCCATCACTTTCGGTGAGTAAACAACAGGCACTTTCTTTGTTTTTGTATGTTGTTGTTGTATTTGATATTGGCCGACAAAAAGTATTCAAACAAAATAATAGTTTTCTAGAATAACGTAAATTACATGAATGGTGTAACAACAAATGCAAAAACAATGGCCCAGTTCCATTACCCATCCATCAAGAAGAGAATCGTCTAAGTGTGCGAAATCCCCTCGTGATCACAAAGACGCGAGATTCCATTTTGAGATCAGGATATCAAAGGCTCATTGATATCCTACACCCAACTCTACAAACCATTGACTCTTTGATGCAGCTTGATCTACATGCTCGTATCGATGTCAAGGTTAAGCTTTAGAAGTGTATTACAAGTCCTCTTTTTGGTATTAAATGTTGTTATTTACACTTTTGTGTCGTAGATTTGTTACTCGTATCATTGTTTGATTAAAGGAATGGTGTTTACTAAAATACTTTGTAATTTCATAACCTTGGAATGATGGTTCTGCAAGTCACAAATAGTTTTGGTTATTGTTTGCAATTGGTTCTATCGGGTTTGGGTTTGAGTTTGTATGCCTGGTTTAACCCCGCAGATTAATCAGACAAGTTTCAAAAAGAAAGAAAAAAATTGTACAAAAAAATACGAACAGTAGAACAGTGAAAAACGTGACTAATAAATCTATAATGCTATATTATAATCATTATGTTTAACAAGATATCAAAACACCATCGTTTTATTTTCTTATGATCCACCATATTATATGTAAACTAGAATCAACATACAGCTTGTTTCAACCTAAGTCAACAAACAAAAAGTATGATTTTCTTTAAGGAAAATGGTAACGACATACCTTCAATTTAATTTTCTAACCAACTATATGTACAACTATTGATGCAGAAAACCACTTTTTGTTCATAAAAACCATGTTCTTATAGCAAAAGATATAAGATTAAGAGGTTTGCATTGTACACTCTTGGTATATCACTCTGAAGAGGACGAGCAAATGTTGCATTCACAAACATTCCGTCAAGCATAACTTTTCAAGAGGTGGAACCAGCTAGAACTAATCAATTTTTGAAGTATACCGCAAAGATAACGAACAAGTTATTATTACTTAATAGAATTCCAGACTCGGCCACTTCTACTCCTGGGTCACTATAAAAATCCAACAAAATTATTAATTTCATGGTTACATGACTTCCGTTGTAACCTAAAACCGCAAAAAGTCCAGCAACCGCTATATTGGTTCTGCTATAACATGACCAGGCTCTAAATATTATCAAAGACAACAAACTAAGTGTTGCAAGTCCAAGTCCAAAATGGTGATGATATGAATATATTAAGTAAGATCCGAAACATGAAACAAAATATTTGCCCCGGCACATTCCAGTTGTTTCCATAAATAGAGATCTAGAAAATCAAAAACCGTCTAACGCTTGACCCATTGGAAGCTCTTTCTTGCTTTTGCCTTACCAGGTTTCTTCCACTCTACAATTCTCGAGTCTCTTGTCAAGAAACCAGCTGCCAAAAACACAAATTACACGTTACGATACAAGTTCAGATATCGATGAGCTACATAACCTTTACAGTTGGAACTTTGGTCATTTTAGAGGGTGTAATATTTGAATCTCATAGAATTATCAACTCTTGCTAGAAGGTATAAGGTTTGTCCTAGAAGTGACAATTTTGACCCAAAATTTTATGAATCGTTGATATGGACTACGTTTAATCTCTAGCGAACCACACAGATAAAATGAAAATATAGATAAAAAGCAAACAGGACAGATGGTTGAACGGGTCGAAAGTCGCTAAAGTGCAGCTTTTATAGAATAAAACCTATTAGATCAATCTTTTTGGTAACTGACATGTACTCCATCAATCCACACACATTGCAATTAAATCGACCATATGGTTTTATAAAACTGATGTTTAACGATTAACTAAATATATTGCCTTATCTTCAATGATAATAATACAGAAAAATCTTGCGAGTCCAAATGTATATCCTTAATTCTTTGTAACAATGATATTAGACGAGAAATTTCAGATTAAGGTTCCTCTAGAACAGGAAGCGCTAAAACTATAACATGCATGATCCCTGACTCCCTGTTTTAAGTCTAGAGGTGGCAAATTATGCCCGTTTTCCTAAATATTGGTCAACTCGGGTTTCAATTTATCTCCAAAGGCTTTAGGCTTGAGCAGCACACCTTCTAGAGTTGGTTAGAATGAAAACACATCAGAAGCGTTTTCAAGTGCTAAAACCTCCTAAATCGCTTTATTAAAAGAAATGGGCTATTATATTAGCATTATGGTAGTTGCTACAACCTTACCTAATACATTGATTATCTACGAAACTGTAAAACGACAAAATAACCATTGACTGGTCGACCCAGCACTGTCTGGAATTGTTAAAAACGACTCATTTTGACCTGTTACACAACCCACCTAACCTGTTAAAAAGGACTCATACCAAGTGGTCCTTCCACCTCATAAAAATTGTAATGATAAACTTCCGAAAGCATATGTGACTCATTTGTAAAGCAACTATAAAAAAACAAACTAAAGGAACCATGCGGACATAGATCAATAACTCAGTTTCAAGCGTATGCAAAAGAATAAAAAGGTAAACAAAAGCTGTGTTTACCTTCTTTCAAAGGAGGATGGAACTGATCTGGTGCCCAGTTTTGCAGTGCCTACTCATACCAAGACGAATTGCGCCTATTTGACCTGTTACATGCACTTATGAAGTTTAGATTGGTGTCCTCAAAACAAATGAAAGAACAAAAAATAATAATACCATGCATAATCAACCGAACTAGAGTGAAGTTGGAGAAAATATTAATGGAATTAGCGGAAAAAAAAAACGTGACATAAGATACAATATTTGCCAATATGAGACAGAAGGATTTGCCGAGAGCATCAAAACAGAGTTACAACTAACATCATAAGCACACTCTGTTTGCGTACATGTAGAGTAAGGATCAAAAAAGAAATGACACTGACTAAAAAGTAAGCATGAAGTTCGGTTTTCAAATGTTAAGGAAAGCAATTTTGAAAGTACAGTTGCATTACCTAAGAAGAACCAAGTAACATTTTGACATGATAGTTTACATCAAGCATCCAGAACCATGTAAAGGTGGCGATTTTATCACATAATTGAATTTAGGGCTATTTGATTTCGAATCTATCTTTGACAGGGAACGGGTGAAACTTACAGACTAACCTAAAATGAAACTGTGTCAAGCAAATAAAATGAGACAAAAATTGCTGAAAGTAGTAGATTGTGGTTTTTGGCTTAAGTCGATTTCTACAAACACCGTAGATAATTATGTAACGTATAGTAATTTATAATCATATTTAATTGGAAAAGCATTTTAAATAATGAACAGAAAGAAAATAAAGAATGTATGTTCAATGCTTCAAACCTGATACACCCCCCCCCCCCTCACAGTACAATTAACATCCAGAAGACCCAATGTTTTTGTCTCAGTAAGAGGACGAAGAAGAGCAGCTCGTTAATCAAGCATCGGGAAATAGACATCGAACTGATTGTCATTTTCGAGAAATTTACCCTCACCAGGTTCAATCGAGACACGGGTAATACTACATTTCCTTTTTCCAGTCCTATAAGCCCTATCCTGACTATCAACTTGTCTAACGCGTGCATTGGCAATTTCCTCTTGCTTCTGTCGCTCTATGTCAGCTCTTGTGGACTTACGGGTGTTCTTTTCATAACGCATATCCTCAATTGTGCTTAGTGGGGGCAATCCTGAAACATCGTCTAAGTCCTTGAGGGCCATTAAACTGTCAAGCATGTCATCTGTGATTCCTGAGGCAGCAATTAAGTCGCCAAATGCATGATCTGGGCCTGTGGTCAAGCATTGTGATTAACATCTTTCATGAGAGTATGCACCATATATAGATAATAGTTAAAGAGCATTATACCGCAACAGCAAAAAAAACACTAGAGCTAGCCGGAATAAACTTTGGCTGTTTGGCCTCACACTATAAGTAATGACTTTTGAGGTGAGCGGACATGTTTCCTATACGGAAACTAGGAATATGTATAGCTCTGTTTGAGTTGTTGAACCTAGTTATTATAAACTAAGATATGAGTGATGGCCACATAAGCAAGAAGTGAGAACCTTAAATGTTCGATCACACACATATGGATCTAACAGTGAGAACCTTAAATGTTCGATCACACTTATATATATATATATAATTTACATGTTGCAGAAGCCTAGTTAGTGAGCTGCCTAGCAACAATTTGGTAAGAGCATACAGCCGCACATGAGACCAAAAAATGGGATTATGGCATGGGTGGGATCCAACCAATTTTAAATCAGCACACATATAAAACCAAACCGGTACCTAAAAGTCAAATTTTATGTGTTATGTGCGTGTTTTGTTCGAGTTTAACTTTTTTTTTTTTTTAAAAAATTGCATCCCTTGTACTGACAAGCTCATTACTTTATTACTTAAATGGAATACAGTTGATTCTGGTAATTTTTAAAAGTAAAATATTCAAGTTAACATAGATAGTCAGACAAAATGAGACTTTAGGATATCAGAAATGTATATTTAAAAATAGGTTATGACGATGTAACCAAAACTTGATACCCTTTCATATAAGGTCTTCATTACAGCATATGGATACCTACATACATACATACATGTGCTGGCGTGCATATGTTCCTTGTTTTATACAGGAAAGTTCCCCTAAAAAAATCATGCATACAAGGACAACTTCACCCATGTGAATGACCCCTGCAGGTGCCCCAAAAAGCAGCGGGGTATGACAGTTTAGGGGGGCCTATTCTGCTTTACATTACAAGTATCTCTTATATTGAATCCACACATCATAAGGACCCTTACACTACGCTCGCCATTTCATTTGACATTAGAAACCAAATAACTGACACAAGGCAATGTAGTGATTAACCACCATTAACATCATGTGGTTATAGTTTCCCGGCAAATGTGGGCTTTTGGAGAAATACAGGTCTTGGGTTCAATCCTAGCTCTTGGCCAAAGGTGATTGTAATAGGTGCTCATAGCTTGGGACTAGGTCCGTGGGGAAGGGCCCTATTATGCTTTACATTACAAGTCTCTCTTATATTTAAACTTTTGGGAGAAGATCCTGTGGTCCTTTATATTAGTAGTAACTAACGTTATCCAATCAATATTTAAACATCAGCCACGCTGACATTCAAATCATAATTCAATTAACATCAATCATATGTAAACAAACTAAAACTAGACAAGTAATCAACAATCATGTTGCACTTGCAAGCATCAATGACCCATAAACATCATGAGATAAAAATGTCTTTTAGCAAAAATAGGTTAGACAACATTATTTCGATCATCGCCCTTTCAAGTTCACCCGTGTGCTATTCATTTTTAACTTACTTAATGTTTGGCCCACTAATTCACGAGATTAGAGCCCACCACCACACATACTCAAACCCGGTAAAGCCCTCGGAAGGTTAGGTTGGCCAGTTTAGAGTTGTTTGGACCTAACAAGAATTGAACTGCTATTTAGACTTACACGATACTCAAATTTTTTCTTATCCCAGAATTATGTGGGACGGGGATTGTTACAATAATCTTGTGTTTTGTTAAACAAGGTCCACAGCCAATTATTCTACATACCAACATCGCACAAATTAAACCTAAACTACACTAAGGCAAATCATTCCTAGTACTAGTATATGACAACAAATTAAAACTAACATCTTTAAACGCTCAAATTTCTCACCTGTACCAATGCGGGACAAATAATATTTTGTTTTGTTAAACAAGGTCCACAAACAAATTAAAGCTATATTAAGTTATGGAAACTCGCTCCTATTAGAAGTCTTCATGACATTAATCTTAGGTTAACAAAAAGTTGAACAAGGTCCATAGATAAAGTTTTGTTTTGTTAAACATGCTTGGTCCGCATCGCATAACAAACCTTCACTTAGCAAATAGGTTATACATCACTAGTTGAATCATCACTCTTTCAAGTTCACGTGTGCGCACTTGTGTGATTCATTTTTAACCTAACTTCAATGTTCCATCCACAAACTAGATTTAATAAATAATAATCTTTTACAGTATTAGACGAACTTACCTTCCTAAAGGTAATAGATTGTCAAAACTTGTTTGGAGTACCAAAAACTATGTTGCAAAAGATTGGACGATGTTGTTTAATATAGCGTTTTATTTTAGATACCATGGTTTGTGACCTTTTGGCTGACTAATCTACAGGGTTTGAAACTTTGAACCCACCATCACATAGACTCAAACGAAGTAAAGCCTTCCCTTTAACTTTTTCAGAAGGTTGGCGTGGCCACTCACAACACCTGAATTATAAAAGCCAAAAGCAATGGACTAGCCGAGGTTTCAACTAAAAAGTAGGGTGGAAGGGTATTAGTTAACCCACTACTTTGGACTAGAGCTCGAATTTCTTATCCCAAACCAACATGGGACGGATAAGATTTTGTTTATTAAACAAGGCCCACAACCAATTATTCTACATACCAACATCACACCAATTAAAGCTAAACTACACTAAGGCAAATCACTCCTAGTACTAGTCTATGACAGTAATGTTAGGCTAACATTTTTAACCGCTCAAGTTTCTCACCAATACCAATGTGAGACTATTAACCTTTTGTTTTGTTAAACAAGGTCCACATACAAACTAAAGCTAAACTAATTTATGGAAAATCACTCCCAGTACAGGTCTTTATGACATTAATCTTATGTTTACAAAAAGTTGGGCATAGTACTAAGGTCCACGGATAATGTTTTGTTTTGGTTTGTTAAACATGATCGGTCCGCAGCTAATCACTCTACATACCAACATCGCAGAAATTAAGCTAGTACTAGTATATGACATTAATCTTATTAGGCTAAAACAAATTTCAAAATAAAAATAATAAAAAATTAAAAAAAAAAAAAAAAAAAAAAAAAAAAAAAAAAAAAAGAAAGAAAGAAAGAAAGAAAGAAAGATGGGTATACCATTAGTTAAGTAGATGAGATAAAGATTTCATCCAATATAATCCCAAGACTTTTTTACATGTCGGACCAAAAAATCCCAAGAATTGCTGACGTCATCGTCATCTTGATTTTTAACATCACCAGATACAGATTCGAAACTTTGTTCTCCTCCTCCTCCTCCTAATGATGATTTGGTTTTAGATTCTAATTCTGCTACCAGGGTTTTGGAACAGATAATCTTTTGGTATGTTAAACAAGGTCCACTGACAAATTAAAACTACATTAAGTTATGGAAACTCGCTCCTAATACAAGTCTTTATGACATTAATCTTAGGTCAATAAAATATTGAACATAGTACTAAGTTCCACGGATAATGTTTTGCTTTGTTAAACACGGTCGGTCCGCAGCTAATCACTCCACATACCAACATCGCAGAAATTAAGCTAGTACTAGTATATGACATTAATCTCATTAGGCTAAAAAAAAAAAAAAAAAAAAAAAAAAAAAAAAAAAAAAAATGGGTATACCATTGGTTAAGTAGATGAGATAAAGATTTCATCCAATAATCCCAAGACTTTTTTAGATGTCGGACCAAAAAATCCCAAGAATTGCTGACGTCATCATCATCATCTTGATTTTTAACATCACCAGATACAGATTCGAAACTTTGTTCTCCTCCTCCTCCTAATGATGATTTGTTTTCAGTATTGAGAAATAACGGTGACCCTTGATGATTCTGCTACCAGGGTTTTGGTTTTGAGATTGAGATTGAGATGATGATAACGAGATTTGGTTCGAACCCTCTGAAACCCCCCCCCCCCCCCCCCCCCCCCCATTTTTTTTCTTTAGCCTTTTATGGACCTTTTCAAAACAATTTGAACCTATTGCCGAACATACAGTAAAAGGGACCATCCATCTTTCCAACACTTTCCTCCATATTTTCGGTCTTAGAAAACCGTTTGTTGTGGCAAATATTTTATAGAGATAGAAAATCCATCTGTTTAAGTTTGTTTTGTGCAAGAACAAGGACGGGTTGCAAACTATATAAATTTTTTAAAGATATCTTCACAAAGATTTATGTAATAATGTGTATTAATTACTTAAAATGAATTAAAAGAGAGGAAAGGTAGTGAAAGTGAAGTAAAGTAAAAGGGATGAAAGATAGTGAAGTAACACTGCGTTTTTAAGTGAAGTAAAAGTGTAACACAACTTGTTATGTCTCAATCTCAAGCTTAAGATCCGGATTTTATGTAGGATTTTAACAAGCTTAAGATCTTATAGGATCCCGATCTTGACCATAGGATTTTAAAATCTACTCTGATCCGATCTTACTTTTCTTGAACCACAAACTAAAAAACTACAAATTTAGCATCTACATTTTTATATAATTAAAAAAACATGTGATTCTTCTTAAACACTCCATATACATAATTGAGTTTTTCTAACTTGTGCCCTTAGGACACAGGCAAATGTACTTTTATGTAGGTCCTTATATACTTTTGGTGTACTTTTTGTGTGCCGAACTTGTCGCACAAGTTAGGAAAATCTTTCATAATTTAAGACAACATTTTCATGAAACATTCATATAATTTCGTGTTTATAATATATAATAATTTGTAGATTTGAATAATATTTCAAAGATCATTGAAAAATGTTATTATTGTAGGATCTTAGGATCCCGATCCGATCTTACGATCACGATCTTGCAAAGACGAAAACGATTCTAGGTAAGATCCCGATCTTAAAAACCTTGGTGTTAACTACTACTTTTAGTCTTTTACGATATAAGTAACAATTGGTAACATGAGTTGTGAAGTGTAACGACTTATGTGTAGGTATAATATTTAGTAGTTTAGTGATTTTAGATATCCACACATATTTTTATATAATAAAAGAATTACATCATTTCGGAGTGTTTTTGGAAAACCCTTCTCATTGAAAAAAAATTGGGCCATTAGGAGAGCTCAATTTCGCCACGTAAGGAAAATCATGTGATATGATTGGTTAATAAAAGTCAAAATTAAATTAATTTTGGTCAAACTTTAATAAATTTGGTGGAGAAATTTGGTTGACAAAAAGAACACATAAAAATATAGGTGTCAAATTTGTGAAAACAAAAACTTAAAAAAAAAAAAAAAAAAAGGAGGTAATTAATAAAACTTTAGTGGTTGATTTTTTAAAAATTATATAAGGTTAAGTGTAATATTATAAACCTCCATGTTTTTTAATAACTTTGGATTATAAACAAATGCCCCCTTATACTTTATACCCTTTAAACTTTATATCTTAGAAAATACAATGTATATGTTGTTTTAAAATAACAACATATAAATTTACATAAGATTATAAGTATCAATTTTTTACTATATACGTTCAATAAGGACTCATTTATTTCATTTTTAAAATAACCTACGTGGACACGAGTTTACATTTTAAATACTGCTAAATTACTGAGAACGGGAATATAACTATCAAATTGTAAGCACGGTTTACTTTAATATAAAAATAAATATACGCGATTGTACTTATAACAATGATTCATGTAATTCTTATTTATTTATATAAGGCTATCTAGAAAAACATTTTCATAAAGCATCAACATAACATCAACGCTCATTATAAAATGAATATACTTTAACTTTATCAACACACATTATGTGCTATAAAACTTGCATCTGTGTACAACATAATATCAGTCGTGAAATGTCAATAACAATATCAACATATTTGTCAGCTAAATAAAATTAAATCTTGAGTTACCTAACAGAAATTTTTATGTGTAAATTTCGTGCGTGCACGAAACTTATAACTATATAATTATATGCAATTACCTTTAAAGACACAATATTCAATATTAATACAAATATATTTTTTTTTGTCAAAACCTTGTGCGTGCACAGGTATTATAACTAGTATTTTAATATAGATAGTTATAAATAAACAAGGGGTACTATTGTTTATACTTAATACCCTCTTACCCCATATTTTACCAGATCTTAAGGGGTGTTTGGTTGGGGTAATGGGGGATGAGGAATGAAAAAGATAACGATTAAACATATTTTATTAGAAGCAGGAAATGCAATCATTATTAGTATTAGGTAATGAGGCATTACCTAGTAAATTAGGAGGTATGGTAATGATTACCCACCACCACCACCACCAGCCACCACCAGGTCCACCAGCCACCACCACCAGCAGCCACCACCACCACCAGTCACCACCATTAGCAGCTACCACAACTAGCAACCACCACCACCAGCACCAGCAGCCACCACCACCACCACCAGCCGCCACCACCACCACCACTACCACTTTGGAGGTTAATGCGTTTTTCTTAAACAAAGCACTATCAAAGATAATGATAATCTCCATTCCATTCCTTTGCATTTCATTTGCCTTTTCCTTTCCCATTCCTCATTTTGAACCAAGTGCACCCTTAGTATGTGTGTGTTTTCTTTCATGTAAAATAAAAAGCTATATGTGTGAAGGAGTGGTAAAAGATCCATTAAACTCGTGGTTGTCAAATAATAAAAAATAGAAAAAAAAATTGAGGAGAAGAAAAAATAAGTGTTGTGCGAAGGTTGAAGAAAAGTTCAAAAAAAAGAATAATAATAATAATATAAAAAATTTTAAAGGAAAGACAAAAATTGAGTTGAAGCTAATAAGGTGTTCACGTAACGAAGGAAAACCCGTCACCACACCCACCCTTAAGGGTGAAGGGTGTGGTTGAGGATTTTACTAAGCCACATTAGATTCACATGACCACTTTATCAATTTTTATCTCTTTCCCCCTATCCTTGTGGCTAGGGGTGTTATCGGGCCAGGGTGATTCGAGTTTTTAAATGAGAAATTGTGACCCGCAACCCGATCTTATAAAGCTATTGGGTTCAGGTTGGTTTGGGTTATCAAGTTGCTATAATTAATTCACCACAATAGAAAAGTACACCAAAAGAAATGTATAACGGAATTGGAGGCAAACTAGCAATAGGCTTGCAAAAAAAGAAGAGAAAAAAAAATATAGCTTAACTAAAATACTAGTTCCACCCAAAATAAAGATGTTTCATGTTTATTAGGCCTGGGTGTGTTGTAAAATAAATTACGGTGGCAGTAGTTGTTGAACATGTATCTATCTATATCTATCTATCTATCTATCTATATAGTATATAATAAAAATATGTTTTTTTTGAATTTCTGCCATATCATTAAAGCCATGCTGGCAATAAAAGCCACCTCACTAATGCCACCTCACTAATGCCATTGATTTCTCCTAGCCATTTTTACTCTAACATTCTTTTGACTTTCCCAAACCCTCATTCAATAGCAGCCGAAAATCAAGCCAAGGTTTACCATCTATTTCACCTTTCCCAATCTCAATAATCACGTAACATCCAATTGTTGTTTGAGATACTACCCTCATTCTTTCATCTCAAATTTCAACCTTTCCTGATCTCAAATATGTACAAGGTATAATTCAATCTTTATTTTTTTAAGTTGTTAGACCTTAATAACAACCGAAAATCAAGCTTATTCTTTTGAATTTCAACCTTTATTATCCAGTATTCAGTTTTTACAATTCACAATCAATATGAAATCAAATTGATTGAGTGTATAATTCACAATCTAATTGATTGAGGTTTTTTTGGGGGTATTATTGACAATCGATCAAGGAGTTAACACCATTGAAAGATGATTGGTTTATCAAGTTAATGATTATACGCTTATGGAAATTAACGGTGTTTAAAAATCCATTGGAAACTTGGAAGATTGAGATGGTTCTGCAAGACGAGAAGGCAATATATATACATTGTGTAGTTTCTGTTGTTCATGCATGTTAAATCTTTTGGTTGTTCAAGCATGTTTACTTTTGCTTATGTATGTAAACAGATCTCATAGGAGACCTAACCTCTTGTGGTAACATCGAGCATGCTATGGTTGATGGAAAAAAGCGCCCATTTATCTGTTTGGAGTTCAAGGATGTATTGTAAGTCATTTTCTAATACTTTGTTCTTTTATTTATTTTTTGTAATATTTGTTATTTAAAGGTTGTCAATTACTGGTGCCAATCGTAATTCGTAATGGGAACAAGCTTAGGAACATTACTTTGTGGAGTGACTATGCCCAACAATTGAACAACGCGTTAGGTGTCCAACAGAACCTAGGCCATGTTGTCATCATCCTACAGTTCATGAAACACAAGATCTATAAACGTGGGTCTTATTTGTGAAAGTTAAATCTATTACTCATTTTTCACTGTCATCGAGTTATGAAAAACATGTAAAAGTTTAAATAACAACATTACATGTATTCCAAACAGGTAAACTTGTTGTCTCAAGCATGTTTGGTGTTACAAAGCTGTTTATAAATGTTGACATTCTTAATATACACAAGTTTAAGAATCCGTGAGTTGTTTTAAACGACTTTGTATACACTTTTTCTTGTTAACTAACCTTATTTCTTTTCACATCTTGATTGAAACCCATGGTTTAGTGTGTTGACTTACCAAGACCATTTTTGACATATAATACCAGTCCATCGAAGTTTGGCGATCTTGCTAAAACAACAGATGGGTTAAAGGCTTCATTTTCAACATGTGTTGTGTTAACCCATAAACCCATGGTAAGGTTTGCTGATGTTAAATAATTATATGTAGTTGAGTTCCTTTAAAACTAACAATTAATTCTCATTCTATTGATGAGTAATAGTGTAGTACTTAAATAAATGTCTGTAGATGATGTGAAAAAATGACTTCTTTGCCAGGTATGTTAAGTAGTAATAATATAATACAGTAATGCACATAATATTCTATTCATAGTGAAGATTGACTTTATTAACTTTAGTTTTCTGTCTTGACGCAGCTATTTGGTGGCAGTGCATTGACGCTATAATTTGGGCCAGTTTTAGGGGCAGTATTCGTGCAATGGTGGTGCTGGAATGAACATTGGCAGTATGGGGCCTATTTCCAAAGTAAACTCGAAAGTCACCAGTAAATCAGTTATTTGGAATAAAAGTGTTTTGGCTAAATTTAACCCAACGTGAAAGGAGTAATTTGACCATATGGTTCCACCCGCGCTACTATATACATTAAATTGAAACATTATAGGATAATGATAATGTTATTAATGAGTAAAAATGGATGATCTTATGACTGTTTATTGTAATGTTGAGCTGCTAGATATTGACACAACAAAATTGTTCAACAGGAGTGAGGATCTCGGATTGGATGACTTTGAGGTCGAAAAGTGGGATGAAGAACACCTTTTTTTTCACCCTTTTGATATTTATGGACTATCATGTTGATTGTTGTTCAAGGTGCCATGTTCTTCGACATAACGCTATTGAGGATGAAGAACACTGATGATGAAGAACTTGCTGCATTGTAGTCAGAAATGTCTCTTTAAAAAAAATGTTAGTTTTTATATATATTGGTACTAACTTAGTATGTTTTATTGAATAACATGATGTCTTATCTGTCACCGGGGATAATATCACAGCACGTGAAGATGAAAAGGGTACAACCACCAGCCCTGGAAAATCAGAACTGCGAAAAGTGATTGATGTCAAGAATGATCTTGTCTTCTCTTCTACCAAAAAAACATTTGTTTCTCCAAAAAAAGGAAAAGGAAGAGGATTGATGATATGCCATTGGAAAAGCAGTTGCTTTTTACAAATAAATAATCTTTAATTGTCTTTTTATTTCGAGTCTTTTAGACCTTTGTTGTGTTTACCATTGGATTTTGGTTGTTACTTTCTTGTGTCAATGCGTTATGATACGCAACCAGATACTCTGTGATTGAATAATTTTATTTGGAACCGTAAGACTTGAACGATTATTATGATGTTGGTTGTTTCTTTACTTTCTGCATAGTATATTTATGATCCAGTATAGGTCCTCTTTATTTTTGAAAATAAAGACTGATATCCATACCACTTATTTTGGAACTATTCTAAGGTACATGTTTTTATATAAAGTTGTCCTCAGTGAATTGAACATCTAACTTATGTTATTCTTTTACATGTACTTACAGGTGAGTCGAATGGCCATGATTCTGCTTTCTTCATACAAGTTTCTCCAATACATCATATATGCGTACATTGTTTTATGTTCATGTAGCTTGAAAGAGCACGCATGCATAGTATTCATATGCTTTCTTTATTCAAAGAGCAGTCAAAATTGGTGTTTTGGATTTTCCCCATTATCTTTGAGTTTTGGGATAGTGTAACTATAATCATATTTGTACTCGGAAAATTTTGTAGTATGTCTCCATTATTGAAACAACTTCATTTTTTCGAAATTTATAATACCACCATTTCTTTACACTTAAAGAAGAATACATCCTGTGATGTTTTGTTCCACAATACGAATACCTATCCTTGGTTTATTCTTCTTTGTTATTTTTAACGTAGATTTAATGTTCTCTTTATATATCATTTTTTTATTATAGAAATGAACAATATTGTTTGAGAGTTAATATTAGTTGGTTTTTTTGTTTTATACTTTTTACGGTTATATTTTCTAACTTTTTATAAGCAGCCCGTGATTTATCACGGGTTTATAGGCTAGTATCAAATATACTTAAAAAGAATAACAATAGCCTAATCAAACAACCAAAGCACATCAGTAGTCTAAAACTTAAAAATCACCAACTTAATGTGGAAAAAACAAAGCTATATCAAAAAAGTTTTAATTGATCGACTAACTAAAAGTTTCTAACCTTTTATTATATAATATTTTTTGGGTCTTATCGGGTTGACCTGACAACTCGATAGTAAAAAAAACTCAACCCTAACCCGACACGATAACAATATCAGGCTATCGGGTTCGTGTGAAAATAACCCGATAAGATTTTTCAACCCAATTAAACCCAACGCTATAAGTCTTGTCGGGTTCGGATCGGGTCAACCTGAACCTATTGACACCTGCAACACCTTATCTATTTTTAGTTAAAAAAATTTATTAATATTTTTTATTATTAAAAATACCCCTAACACATCCACACACAATATACACTCACACAAAATAAAAAAACAATTTCTCTCTCTTTAAAAACATGTGGGACTCTAATGCCATTAGGGAAAAGTTTTTTTATGCTTGCACGTTTTCCCAAAATAAATGGTGAGGGATTCCTTGTGGTAAGGAGTGTTTCCCGAGGTCACACACTAAGAATGAGTTTTTGGAAACCATGTGTCTAGAGGCGTTCATCAGTTTGATTATCAGGTTGTTTGGTTTATTTGGTTCGATTAATTTCTTTTTTGGATGAAACCGAAAACCAATCAAACCGAGTTCAAATTAAATTAAACCGAATCTAAATACCCAAATTAGATAGTTCTTAATTATTTATTCACTTGACTATATAGATTTTTAGGGGGAGGGGGGAATAAAAAATAAATAAAAATAAATCAAAAAATTTATATTTATAGTAGAAAAGATTTTTATTTTTTTTATATAAATACATAAAAAGAAATATATATATTTATGTGAATTTGGTTCGGCTTTCATTTTGTTAAAATCATATCTAAACAAAACCGAATATTGAATTCGGTTTGGCTTTCATTTTGTAAAAATCATATGTAAACCAAAACCGAGTATTTAATTCGGTTCGATTTGATTTTGATTTTCGATTCTTATGAATATTACCAGATTTGTAAACACCCTACATGTGTCCCGTGTCCGTTTGTAATGGTCCGGTTGGCAACTGCCCAAAAGACATGAATCATGTTGGGCCACAAGACACAATATAATAGGCCAACAAATCTTCTTGACAAAACCCATAAAACTAGCCCATAAACCAAATATCTAAAAACCCTGTTCAATCTCTTCATTACACCGTTATCTCACTCGCTCTTTCACCTTCCCTACACCTCCCAAACAAATTATAAAAAAGAAAATGTCAATTTTTATTTCATTATCATTAGCTTCAACAATCTTCTTATGCAACTCCTCATCTTTAATTCCCAAACACCCATCCCTTCAGTTCATGTTTAACTTGTATATGTTTTTCTTAGGTTCTATTAGAAGGTTTTAAAGCATTGCAAGGTATATCAGGTCCACAAAGATTCCAAATTCACAAAGCTTATGGAGCGCCTGAGAGGCTGCCATCAGCTCATACATGGTTAGTGCTTTTTAGTCATTTTGCCATCTGGATCTTACATTCCTAACTCACGGTTTGTTTACCATTTTTTTCTCAGCTTCAATCAGTTAGAACGGTTACTTCTTGCGATCCATGAAGCTAGTGAAGGTTTTGGGTTTGGGAAGTCGTATTATTCCCATGTTGTGGTGTGAGCAATACCAGCAATTGTTTCAGCCATTGCTATGTTATGTAGATGTTAGTCTCTCCTCCTATTTTTCAATTTGCGGGTCCATCTTGACTTGGTTATCTTATATCTTTGGGTAACAAAATGAACAATTTGGTGGTGTCTTTTCAGATAAAGAATGAACATTGATTATGCATTGAGGGATGCCATTTGAAGAACGAGAGTCCCTGTGAAGAAAGGAGTCATGCATGTACAAGAAAGACGAAGAGCAAGTGGTTTTTGGCTGGCCCTATTTTGTAACATGGGAATGCGGTCTTACAGGTTGCTTTCGCCTCCTGTAGACTAGAATAAATTAATGAAACTTGAAAGCACAAAATATCCATAGGCTTCATGTAAATCCTAGCTTTTTTTGGTTGGTTGGTTTGTAGCTTTTGACGAATTCGGTTTTCTGATTCATATTACTAAGTATTTGAAGCTTTGTGAAACCATCTTTATTTCATTTATGTATTCTATAAGTTCCAATAACTCTTTGCGAATAGAAATAAATAAAGGCAATGCATAGTAAATTTGAGTCATCTCATGTCAAAATATGCTAAAAGTGAGAAAGTAGTAAAAATCTGAAAATTGACAATAAACTGGTCACATTCCTAACCAGGAACACAAACAATTATCTATGTTATTTTTGGATGGCCGAGTTCCCTATAACATGAATTCAATATTTATATGCCAAAACATTTCATTTTTGTATTTCTATAAGCTTAAATAAATCTCTGCGAATTGAAATAAGGAAGGCCGGACATAGTAAGAGATCTCAATCCCTCTCATTTTTTCTGACACGTCAGCTTTCTCTCTCCAGCGACTTTCAGACGATTGGGTGCCCCAGTAAGGTTTAATCGTAAATGCACAACGGTTTAATCTTAAATGCACAATGAAAAGTTTACTTTCTAATCGATCGAGTTCACGGCCATCATAAAAAAGAAAAGGGCTGCGATCGATTTCTCACACAAAGACGATCGACAGCAAATCGATCGCCTAAGTCGATCACAAGGTATTACTGCGTCCAGCCTAAAGTTAGTGAATTATATTTTTAATACGTAAATACTAATATAATATTCTCACCTCAAACAAAATTCACCACTCACCATTTCTCATCTATATTCATTTCAATCTAATTCTCATCCAACTTCAAAATGTCAAAGAAAAATACCCCACAATCAAAAAACTGACGATAACGACTACCCCAAAATGCCCCGAATATGAATTTCTCGCCGGAAAAAAACTTCGAGTTAACTGACATATCACCACAACAAAACCGGCCTATTCGCTTTCGTTCACAAAGTTTTGATTATCAATCACAACTAGCACAACGAAATCAAAACAAAAACCCGTTTTATGTTAACCGTCCTTTTGTCCCACCGCAACGTCCTTACCACGATTACCGGCAAGAACCTAGTGGGTCGTCATACCATCCAAACATGGACTTCATTTACCCTTCTCAACCGTATCAACTTTATTCCCCGATTCGAAGTACTAATCTTGACATGAATTTGGAAGATTATTTGCCGGAGTATAATACACAAAACTACCCAAGTAAAGATGCTTCGATGGGCCAAGGTTTGGGTCACGGTTCACACCACGGTTCGTTCCATGATTCCATTCCCGTTGATGATTCTGATGATGAGAAAACCGCTTCCGCGGAAGAGATGTCCACCATTAAACCAAATTAGCCATCAAGACGTGCTACAAAGGCCAAGGACAAAGGCAAGACGCCGGAAACAAGCAAGGGGAAAGCCAAGAAGCCCGTTGAGCCATGGACAAAGGAGGAAGAGGTGGTGCTTTGTAAAGCTTGGGTTTATGTGTCGGAAAACTAGGCGAGAGGAAACGCCCAGAACCGCTTCAAGTTTTGGGATTTAGTGATCGCCTACTTTAAAAAAGAAACTGGCAAAGATCGAACCTATGACTCCATCACTACCAAATGGAAGAGTAGGATTCGTAATAGGGTTGGTAATTATTGTGCTATCATGGAGAATATCAAGAATACCCATGGAAGCGGTGAGAATGATATCGGCGACACTTCAAAAGCTCTTAGAGAATACCGTATGACGTACGGTCATGATTTCGCTTTGGAGGAGTGTTGGGAGGTTTTAAAGGGTCATGTTGCTTGGAAGAACGTTGAGATGCCGGCTTTTCGAAACGAATAGTCGAAAGAAAACAAAGGGTTCTACCACTACATCTGGTTCAACCCATCTTCCTCCTCTCATGATGATGATGTTCCATCAGACTCATTTATGCAATCGTTAGCCAAAACTTTCTTCAAGACCAAGAAGCCGTCAAAAAGGGAGAAAGGTAAGAATAAGGAGGGTTTAGAAGATACTTGGTTACGGTTGAGGGGAAAAGAGCTCGAGATGAAAAAAGAAAAACTTGAGCTCATGAGGCTATCAAAACAGGAGTCCAACATAATCTTCCACAACACCCCAATCGACACAAAATTGACCGGCCGCCAACTAGAAGAATATTTGACGTAAGTTAAGGCAACAATCAAAGCGCGTTACAATTTAGATTATTAGTTTAAGTATTGTAGTGTTTATTTTAATTTCGTATTGTAATGTTTTTTTTTTTAAATTCATAGCGTAATGTTTTTTTTTTAAATTTGGTAATGTAATTTTTTATTTTTTATTTTTAATTTGAATGAATTTTAAATTTGTTGTTTAAAATGTTTGAAAAAAAAAGAAAAAAAAAAAAGAAAAGAAAACTTGGTATCGACTGGGGCATCCGGGTCATGTCAGGTCGCTGGAGAGAGAAAGCTGACGTGGCGCTGGATGACCCAGGTCATCACAGGTCACGATTGGGACTAGCCTTAGTAATGAAATTTTCCTATTGAAAAAGTTAAAACTTATGCCGCCTAAACTTTCAATATGATTAAAATTTTGGCGCTTAACTTGAATTTTCACAAAGTTAAGTGATGGGCGCCTATCCAAATTTCGTAAACTGTAATGTGGTTGGAAAACTTGAAATATATTCATCACAACTTCTCCCCCAAACTGACCACTCAAATCAACTATCTTAAACTCTTAATTGATTTCGTGAAGTAGCAATCGATCTCTTGAACGGATCAGCGTCTGGATAAAAAAAATATCTTATGTCCTAACGTTATACGAATAATGATGGACCAATTCACGAACGGAGCAGAAATCGATGGATCTAGTATTTCACTGAGTTGAGTGGCTTGTTCCCTGAAGAAGATGGTTTTCTTTTTACGTTTATAAATTCAAAGAACAAACTTTTTTTTATCATTGGCAGAATCACAACTTCGGTACACTCTAACATATTTATTCCTGTAATTTTTTTTTTTTTTATGTGTAACCCAGGAAAAACTAACTTTTAAAGAACAATTCTCCTTTTGGTGATTACATCTTGTACTTGGAGGAAGCTCCACTTGATTGGTGAGAGTTTTTGGTTTTTCAGTATTTTTATTTACTTTCTCTTCTATTGGATTTCTCACAAGTTTATGCAAAGGCATTAGCTGGTTTGGCAAAATAATTTCACCTCATTATTCTCATGTAAGTTGCACAATAAGTATGTTATTGACTAAGGTCTTGGAACTGATTTTGTTGTTCTTCATTTGCAGATAACAAATCGGAAATCAAAGAAGACCAATTTGGCATACCTACAAAAGATTTACTGGTTTTAGTGTATCTAAGTATGTTTTACTTGTACTTCTTTTTTCATATGTAGTTGACTAGTTTCTTAATTGTATAGTAGAACATATTGGCATGTTATGTACTTCGATAAGGCCTATCATAAAAAGACAATTAAGTTTTACTAAGTTGAATTAACATGTTTTTGTTAGAAACTCGAGGGCCTTTTAGGCTTATATTTGATGAAGAGGTTGTAAGGGAAATTTATGAAGAGATAAACACTTAGAGAAATTTTACAATGTTATTGATTGCTTGAATCTTGCTTGATTTTCTTAGTACACAAATGGTTACAACCTTACATATTTATACTACTCCATGGAAGTTTCTACACACTAGATATTTCCATGGATATGTAAATATCTAACATCTAGATATTTCTTTTCATACTAATATCTAGATATTTTTACATATGGTTTGGGCCTAACTATTTTATTCGGGTAGCCCAATTACAAATTTGGATCAAATCAAGTTTATGATCCAACACCCCCTTTTAAACTTGATTTACCGACTCCAAGCATCATTCGTTGTCTTGAAAAATCTTTCTCGTTGATCGGCTTGGTGAGGATATCTGCAACTTGGTTTTCGGACCTCGTATGTATCACTTGGACATCTTTCCTTGCAATGCATTCTCGAATAAAGTGATAACGAGTGTTAATATGCTTACTTCGATCATGGTATACTGGATTTTTTGCTAAGTCAATGGCCGACTTGTTATCCACGTAGATCTCAGTCGCATCTTCTTGTTCCATGTGTAGCTCATTTAGCATACTTCTAAGCCAAATTGCGTGACATACACACGATGTTGCAGCTACGTACTCCGCTTCACAACTGGACAAAGTAACAATAGGTTGCTTCTTTGAAGACCATGTAAAAGCATTGTTACCCCGGAAGAATACGAATCCTGTTATACTTCTTCCATCGTCTTTGTTTCCAGCCCAGTCACTGTCGCTATATCCAACCAGCTTGAAGTCTTCACTTGTTGAATAAAACATGCCGTAGTCTACGGTACCTTTGATATAACGGAGAATCCTCTTTTCAATCTCCAAATGCTTTGTCGTAGGATCTTCCCTGAAACGACTAATTAAACCAACCGCAAAGAGTATGTCAGGTTTTGTACATGTCAAATAGCACAGACTTCCAACGAGACTCTTGAATTGAGTTGAGTCTACCGCTTCTCCTCCGTCATGCTTAGAAGGCTTTGCCTTATGTTCTATGGGGGTGCCAACTGGATTGCACTTATCCATGCCAAACTTCTTTAATATCTCCTTGGCATATCCTTCTTGATTTATGAAAATTCCATCATCCGTCTGCTTCACCTCAATGCCAAGATAATAAGACATAAGTCCTATGTCTATCATCTCGAAGTCTTTCGTCAATGAGCTCATCAATCATACTCTGAGAGTTTCCTGTAAAGATCAAATCATCCACGTACAAGCAGACGAGCAGTATACTTCGATTTGCAAATTTTACGTAAAGTGCATATTCACTTAGGCATTTAGTAAAACCATGTTCTTGGAAATACTTGTCAATTCTAGTATTCCAAGCACGTGGTGCCTGCTTTAGACCATATAAGGCCTTCTTCAACCTTAGCACTTTACCTTCTTGCCCTTTGGCAACATGTCCATCTGGTTGCTCCACATAAACTTCTTCTTCAAGAAGTCCATTTAGAAATGCAGACTTTACATCCATTTGGTGGATTTTCCACCTATATTGAGCAGCAATAGCAATAATCATTCTAATAGTTTCTAAGCGAGCAACAGGAGCAAATACCTCTTCGTAGTCGATACCATGCTTCTGCTTGTAACCTTTTGCCACAAGTCTTGCCTTGTACTTTTCCACTTCGCCTTTGGCGTTTTTCTTGGTCTTGTATACCCACTTGACTCCAATAGCCTTTTGACATTTCGGAAGGGTCGTCAACTCCCACGTATCATTCTTCACTATTAACTTTATCTCCTCGTCCATGGCTTGTCTTCATTTCTTGCTTTTCATTGACTCCTCAAAAACTAAAGGTTCACAATCAGCGTATAAACAAGTAAGGGGTATCTCGTCAGTTACCTCGTAGAGCTCCTGCAAACTTCTTGTCTTCGGTTCTCCTTCACTTGAACTTGAAGGTGATTCTTGGGTTGGATTTGGACTTTGAGGTTGTTGGACTTCCTCACTTGATTCACCCGTCTCTTCTTCGTCAGTCATAGGAAGAAAGTCATACCTTTCATTTTCCTTAATGCTCCAATCCCATGTCTCTTCTTCATCGAAATCCACGTCTCTACTCACTACCACCTTCCTTCTGATTGGATTATAGAGCTTATAACCTTTCGATTGCTTGTCGTAGCCAACAAACACACGCTTCTCACTTCTATCATCAAGCTTTAATCGCCTTTGGCCGGGAACGTGGACATATGCTATGCTTCCGAATACTCTTAGGTGAGAGACGGTGGGCTTCATCCCATTCCATGCTTCTTGTGGAGTCTTGTTATCTAAACTCTTTGACGGACACCGGTTCAATAGATATACTGCACAATCAACCGCCTCAGCCCAAAACTCCTTTGGCATCTTCTTACTTTTTAACATGCTTCGGACCATATTGAGAATGGTTCTATTCTTTCTCTCAACCACTACATTTTGTTGTGGGGAGTAAGGAGCCGTTAGAAATCTCCGGATCCCATTATCCTCACAAAATTTGTTAAATTCTTTTGATAATAATTCTCCACCTCTATCGGATCTCATTGATTTAATTTTTAAACCTTTCTCTTTTTCAACCATAGTTTTAAATGTTTTAAAAGTTTCAAAAGCTTGAGATTTTTCTTTTAGAAAATATACCCAAGTTTTTCTTGAAAAATCATCAATAAAGAGCATAAAGTAGAGATTCTTACTATAAGAGGGTGGAGTAATGGGACCACACAAATCCGTGTGAATTAGATGTAAAGGCTCCTTAGCTCTTGATGTTGCTTCTTTCGGGAACGAACTCCTAGCATGCTTCCCAAGAAGGCATCCTTTTCCTTTCACCGGTGCCTTTGATTCATTTCCAAAGGTGACGTTACCTTTACTTTCTTTCATCTCCACGAACAAGTCTTCTTCACCCGTCATATGGTTACTTGTAGCGGAATCTATATGCCATGGCTCTATCCTCTCTTCTTGTTCGTCATGTCTTGCCATTAGCAAGGTAAGCTCATCTCCGTCTTCTACCTCCACAATATTAGCTTTTTCTTCCACTTGTCTTGAGCTAGTACACTCATTGGCATAATGACCATATTTACGACAGTTGTAGCATTGTATTTGAGGCTTACCTCCTTTTTGAGATTGAAAGCCTCTCCCACGACCTCTTCGATATGAAGACCATTGGTTTTCATCTTCTTTGTTGACATCTTCTCTTCCTCTTCCTCGTCCTCGGCCTTGGAACCCACAACGACCTCGAAAAGTATCTCGTCCTCGTCCTTGCTCCTTTCCATGTAGAAAGTTCTTTTCTCTTTCTTTGAAAGAGACCTTTGAGTATAAAGCTTGCTGATGAGTGTCTAAATACTCATCATTTTTGTACTGTTTAAACTGCAAAAACATCTGAAAACACTCAGAAATGTATCAAAATGATAAAAATATCACAAATAAGTGTTTTATGTGTTTTAAATGCAAAAATATCAAAATCTGGTGAAAAACGTATCAAATTTGCATAATTGGCAGTTTTAGTCCCCCAAGTTTCAAAAGTTGTCAAAAACAGTCCCTGGTAAATCTAAATA
The DNA here is from genome assembly GCA_019973895.1 of Chrysanthemum seticuspe. Taxonomy (NCBI): domain Eukaryota; kingdom Viridiplantae; phylum Streptophyta; class Magnoliopsida; order Asterales; family Asteraceae; genus Chrysanthemum; species Chrysanthemum seticuspe. The sequence goes on along the minus strand of BPTQ01000006.1, from coordinate 5,449,963 downwards.
AAGAGAAATGTTATTCAAGGTCCCTGAAATATTCTAATTTGTCAAAAATGGTCCTTGAATAAATCTTTTGTAAAATGGCAGAAAAGGTCCTTGAACTTTTGAAATTGTCAAGTTTGGTCCCTGGAATTTTGAAAATGTCAAAACAAGTCCTTGTACTTTTGAAGCTTGTCAATATTGGTCCTTGTATTAACTTTGAGAAAATTACAGGAATGGCCCCTCAAGTTTGGAAGAATTACAAAACTAGTCCTTGTCTACTAAGCCTTGTCAAAATTAACAAAGACCCCTTTTGAATTGTGACCCCCCTGCCATTTTGACCTTTGACCCTTTCCCTGTTTTGACCCCTTGGTCAACACCCAGTCAAACACCCAAACTGCTTTCCCTCCCAAGCAGGTCTCCTTCCCCACTTGCCCTGTGCTCCTCTGCAACACCTCACCAAAGCACACTCACCAATGCCTTATCACCTTATCCCCCACTCATCATCACCCTACACCTCCACCCCCCCCCCCCTACCTGCAAATTCAAGCCTACAAGTCAAACTTGCACTTCCCGCCAAAATTGGTCAAACAGGCAAAACACTCAAAGTTCTCCCATTGGCTCAAAAATTGGTGGGATTTACTCTAAAGGACACGTGGAAGCTTTCAAAGCTATAAAAGAGAGAGGAGGAGCTGAGAAGAACAGTAGCTAGTTTTTATTTTATTTCTTTAATGTCGTTTTTTTTTTTTAGTTTAAGCCAAATGTTGTAATTTCAAGTTAACTTGTATTAAAGTAAGCCATTATAGTGAATTAAGACCTTTTTCAAGTGTTAATTTCAGTTTTGCTAAAGTTTCATGTTTAATGTCCACTGTTAAAAAAAATAGTTTCCAATTCCTGTATCAAAGATGTCAAGTGGCTTTGTTTTCCCTCAAGACAGTTAATTTAAGCTTAACAAAGCTTTTTGTAAGTTTATGTTTGTTTTAAATCAACTCATACTCAAATTCACTTATTTAGTCAATAAAAGTCAATCCGGGTCAAAAGATGGAAAGTCAAACATAATCTTGGTTAAAGTCTGATTGGAATAGGTATTTGAGATTAGTTTAAGCTTATTTTGTGCACTACATTTGAGTTTTGAGCAAGTCTCCTTTAAATTTCAGTTTCAAAAATGATTTTGAGTTATAAAGTAGTGTTTGGTTCAAGCTTATTTAAGGGTCTAAAATCACTTTTTACCCATTTTGACTCTTCAAGTCAAACATGTTTCAAGGTATTAGTTGATGTTTAAAAGGTCTTAACCTGTTTTTACAAGAGTTTGCAAGTTTGGTTTGAAAAAAAAAGCTCACTTCATTTTTCTGTCTGCACACAAACAGCAGCCTAGGCTGCTGTTTCAACCCCTTTTTCACAGCTTATTTTTGATCAAAATCTCTTCCAAATTGTTTTTCTAGGATCCTCATGTACCCAACTCGACATAGGATTAGTTAGTTTGCTTTTAGGAATAGTCTAGCTTAGTTAAAATTGCTTTAAAATCTGTCAAAAACCCATTTCAGAATCTGTTTTTGCAGCCACTGCTGTCCCACATTTCCAGCTTATTTTTTGTGCTTTTTAGTGCTCCATTCAGCTTATTTAGGTATCCTTAGTGCTTATTAGGTGACATAGATTAGGTATACCAGTTTTTAGCTTATGTTATGCTTATTTAGTGCTTATTTAGCTTGTTAGAATAGCTCATCATTTCCTTGTATGCTCATTTCCCTTTTAGCTTAAGATGTCCATTTATCAACTGCTTATGCTTCCTAAACTGCTTATCTCCCTCATCCTTTAGCTTATATCATTTTGTTTCTGCTTATTTCTGTATTAAAATGCTTATTTACCTGATTCTTAGTGCTTATTCATGGTTTTCATTTAGCTTGAAAATCTGCAAAAGGGTGTTTGTTTTTTTTTTTTTTTTTTTTGCTAACTGTTGGAAAGAAGCAGTCCTAAACTGCTTATTCCAAAGTTTTTAGACAAAGTATTTTCACAAAAAGTGCTTAATTTGGTCCTATAATTAAGTTTCAAAAAGAAAATTTCAAAAAAAAAATAGTTTGCAAAAAGGTGCAGGGGTGGGATTCGACCCCCTGACCTCTTGCCCAAAGACACAACACCACACCACATAACCAGTCGCCCTAGGGTCTTTGATCAGTCATACTTTGCACTAGTTAATATTTATATACCAGTTTCAGTTTTAAGCTTATTAGCTTATATTAGCTTTTTAGTTGCTTATTTCGTATAGTAGTACCCAACTTTTTCATTTTTCTTAAAACCAGTTCTAGTTAAAGTATTTTTAGTGAAAATTTTAGATTTTTCTTAAATCATTTAATATTTTTTATAATTAAATTAGATTAAAATAGTTTTTAATTCGTAATAAATAATATAAAACTCAAAAAAATATTCCGCTTTTTCCTAAAATTTTCTTTTATCATATAGTACGTAATAAAATTAGTTTTACATTCGTAGGCCTTTTATTTCACAAATTTTACGTTTTATCTTGCGCTCCAGCGTAATTTTTGTACATAACGCGCGTTTTCATTTTAACTCGCGTTTTTAGATAATTTAAGTTTACGTTTTAGTTAAAATAGTTTATTTAAGTTATTTTGTTTTATAAAATAAACGTTCATCGATCTGTAAAAATAGTGATAGCGTTTATTTAATAGATTTGATCTTTTTAATTTCCTTTAATTTGCATTTAAGCCCCTGTAGTTTATGGGCTTTTCCTTAGTTATAATCATATCACAATCCTTTTTTCCGTTCAAATCTCCCTATCACTTTACGTTTGACTATTCTCGCACAGCTCGTTGGGACTTAACGACCTGGGGAAACACTATACTCTCCTGATCTTCATTGAGTTGGTGTGTGAGCTGTTTTAAGTTCCTTACGGCTGGTCATTCACAAGTGATCAGCTCGCGTGAGAAAACTTGACGGTTTCGCACCAATCACTTGCTCCAAGGGTTCTTTCCCCCTTCTTTTCTTCAACTTCTTTTCATGGGCTTGTAAAGATCCCATGAGTTGATCAATGGTCATAGAGTCTATGTCTTTTGATTCCTCTATGGCCACGACAATGTAATCAAAGCTTGGGGGCAAAGAGCGAAGAATCTTTTCTATCACCCTTGTGTCACTCAAGCTTTAACCATTTCTCTTCATTTCATTTGAAATGGTCAAGACACGAGTGAAATAATCCGAAATGGTTTCCTCCATTTGGAGTTTTTTGAACTCTCCTCTAAGAGTTTGAAGACGTGCCTTTTTCACCTTGTCGATTCCTTTGAAAGCATTTTGAAGGAACTCCCACGCTTCCTTGGAAGTAGTTGCGTTTGCAACTTTCTCAAACATCGCATCATCAAGACATTGATAGATGAGTGTAAGAGCACTTTGATCCTTCTTTCTTGCCTTTTGCAACTCCACCCTTTGGGCGGCATTCATGGAACTTTCATCATCTACTTTCTCAACACCTTTCTCAACCATCTCCCATGCATCATGTGAACCTAGTAACGCCTTCATTCGAATGCACCAACTACCATAGTTGTCTTTGGTTAGACGAGGAAATTGGAACAAGTTCATCATGCTTGACATCGTGATTTCTAGCTCTGATACCAATTTGTTAGAAACTCGAAGGCCTTTTAGGCTTATATTTGATGAAGAGGTTGTAAGGGAAATTTAGGAAGAGAGAAACACTTAGAGAAATTTTACAATGTTATTGATTGCTTGAATCTTGCTTGATTTTCTTAGTACACAAATGGTTGCAACCTTACATATTTATACTACTCCATGGAAGTTTCTACACACTAGATATTTCTATGGATATGTAAATATCTAACATCTAGATATTTCTTTTCATACTAATATCTAGATATTTCTCATATTAATATCTAGATATTACAAAATATTTCTAGATTATTCCACTAGATATTTCTATATTATATCTAGATATTTTTACTTATGGTTTGGGCCTAACTATTTTATTAGGGTAGCCCAATTACAAATTTGGATCAAATCAAGTTTATGATCCAACAGTTTTAACTATAGTTACCAAGTCTCTTGAGAAGGAGTAGCCTGAATATGGATTAAAAATTAATTTAGTTGACACTGTGTATGATAGATTGTAGTTGACTTCCTTACAAGTTTCTTAACATGCCTTGTATGCTCAAATAGTACTTATAATGTAGTTGTTCTTGTGTCTTATATCTGTTCTTTGCATGACACAGTTAGATCACAATTATGCAGATGAGGCGTTGATACATTCTGAAAGGTTTCTATATTGCTTGAAACACTTGATTTGTTGTACTTTTAGATATCTTAGTATATTTAAGGATGCAAATTACTAGTCATGATACTATTTCTATGCAAGTGTGGATGGAATTTATGTGTTTGGTTACTTAAGACAACAATGATCCTAATTTTATGCAACAAAAAAGGAGATTATAATGATGTACCACTTTTTTCTCAAATATTCTCCCAATATCTTCATGATCAGGAAGGCCAAGTCATCTTGATACTAAATTAACTTTGTAGATGTTTAGTTAAACTGAAGACATATATGATTTGCAGGATTGCAGGGTATGGACATAAAAAAAATAGTTATGATTGAAGACAACATGTGGAAACTTGTGCCTAAGCACCTCATTTAATGAAGATACCACTCTGGTGGATTGCTAGCTCGAGAATATGCTTAATAAGTAACACATAAAACTATTTGTACATATGTTGTTGATGCACCAACTTGCTTTTAGAGCATCCAAGTGTTAGCTATGTTGTAGTTTTACTACCTTATTATTGACTGAGTTATAGATTAGCCACTCTATAGATTGCATTCTGAAGATATAGTAATTAAATTGATTATATTTGTGTTTTTATGTTTGGAATCCTTTCGCATTGAGAATCATATGAATTGTGTTGTTTTGGGGCTATATTCTGAAAACGGTGATTATATTGCGACTAATTTACCCAACAATATGGTTGATCAGTGACTTTTACACACATCAAAATATTTGTGAGTAATTTTACCCATCAAAATTTTGGGTACATCTAAAACTTTTACCCTCGTTTTCTACACACGAATATATATGTGGGTAAACTACTACCCACGATTTACCCATGATCACACCTATGTGTATTTCCAGGGGTGTTCATGGGTTGGGTAATATCCGAATAAACCGAAAACCGAAACCGAACCGAACCGAAAATAACCGAACCGAACCGAACTCGTAACCGAACCGAAATTGCCAAAACCGAACCGAACCGAAATAAAAGTTTGGTTTTCGGTTCGGTTATGGTTTTAGCAATCCAAACCGAAAACCAAACCGAAAACCGAAATTAAATAAATATATATATATATTTTTATATATTTATATTAAAAAAATATATTAAAACTCTTTTATAATATATATATAATATTTTTAAGCTTGAAAATTATTTTTTTTTCAAAAAATATATATAAATAAATGAATAAATTATTAAATTTAGGTAATTCGGGTTATTCGGTTTGGTTTTCGGTTATTGGGGGTTCGGTTTTCGGTTCGGTTTAGTTAAATTTGAATTCGGTTCGGTTTTCGGTTATACCCAGAAAAAAAAAATTAACCGAACAAACCAAACCGAACAAACCGATAACCGAACCGATGAACACCCCTAGGTATTTCCGTGGTCTTTTGTAGAATCCTATGGAAATTACACCCACAAACTTATTAGAAATGCCCACCTAAAATATCATGGGTAAAAATACCCATAGAGTGAACAATAGTGAGTAAAAATTTAGCCTCGGAGGATATACCCATGTTAGTCCGTTTGTGGTAAATTCGTGGGTATTCGAAATTACCCACGAATTTAGACCCTTTACCCACAAATTTGGTTTGTGGGTATTTGACAGATTTCTTGTAGTGTTATAAGGTTTTGTTACCCGATAACCCGATATAGTTATCGGGCCAGGTTAGAGTTGAGTTATTTTTTTTATCGGGTGAACTCGATAAAACTCAAAATATAATTTTTAACAGTTATTTTACTAAAGTTGTATAAGCACACTAGCTTTTTACATTTAGACAACGCATGAGTGTTAACATACTAATAGGTTGTTTAGTTCAATTGGTTTATACATGGCATATCATTTAACTATTAACATACTGATAGTTTGTTTAGTTCAATTAATTGTTAAGTTTAGTTCAATTAATTGTTAACATACTAATAGTTTGTATAGTTCAATTGTGCCCTTAATAGCGCAGAGTTGAGCTAGAAATTTTTGGTCGAGTAGACACAGTATGATAAATTTTAAAAACTACAATATAAATTAGTACTTAGGAGAGCGAACTACAAAAAAAGAAAAATATTATCAAAATTTTACACTACAATTTTTGTCACTAGAGAGGCACCTGCCTCTTGTGCCCCTCCCCCCCCCCCCCCCCCCCTCCCTCTCACCTCCGCCAATGACGCCTCCACTAATTATTGCCTATAGCTACAGTTTTTTCATATTTTCTTTGTATAAAGGCTGCTGGTATATTTATTTGCTTACTAGAATTAGTTTTTTAGCTTCTTTTTTTCATATGCCTGCCACATTTCATTATTTTTTATTTGTACAAATTCTAATATTAAAAGCCATAATCCTAGTTAACTCATTATATATTTTTTGGCCCGTAACTTATTCGATGGGTAAAAAAACTAAGGAACCCGATTAACCCTGCCCCGATAAACCAGATAACCCGAAACCCGACCCGATAACTTTGTCTATGGTTGAATATATTTAATTTACTTTCATATTACTTGGATTTCTTTTTTTTACATGCTGATAATGAAGGCATCCTCCTCTTCTAACCTCTCGGTGCTAGTGTTGATAAACCTTATATGCGTCCTTCAACGTTATTATTGTCGCGTCTTTCGCTTTAGTCATCGCGTATATCTCTTGAACGACTTCCCGTTTGAGTCTTGATATATCAATAAAATCTTATTAGAATAATTAACATTCATTAGTTAATCAATAGAAATTATGATAGCATTCACTAATAATCATTTATTATGGATTTATTCGCTTGATACGTTAACACACATTTAGTTAACATTCTTGTGCGCTCTCGATATTATCAATGCAAGTTATTCCTATGAGTGGTATGGTTTGATGATGAGGGGTAGGTTTGGTGATCCAAGCACCATGAACATGAGTCATGGTTAACATTCATCAATTAACAATATGTACTAATATGTTGCCATAAGAATTTATTGGTGTGTGTTGGGCCTTAAGGTTTCAAGCAAGTGACCAACTATCAAAATAATATATAGGTTGGGCCTGTAGTTATTTGAATTTAATAACATGAAATATCATAAATTAAACGCAAATAACATCAAAGTAATGTGGAAGTGTAATGAACATATATCATATAATTAATTAACCAAACATATATCATATAGTTAAATTTCAGCTACAATATTTCTTTCTTAATTTTTCTGGCGAGTAAAGCTTCCATACACTTTTCTAAGACGGAAACTGCCTCCTGCCGCCGTCGGCCGCCACTAGTGACCGGAATTTCTTTTTCGGTAGTATCTGAGTATACTTGTATATATCCTTTTTTATTTCTTTTGTTATTTCTTTATAGAGTCTTGTTTTTATTAGCTAATTTTACATTATGTATCGTTCCCCTTTTAGCTTCTAGTGCCTAAGACTTTGGTGTTTTTAAGTTATTTTAAACCAAATATCCATTCCTGTAACCTAAGTTATTTGGATTTAATTTGAAACAATCAATTGAAAAACTATAAATTAGAGTAAAATACACCATTCATCCTTATACTTGTACATGATATATGAATGGTGCATTTATAATGTACATTATATCCACTAACCTTTAACCATCTCGAAATTATCTGAAGTGTTAAACATTGCTTTTTCTTCAACAACTAAAACTGCAACAATTAACAAACACAATTGAACTCTAAGATGGAATATAAAACAATTTTTTTTAAATAAAGTTATAAAAAATTAATATTTTGGGACAGATGAGGTAAATAAAGTTAGGGTAAACATAAACAAACCTATTTACTTAGAAAAATCGGACAACACAACAAATTCAAGACTTTAGAAAATTAGGGTTTCTTGGAGCTGGACGAATGTTGTGTAGGGGAAAGCGATTTATGCAAATAGGGTAGATGGTTTGGGGAAAGGCGAGAAATAGTTGGAGAGGTTGGGTGGACATAAAAGGACCAACTATGTAATTGCGTTGTTTTTGAAAATAAAATTTGAAATGATGAAAAGGCCCCTGCAGCTAACGAGAAAACTAACGAGCGTTAGCAAAAAAAAGGACCAAATACATAATTAGTAAAAAATGTTAGGATTAAATATGCGATTTTGAGAATTTGGGACTAAAAGCGTAAATCAAGGTGAGTTAAGGGACTAAAGATATAATTTACTCTTTTCCTTATAAAGAAATTCTTAAATTAAAATAAATGGGGTTGAAGACAGAGGATGTTATAGTCATATAACTTTAACCAAAGACCGAATATGTAGGCCAAAGTAAAAAAAAAAATAACAATAATAATAATTGCACTATTAAAGGGATGAAAAATGATTGGGGGTTTAAATGTATTACTAAATTTATGCCTAAAGTGATGTAGAAATGTTTTATTGGTTTGTGAAGTAGTGAGTCCGTGTACTATAACCAATAGAGTGATGACACATACGATTAGGCATGTATTTAGGCCAACGAGTTAGACATTGGCTAAAACGCAAGAACAAAAATGCAATTTACTACGTATTACTTTGAATGAATAAGCAATTTCCAAGAGGATGTATTGGTTTGAGCCCGGTTGCTTATTCTTTTCTTGTTGAATCTTATCTTTCTTACTCATTGACCAAAAGACCATATGAATGGCTCGTCTTTCTTTTTCAAATAGTGAATCTTATCTTTCATTTTCATTGACCAAAAAGACTAAATGAGTGGCTTTGTTTCTCAACAAACATAAAACACATCACTGCAGCAGCATCAGCTGGAACTAGTTTCTTTTCTTCACATAAACTCTTTCAACCATATCAGTTTCATCATAATTTACACCTTATCTATTACTTTTATTCAATGGCATCTTCTTCTAATTCATCTGAACCAAAAAAGAGGTTCAAGTATGATGTTTTTATAAGTTTCAGGGGTGAAGACACCCGTAAAAACTTTGTCGATCATCTTTATCATGCTCTTAACGATAAATGCATTTACACTTACAAAGATGACGAGAAAATCCAGAAAGGAGAAAGGATCAGCGATGATCTCTTCAAATCCATTGAAGACTCCAAATTTTACATCATTGTGTTTTCCAAAAACTACGCTTCTTCGTCTTGGTGCTTGGAAGAGCTTGTCAAGATTATGGAGTGCCAGAAGATGGATGAGCACACTGCTTACCCTGTATTCTATGACGTGGAACCCACTGAAATCCGCAAACAAATTGGGGCTGTTGGTGAAGCTTTTGCTAAATATGAAATTGAAGAGGCTGCTGGGAAATGGGGAGAGGCTTTAAAAGAAGCAGCCGATCTGGCTGGTTGGGAGCTGAAGAACACTCTTGATGGGTAATTTAATTTCTTTCATCATATCTATGTGTGCCATGTTCATTAATTTTGTTTCTTGCTAATATGTGTTTAAAAAGGATCATGGATGAAAGATTATTATTATTATAGTATTATGTTTCTACTCGCATAATTGCATATGTGAATGTATGCTAAACAGATCTTGTTTTTACTTACACACAGGCATGAAGCTAAATTTATTAAAAAAGTTGTTCAAGAGATATCACTAGAGTTACGCACCATCAATTTCGGCTTTGATGAAAACTTAGTAGGCATGGAGACCCGAGTAAGGAATGTTATTTCATCTTTGGAAGTTGGTATTGATGAAGTTCGCATGATAGGGATCAAGGGCATGGGAGGGGCTGGGAAGACAACTACAGCGAGAGCTGTTTTTGATCATATATCTAATGATTTCGAAGCTAAAAGCTTTGTAGAGAATGTGAGGGAAGTTTCCACAACTTTGGGTTTGAAGAAATTACAAGAACAAGTCCTTTCAGATGTGCTGAAAGAAGACGTCACAGTGAATGGTGTTACTCATGGGAAAAAATTGATGAACGAGAGGATGTGCGGCAAAAAGGTTCTTCTTGTCTTAGATGATGTGGATCACATAGAACAACTTGAGGCGTTGGCGGGTGATCCTAACTGGTTTAAACCGGGAAGTAGAATTCTCATTACAACCAGAGATGAGCAAGTGTTGGTAGCTTACAGAGTGCATTTGATTCATGATATCAATCTCTTATCAGATAAAGAAGCAATTTGTCTCCTCAGTAGATATGCATTTCGAAGGGAGATTCCATCTCAAGGATACGAAGAGCTATCACGAAAAGTTGTACTATATGCTGCTGGTCTTCCCTTAACAGTCAAAGTCCTGGGTTCATTTCTATGTGGGAAAGATATGGTTGAATGGGAAGATGCCATCAAAAGACTAAAAACAATTCCCTTGAAGGAGACTCTAGAAAAGCTAGAGCTAAGCTACATCAGTCTAGAGGATGAATATAAGGAAATATTTCTGGACATTGCATGCATATTGAAAGGAGAGCGCAAAGAAGATGCAATCACCATTCTTGAAAGCTGTGGATTTCATGCTAGAAATGGTTTAAAAGTTCTTGAGCAGAGATCTCTCATAACCATTTCTTCCAAAAATAATGAGGAGTATTATTTGGGCATGCATGACCATATAGAAGAAATGGGAAAGAACATTGTTCGTCGTGAGCATCCCGATGAGCCTAACAAACATAACAGATTGTGGATTAGAGAAGAAATTGTAGATATATTGGCTAATGACAAGGTAAAAATCAGTTTACTTGTAAGGTGGAGAAAACTAATGCATTTTCATCTGTTCTGACTTCTGACATTGTTTTTGGATTGCAGGGTACTGAAGCAACAAGATGTCTAAAACTTAATATGTCAAGAGTAAATGCGAGAATTGTTATGAAGGGTCTTGGAAAAATGAAGAATCTTCGATATCTTGATGTGAATATTGCATACTGTGATCTTGCAACAAGATGTCTAAAACTTAATGAGTCAAGATGTCTTAATAATACCAGGCTATACTTTCCAAATTCTTTAAAATATGTCAAATTTTCTTATTACCCTTTCTTGTATTTACCCAAAACATTTGAAGCAAACAATCTTGTTGGACTTGAAATGAAGTCTGGCAGAATGGTACAACTTTGGAAAGAGAGAAAAAAAAAGGTAGAATAATTGTTGTGCATATATTGTAATAATTCTATTACATTAATTTATTGGTTTGTTAATAGGCTGATATAAATCTATTTTCTTGTTTTCGTTGGCAGGTTCTTACAAAACTCAAGTTCCTTTCTCTATCTGGCTCAAATTTGACGACCTTTGACTTTGGGATGACTCCGAATCTCGAGACGTTATCTCTAGAGTGTTCTTATAATATAAAAGAACTTTGCATGCCAGTCACTTGTCAAAAACTCAAGTATCTCAATATCAGTGGCTCAAAGTTAAGAACCTTTGACCTTGGGTTGACTCCAAATCTTGAGACGTTATGTCTTTTCAATTGTACTCATTTTATAAAACTCGAGGCGTCTGTTGCATGTCCAAATCTCAAATCCCTCGACCTTCGTGAATCAAGATTGAGGAGCCTTGACCTTGAGCTGATTCCAAATCTTGAGAGATTGGATCTTGAATATTGTCGTAACTTGGTAGAAATCAACGCTCCCGTTGGATGTCTGGAAAAAGTTGGCTACCTAAAATTAAGTGGTTGTTTCAGGTTTCCCCAATTTGAGTTTTACGGTAGATGGGAACCGAAGGTTAGTTGTTCTTCAACTACTTTATATCTGCTTGGTAAGTCCCTAGATTTATGCCCATTGCACCCCAACAGTAATCTTCCAAAGTTGCAGTTTCATTGTAATTATAAAGAATATCTACCGTCATCAGTTGGAAATATTGAGAAGCTTATGTCTTTTGGTCTATGTGCTTGCACAGACTTTAAGAAAATTTCAGACATAATTTGTAGTTTACAATGTTTAAAGGAGCTTATACTCAAATGCGATATTCCAGAGTTTCCCAAAGATCTTGGCCAGTTAGAATGTTTAGAAGAGCTCTTTTTGTACTCTACGAAGATAAAACATCTTCCAGATAGCATTTGTATGTTGAAATGTCTTAAATCTCTCACAGTCAGTAGTGGTAATCATTTTGAGGGGCTTACGGAGGATCTTCTTGAGAAATTACCAGAGGATCTTGGCCAATTAGAATGTTTAGAGAAGTTATATGTGAGTAGTAAGAAAATTGAATATCTTCCAGATAGCATCTGCATGCTAAAACGTCTGCGGTCGCTCGATGTCATAGGCTGTTGTCGTCTTGGGAAGTTGCCTGAGGACATTGGCCAGTTAGAATCTCTGGAGAGACTAGCTTTGTGGGGTACAACGATTAAACATCTTCCAGATAGCATTTGTATGTCAAAACATCTGAAATATCTTAACCTCAGTCGTTGTGCTCTTCTTGAGAAGTTACCTGAAGATCTAGGCCGGTTAGAATATTTAGATTATCTGGATATAATAGATACAAGCATAAGTCATCTTCCCCAAAGCATATTTGGGTTAAAAGGTCTGTGTATCTCCGCATCTCGTGAGCTTCTTCAGTTGTATGATTTTCCTTCAGAGATAGAAACCAGAGCCTGGTAGGAGTCTTCTCTACTGTGCTTTAAAGGTACTTTCTTTGTTTTCTATATTCATTTCTATATGAATTTGATATTGCATGACAGAAATCATTTCAACAAAATCAATAGAAAAAAGAGGAAAGTAAATTACACGAATGGTCCTTATAGTTTATACAAAATTACAAATTTGGTCTCTAAATATCAAAATTGACATGAACTGTCTCCATTTTGAAGCTTGTTACACTTTTGTACCTGTTTTCATAAATGCAAAGACAATGGGCCCAGATCCATTACCCTCCTGCACAAACCATTGACTCATTGATGCAGCTCGATGTCAAGTCAAGCATACATGTTTATTTTTTGTTTGTTTGTTAGGTTGAAGATGGTGAAATGGCTACCAGGATTTTGGTGTTTATTTGGTTAATTAAGAATAAATTGCAAAAACTGTCCTTGTGGTTTGGTAGGATTAGTTGCATACCAGAGTAGTTACTAGTTACCCATTGGCACTGCGCGTGTACTTCGAAAGTTGTAAGAAATGTGTGTGCGATTTAACAAAGCCAAAACAACGGTTTTATTTTCTTAACTGTGCAACTCTCGTATCTGTTTCATAAATTCTCCATTCTGTTGATCGCATTTTATTTTCATACTAATAGTGAAATTCCATATAAGCTAAAGTAGTTTCTTGGTTCTTAAGGTACATGGCGCTCCTATCTTTGGAAGATACATACAAGCAGATTAAGGATGCAAAGACAATGGGCCAGTTACACTACCACCAAGAAGAGAATCTATTGTGTGTTGAAATCCCTCATGTTCACAAAGATGCGAGATTCCATTTTGAGATCAGGACGCATCAAAGGCTCATTGATATCCTACACCCAACTGCTTGTTGGTGTTGGTGTCGATGTCGAGTTTAAGGTTTAGAAGTGTATTTCAAGCCCACTTTTTGGTATTAAATGTTGTTATTTACACTTTTGGAAGTAGATTTGTTACATGTATAGTTGTTGATTAAAGGAATGGTGTTTAGTAAATATTTGTAATGTCATAACCATGAAATGATGGTTCTGCAAGTCACAAATGGTTATGGTTATTGTTTGTAATTGAAACATGCTCATGCCTTTGCATTATGAAGTTGACGTTGATTATGTGCTTCGACTTATATGAACTGCTAACCTGAGCAAAAACATTGGGACATACCCTTCAATGCAACTTCTCTCAACCAACTATATCTACAACTATTGATGCATAAAACTACTTTTTGTTCATAAAACTAATCCGTTTTCGAACAAGTTAGTATTGAGAAATTATGATATGCGTAATCAATGCAAGTTTTGATTAATAAAATGTCATTTTTACGCTCATTATTATTATAGAAATTAGAATTGAGCAATTAATGCAAGTTTTGATTAGGAGGGCAAAATAAGAAAATTATTATTATAGAAATTAGACTCTTTTTGCGACAAACATAAATAGTAAGATGGATATTTTTTCTGAGATGGAGAGAGTATTACTTAACGTCTTAATAGAATTCTAGACCCGGCCGCTTCTACTCAAGAATCACTATAAAAATCCAACAAAATTATTAATTTCAAGGTTACACGACTTATGTTGTAACTTAAAACCGCAAAAAGTCCAACTACTATTTTGGTTCTGTTCTAACATGAACTCTAACATGACGAGGATCTGAACTCTAACATGACGAGGATCTAAGGGTCCGTCTGGTTTGGTTGAATGGGAATGAGACTATGACTTTCAAAGTCATACTCTGTGTTTGTTTTGTTTTGTTTTGTGGGCCGGGTAATGAAATTGGTATATCATAGTCATAGATTCATTACACACAAATTTGGTGTCTATAAAATCCGTTCCTATGGGCCCCTCTTTTTTTCACTAAAAAATTCAAATATCTATACATTTTTTCTTACCATATTTTATCAACGAAACATAAATAATCGTAAGGATACAGTTTTTCATACCCATTATCATTCCACCTCATTCAAAATCCAATACCCATTATCATTCCTAGCAACAAACCAAACGGGCCTTAAATATTATCGAAGACAACAAATTAAGCTTTGCAAGTACAAGTCCAGAATGGTGATGATAAAAATATTTCAAGTAAGATCCCAAACGTGAAACAAAATATTTACCCTGACACATTCAACTTGTTTCCATAAATAGATATCTGGCAAATCAAAAACCGTCTAAGGCTTGACCCATTGGAAGCTCTTTCTTGCTTTCTCCTTACCAGGTTTCTTCCGCTCCACAATTCTTGAGTCTCTTGTCAAGAAATCAGCTGCCCAAAACACAAATTACACGTTATGATACAAGTTCAGATATCAATGAACTTTGGCCATAGAATGAAAAGATAACCTCCAAATGTGACCTAGCGAGTAGGACTTGGGATAAAATGAAAACATAGAAAAAAAAGGATCAAACTGGTCAGATGGTTTAACGGGTCAAAAGTCGCCAAAGTGCAACATTATTGAATAAAACCTACTAAATCAATATTTATTCACATAATCAGTTGCGTGTCCAAATGGGATGGGTTAGTACATCTGGCAAGGAACAATATAGTGAAAAGAAATATACTATACATGTAAGATCCTCATACAATCCAATCACACGTTAATGTAACAATGCCTTTCATACAATCCAATCATGTTTATGTGAATTATATTTATTAGTACCATGTGACAGATATGACAGATATAAGGTTCCTCTAGAACACGAAGGACTAAAAACTATAGCATGCATGATCCCATTTTTGAGTCTAGAGGTGGCAAATTATGTCTGTTTTTGCCTAAATATGGGTCAATCCGGGTTTCAGTTTATCTCCATAGGCTTTAACAGTACATTTTCCTAGAGTTGGTTAGGATGGAAACAGGCCAAACACATTTTCAAGTGCTAAAGCCTCCTAAAACGCTTAGCTAAAAGAACTGAAATATTATTATAGCATTATGGTGGTAGCTACAATCTTACTTAATACATAAATCATTTATAAAAAATAAAAAAATTAAAAAAAAATTTTAAAAAAAAACTAAAAATAAAAACAAAAACTGACTGGTCGACCCAGTCTGGAACTGTTTTTTTGGGTAAAGGGGGTAATCCTGCACCCTGGTAAATATATTAACCTAAAACTTTTAAGTACAATGGATATGAGTGAAATCCCATATCTCAGCCCGTTACATAGGCATAAAGCTTACATAACAAGATACTACATATTTTCTAAACAAGAAAACAAACCACTACTCAAATAGCAACAAAGGACATAACGAACAAAAAAATTACTTCCTAGGTCCTTGAAACTGTTAAAAACGACACATTTTGACCTGTTACACAACCCACCTAACCTGCCCATTTGCCACCTCTACCGAATCCCCCTTCAAATATTAATATATGAAAAGATAAAGAAAGATGAAATTAGCCCGCGTCCCCACACAAACAAACAAATGAGCACCTATAAGACATAAAGAGCTTGACTAGCACTAGATTGGGCCAAATAATCTCAAATATATAAAAAAACTCCATGTATTTTAAACAAGGTGACTAACTAATATCATACCAAATAGTCCTTCCATCTCATAGAAAATGTAATGATCAACTTTCTAAAGCACAAGTGACTCATTTGTAAAACAGCTATAAAAAGAGACTAAAGGGAGTTAGTCGACTGAGATCAACAAATCAGATTCAAGCATATGCAAAAGAATAAAAAGGTAAATAAAAGCCGTATTTAACTTCTTTCAAAGGAGGACGGAACTGGTCTGGGCCCAGTTTTGCAGTGCCCTACTCATAGCAAGACGAATTGCGCCTATTTGACGTGTTTCATGCACTTATGAAGTTTAGATTGGTGTCCCTAAACAAATGAAAGAACCAAAAATAATAATACTATGCATAATCAACCGAACTAGAATGAAGTTGGATATAATATTGATGGAATTTGCGGGGAAAAAAAGTGACGTAAGATAAAATATTTGCCAATATCAGACAGAAGGAATGCCGAGAACATAAAAATCAAGTTACAAATAACATCATAAGCAGACTCTGCGTGTGTAAGGTAGGTTAAGGATCCAAAAATAAATGGCACTGACTAAAAAATTAACTGGTATAATAGTAAGCATGAGGTTCGAATTCAAATGTTAAGGAAAGCAATTTTGAAAGTACAGTTGCATCACCTTATAGGAACTAAGTAACATTTTGATATGATAGTTTACATCCAGGATTCAGAATCATGTAAATGTGGCAATTCAACACATACTTGAATTCAGGGCTATTTGTTAGAATCTATTTTTGACAGTAAATGAGTGAAACTTACATACCCAAAAATGAAAATGTGTCAAAGAAAATCAAATGAGTCAAAATTTGCCGAAAGTAGCACTCTAACGTTTTCAACTTAGCAGATTTATTCAGAATACGTAACTACTATTTGTAACATATAGTAATTATAATCATATTTAATCGAAAAACATTTTAAATAATGAACAGAAATAAAATAATAAGAATAGGTGGTGAGCCAATCAGAGCAGTTGTGACCCGCATAAAAAATTATCCATTACAACACAACACATCCAAACCTCCCATTTTGCCACTTATAATCATGCATTCAAACAAAAGTAAATAATGTAAACTTGAACCCCCTTTCACAGTACAATTAACATCCAGAAGTCCCAACGTTTTTGTCTCAGTTAGAGGACAAAGAAGAGCAGCTCGTTGATCAAGCATCGGGAAATAGACATCGAACTGGTTGTCATTTACGAGAAATTTACCGTCACCAGGTTCAATCCAGACACGGGCAATACTACATTTCCTTTTTCCAGTCCCATAAGCCCTACCCTGACTATCAACCTGTCTAATGCGTGCATTGGCAATTTCCTCTTGCTTCTGTCGCTCTATGTCAGCTCTTGTGGACTTACGGGTGTTCTTTTCATAACGCATATCCTCAATTGTGCTTAGTGGGGGCAATCCTGGAACATCGTCCAAGTCCTTGAGGGCCATTAAAATGTCAAGCATGTCATCTGTGATTCCCGAGGCAGCAATTAAGTTGCCAAATGCATGATCTGGGCTTGTGGTCAAGCATTATGGTTAAAAATCTTTCATGAGAGTATGCACCACATATAGACAATAGTTAAAGAGCATTATACTGCAACAGAAAAGGGAAAAAAAAATACTAGAGCTAGTCAGAATGAACTTTGGCCTCTCACTAAGTAAGACTTTGAGGTGAACGGACATGTTTCCAAGATGGAAACTAGGAATATGTATAGCTCGGTTTGAGCTGTTGAACCTAGTAAACCAACCCAGAACCTGACCAACCATACAGAAACACGTGATGTGTGGTTCACTTATTTTTCTTTCAATTCTACAAAAGACAGCCCTTGGTTATTAGTTGATGCACTAACATCACGAGAGTGACAATACCTAATAGTTTTAGGCATTATCCATTTGGATGTTACCTAAAACTTACTTGTTTAGTATTTTGCATTCTGAATCTTACTTACGAAAAGCTGGCATAGATAGAACTCTTGACTTTTAGAGTCATTATAAACTAAGATATGTGAGTAATGGTCAAAAAAGCCAAAGAGTAGAACGTTAAATGTTCAGGTCACATGCATATGAATCTAACAGGTATATATGCCATTTACATGTTGTATAGGCCTACTTTGTTAGCTGCCCAGCAACAATTTGGTGGAGCATACACCCGCACAGTAGAGTTAAAAATCGGCTTATGGCACGGGTGGGATCAAACCAATTTTAAATCAGCACAAATACAACCAAATCGGAACATAAACGAGACTTGAGAGTAACAGAAATACATTTAGAAAAGGTCATGACGGTGTAACCAAAACTTGAAACCCTTTCATATAAGATCTTTACGGCATATGGATACCTACATGCATACATACACATGCTGACATACATATGTTCCTTGTTTGATTCAAGAAATTTCCCCTAAAAAGACATGCACAAGGTCAACTTCACCCGTGTGCATGACCCTGCTGCTGCCTGCCGCCCAGCGGGTACGACAGTTTAGAGGGTGACAGTCATGCCCTGTTATACTTTACATTACAAGTCTCTCTTTAATAGAATGCATACATCTTAAGGATCGTTAGACTATGCCCACCATTTCACTTGACATTAATACCAAATAATCAACAAACGGCACTAAACACCATTAACATCAGCTGGTCCTCTATATTAGCAGTAATTAATGATATACAATCAATATTTAAACATTTCAATTAGCATCAAACGTGTAAAAGTAATCAACAATCATGTTGCACTTACAAGCATCACTGACATGTAAACCTCCTCAGGTAAAACCGTCTCTTAGCTAATAGGATAAACAGAACCATCACTTTTTCAAGTGCACACTTGTGTTATTCATTTTTAACATTACTTCAATTATTTATACATTTAATAAATATTAGATGAAGTTGCCTTCCTAAAGCTATTATATTGTCAAGACTTGTTTGAAGTTCCAAAAACTATGATACAAATGATTAGACGATGTTGTTTGATATAGCATTTTTTTAGATAACCATGGTTTCTAACCTTTTGACCGGCTAATCCACGGGGTTTGAAACTTTGAACCCACCGCTACACATCGCCACACATACTAGACCCAAGTAAAGCCCTCCCTTTTAAAAAGGTTTGTGTGGCAACTTCTAACACCTCAATAGTAAAAGCCAAAATCAGTGGACTAGATGAGGTTTCAACTAAAAAGCATGGTGGAAGGGTATTATTAGTTGATCCACTACTTTATAATTGAGCTCAAGTTTCTTTACCCATAGCAACATGGGACGGATAATATTTTGTTTGTTAAACAAGGCTCACAGCCAATTATTCTACATACACAAATTAAACCTAAATTACACGAAGGCAAATCGCTCTTAGTACTAGTCTATGACAGTAATATTAGGCCGGCTAACAACTTTAAAAGAACAGATTTCTCACCTATACCAATGTGGCACAGATAATCTTTTGTTCTGTTAAACAAAGTCCGTCCACAGACAAATTAAAGCTAAACTAAGTTATGGAAAATCGCTCCTAGTACAAGTCTTTATGACATTAATCTTATAGTATTAACAAAAAGTTGAGCATAGTACTAAGGTCCACGGATACTGTTAAACATGGTCGGTCAGCGGCTAATCATTCAACATACCAACATCGCAGAAATTAAGCAAGTACTAGTCTATGACATTAATCTTATCAGGCAAAAAGTTTTAGAAAAGAAGATGGGTATACCATTAATTAAGTAGATGAGATAAAGATTGGATCCAATAATCTATTTTCTTCTTCCTCGTCCAAGGTTACTACTTTTTCTCCACCTCCAGCCAAATTAAGTAGATGAAATTGTGTTTTTATACTTGTTTAGTTTTTTTTTTTTTTTTTTCTTAAATGCACTTGTGTAATGGTTCCGTCCCTAGCGTTACGAATGTGGGTCGGATAATGTTTTGTTTGTTAAACAAGGTCCACAATCAATCATTTTACATACCAGCATCGCACAAATTAACCAAGTACAAATCTATGACATTAATCTTAATTTTGGAAGTTATCAAAAACCCCTTATATAAGCCCACTTATATAAGCTTAGCCAAACACTTGGTCTGAGCTTATTTGAGTCATATATGCTAATAAGCGCATCATATAAGCTTACCCAAACATCCCCTAAAGCAAAAAAGAAAGTTTACCATTAAATACTACATTTTTAGTTTTTTACATATTAGATTTAATAAATAATAGGCTTTAACGGTACTAGACAACCATGGTTTCTAACCTTTTGGCCCCACTAATTCACAAGATTAGATTTAGAGCCCACCAAATCAGTTTTTGGGAAGGTTAGGTTGGCCACTTTAGAGTTGTTTGCACGTAGCAGGAATTGAACCACTATTTAGACTTACCATAATTTTTCTTATCACAGAATTATGTGGGACGGATTGTTACAAAAATCTTTTGTTTAGTTAAACAAGGTCGACAACCAATCATTCTACATCGCACAAATTAGACCTAAACTACATTAAGGCAAGTCGCTCCTTGTACTAGTCTATGACATTAATCTTAGGCTAATAACTTTAAACGCGCAATTTCTCATCCTATACCAATGTGGGTTAAATGATCTTTTGTTTTGTTAAACAAGGTCGGTCAACAGACAAATTAAAGCTAAATTAAGTTATGGAAAATCGGTCCTAATACAAGTCTTTATGACATTAATCTTATGTTTTCAAAAAGTTGAAACATGGTACTAAGGTCCACGGATAATGTTAAACATGGTCCGCGGCTAATCAATCTACATACCAACATCGCAGAAATTAACCTAGTATTGGTCAATGACATTAATCTTATTAGGCTAACAACTTAAAAAAAAAAAGACAAAGGGTATACCATTAAGTAGATGAGATAAAGTTTTGAGCCAATAATCTATTTTCTTCTTCCTCCAAAGATAAGTTATTTCTTTTTCTCATCTCGGACCGAAGACATGGCGAAATCATTTCCA
The DNA here is from genome assembly GCA_019973895.1 of Chrysanthemum seticuspe. NCBI lineage: Eukaryota > Viridiplantae > Streptophyta > Magnoliopsida > Asterales > Asteraceae > Chrysanthemum > Chrysanthemum seticuspe. Next base: position 5,428,831 of record BPTQ01000006.1, on the reverse strand, counting down.
CCTCCAGCCAAATTAAAAAATCCCAAGAATTGCTGACGTCATCATCATCATCTTGATTTTTAACATCACCAAATACAACCAAACCGGAACCTAAACGAGACTTCAGAGTAACAGAAATAAATTAAAAAAAGGTTATGATGGTGTAAACAAAACTTGACACCCTTTCATATAAGGTCTTTACGGCATATGGACACCTACATGCATACATACACATTTGACATGCATATGTTCCTTGTTTGATTCTATAAATTTCCCCTAAAAAAACATGCATACAAGGTTAACTTCACCCGTCATGACCAGGGCCGTCTCCTGAATTTCGGTGGCCCTGTGCTATAACTAAATTGAGGCCTTATTTAATCACAAAATTTTTGAATAAATTTAGTGACGAACCACAAGGCTAATAAGAGATATCTTACTGTGTGGGAAAGGTATTGATGTTTATGGTATTTTAACTCATTTTTAATCCAATAACGAACTAATATGCAATTTGTTTTTTAGGATCAGAACATCCAATCTTGGTAATAGTTAGTTTGTTGAGTTGAATTCAAACCAGAAAGATAACTGTAGAAGTTGAAGTCTCAAGAATCCAATTTATTAGAGTCGAAGCACTACATGAAAATCACTCGAAGTAAGTAGAATAAAATGTTTCTGCCGCTTTTATATTCTACAAATAACATGCTTAGGTCGTTATTAGTTATGAATGCAAGGTAACTTAGCTACAAATCCACTAAGATATGGGCCTCTTACTCTCATAGTTTCCATGGCAGCAAACAAATAATAAAAATGCAAATACACAACTTGGCTTTTATATTTTTATGCACCCATGCGAAGTATGAAGAAAAATATTCGTGGCCCTAGGAAAATTGTGGCCCTGTGCAATGGCACATGTGGCACACCCTTGGAGCCTGCCATGGTCATGACCCTGCTGCTGTCTGCCGCCCAGCGGGTATGACACTTCAAATTAAAGCTAAACTAAGTTATGGAAAGTGGCTCCTAGCTAGTACAAGTTTCTATGACATTAATCTTAGGCTGGACGCAGTAAGAGAAAAAAGCATCGATCGATGAACGGTCCCGATCCATCTCCATTATTGTAGCATGAAGGTCGCGATCGATCAACTGTTTATTTTTTCTTTCATTCGATCGCAGGTAAGACCGACAAAATGTGTTGGTGTATTTAATGTTTATAAAAAATATTATTGTGGGGTATGTTTTTTTGTAGTGCAGGTCGTCTTATTGTGGTAAAAATTCGTTTGTAGATCGTCGGAGAGAGAAAGCTGACGTGGCAGAAGAAATGGGAGGGATTGAGATCCCTTAGTGGGGCAGCGTTAGGTTAACAAAAAGTTGAGCATAGTAGTAAGGTCCACGGATAATGTTTTGTTTTGTTAAACATGGTGTGTCCTCAGCTAAGCACTCAACATACCAACATCGTAGAAATTAACCAAGTACTAGTCTATGACATTAATCTTATTAGGCTAACAAGAAGTTTAAAAAAAAGAAAAAAAAAAGGCAAAGGATATACCATTAATTAAGTAGATGAGATAAAGATCGGATCCAATAATCTATTTTCTCCACCTCCAGCCAAAAAATCCCAAGATTGCTGAAGTCATGTTGATTTTTAACATCCCCAAATACAGATTCAATACTTTGAGAAATAACGATGACCCTTGATGATTGTGCTATCAGGGTTTTGGTTTTGAAATTGAGATGATGATGATGATGATGAAATTTGGGGACTGAAATTGTTGACTCCTCTGTTCGAAACCCCATTTTTAACCTTTTGTTGACATTTTTACAGCTATTTGAACTTCTCGACCCCCTTTTGAACCCCTATTGCCAGACCTAAAAAGGACTACCCATCTTTCCACCCACAATGGACTAATAAAACGTTTACAATTGACACTTATAATAAAGATGTCGCATCCGTTAGTTTGACTCTTGTTATAAACTCTTTTGTAGCGTTAGATCCCTATTCAAGAGATTACTAATGTGTAAAAACAGTTGTGTATAAGGGTTTACACAGTGTATTTTTATATGGTTGTGTATCTGTGGCGAAGATAGACCCTTCACCGCATAGATTCACATGACCACTCTATCACTTGTTCTCTCTTCCTTCATCTTTCCCTCAACTCTAGCAACACTTGCTCTTTCTATACTAATACATCTTTTTAACCTTTTTTTATTATTAAAAATACCTCTAACATATGTCCGAACATAATCTATACTACTATATAAAGCATTTAAGTTATGGGCTCTACAAAAGATTAATATAAGGAACTCAATCATTGAGTGACATGTGTCACTTCTCTAACCTAAAAAATAACAAAAAAAGATAAGCTCTAACAAACTAAAATAAGGAACTCCAATAATGGATGACACATGTCACATCTTAACTAATTAATCACCTTTATTTTTAAATTTAAATATCTTTTGATTCGTAAAATTTTTTTATGATCTAATTTCACCATTTTGTTTTTTAAATTTTGTGCTCTTTAATTTAATATCCATTTTGATATATTTTTATGAGTTTTTAGTTTTTACATTTTTAATAGGTTTATCTTATTTTGATTCAAATTTTTATAACTTTAACATTTATTTCAATCAATACAAACTTTATTTATCAAAATTATTTATTTTTGGAAAAATATTTGACGGGTAAGAGATTGTGAAGGTCTTTTTATATGCGAGAATGATGATGTCACGGGAAAGATACGGAAAACCCAAATAAATACATATACATTTGGAGTGTTGTGAAATGAATTCACTAAGCGGGTAGGGAATTGCGAGGAGAGTTGGGTTAGCAATTCATTTACTATATTTATTATAACTATAGTTATCGCCGCCGCTGTGCGCGGATATCCAACTAGTATACACTCATACAAGGAAAAATAAAAGTTTATTTCTTTTTAAAAACACGCGATACTCTAGTGTCGCTAAAGAACCCTTTTTAATGCTTATGCTTACATGATTTCTCACAAAAAAATTGTGAGGTCCATTCGTAATAGTCAGCTTGACAAAAGCCCAAAAGTTATTAGCCTTTTGGGCTACTACATATTAGACCACACGCAACACAATAGGCCAAGAAATCCTCTTCAATTCTACACACAACCCATAAAACTAGCCCATGAACCCATACTAGTAGTTGAATTTCAATCTCTTTCATTATCTCACTCACTGCCTTCTTTAAGTTGTCATTGTGGATAACTTGTAGTCGGTCAGACATTTTATCAAACACTTTCCCACAAATTTATATAAACTTCATCAACCATATTCTCATTATGCAACTCATCGTCTTCTTCAATACCCATTTCACCCTAATGGTACCAACCACCAGAATTCAGTTACAGTTACAGTACCTTTTACTGTTTCTGATGAGCTTTGGAGGAGGTAAAATCAAATTTCAATGATGTATGAACTAAACACCACCCTTTTAAATAACTTAACCCTATGTTGGAATGTTTTTCACGACCCTTAAGGATTACAATATGAAACACGACCCCACCATCTCATGGCCGAACCATTTATCATAGTATCTATTATTATGAGTAAAGTACATTAGGTTGGTACATGCAGAGGTTGGGTTCTGCATGCACACGTGCTAGCAGGGATGGATATGCTCTTCAAGCTGCTATAATCACATTCCAAATCACATCCAAGAGTGTCACAAGATGACTTAAACTGCTTACCCTGTATTTAATGCATTGGAACCCACCGAAGTGAGAAACCAAAGCGCGGGGCAGTTTAGAAAAGTCTTTTTCAAGAATAAGAAGAAAAAGGGTGTTGCAAAATGGAAAGGGGCTCTAACAGAAGATCGTTCATATGTGCAATGTTTCTTACTTTTGTTTCTTGCTAATATGTGTTTAAAAAGGATCATGGTTTGGAGTTATTGCTTGTTGATTCGTCTACTATTGATTCGAATTTTGGTAATGAAGATGATAATAATAAGTGTTGTGGTTGTGGTGGAAGTTATTGTGAATTCGTCTGTAGCTCAGACTCGTGAGGCTGGATGTTTTGTTTATTCCACTAAAGAGTTGATTATGTTTAAGGATCTTTTGCCTGAGAAGAATTATGCTTCAATGTTCTGTTGATTTACTTATAAGGTCATTTATATTTAGTTATCTGATTACATTAGTCCGGAATATTGTGTATGGTATTTGGCAATGTTTTAAAACCCGGTTCAACCCGGCCAGTTGAACCGGTGACCGGTGATACTACTGGGCCGTTGCTAGCTGGTTTGTTTAAGATTTATAACCCGGATTGAACCGCCGGGTTTTAGCTGACCCGGGTCGAACCGGTTCATCAAAACCGACCGGGTTTTACTTTTTGTCCGTTGGTGACGATGGTGATGGATATTGTGGAGAAGATAAAGACAACAAGGAAGATGCTAAGGATACAAAACTGAAAAAGAGTATAGGCAATAGGGTCATAGTAAATTTAGTCATAGTAAAATTATATGAGTGGTTTGGATTTTAAGCATGGTTGCGAGTGGGGGTGGGTACTAGACTATTAGGTAGCTAATAAGCTTGAAAACAAAGTTGACTTATTTGGTAAAAATACAAAAGAGTCTTTACGAATTCATAGGTGGTATTGGATTATTTAGAGTGTATAGTTGGTTGGTATAAAACTTTTATAATGGTTTGATGAGATGAAATATTGTACTTGTTTTGGGTATAAAATCGGTTCGAACCGGTGGCCAGATGAGCCGGCTACCCGACCTGGTAAAAAAACGGTTTTTAAAAAATTGGTATTTGGTGTATGTATCGGTCATTTGGTTGAAAATTCAAAAAGTTAATCTTATCTTTCTTTTCCATTGACCAATAGACCAAATGAGTGGCTTTTGTTTCTCAACATCACTGCAGCTGGAACTGCTTTCCTTTTCATATAAACTCTTTCAACAGCTTCAACCAAAAATTCCCACTTAATTTACCATTTATTTCCACACAAACACAATCACATTATCAGGTTTCTTTGCAATAGTCTTTTGAGTAAAAGCCTATCATCCGGGTTATACATCCATTTCATTCTCTTTTCTTCAAGTTTGTAGCAATGTCCTCCAACAAGAGGTTACGTTTATTCGATCCTTCACCCATAACTTCATTGGCGTCCACTTCAAACTCATCCAATCAAAAGAGCCTCAAGTATGATGTGTTTATAAGCTTTAGGGGTGAAGACACTCGCAAACCTTTGTCGATCATCTTTATGAAGCTCTTAAGAACAAAGGCATTTACACTTACAAAGATGATGAAAGAATTGAGCAAGGGAAAACTATCGACAACCAGCTTATCCAAGCTATTAGAGGGTCAAGATTTTTCATCATTGTTTTCTCACAGAACTATATGCTTCTTCATCTTGGTACTTGGATGAGCTCGTTGAGATCATGGAGTGTCAAAAGACTGGCGAACAAATTGCCTATCCCGTCTTTTTTGATGTGGAACCCACCGAAATCCGCAAACAAAGTGGGGCATTTGGAAAAGCTTTTTTGGAAAACAGAAACAAAGACGCTGCTGGTAAATGGATAGAAGCTTTGAAAGGAGCATCAAATCTGGCTGGGAGGGAGTTGAAGGCGACCGCTAATGGGTAATTACTCCACATGTCTCTACATGCATTACTTTTGTTTCTTCATCCTAGCTAGTATTATGTTACATAGTATTACTTTGTATATTATTGTATGAATGTTATATATAGATCTATGCTAAACAGAAACTTCTTTTACCACACATATGGTACAAGCACGGAAGCTAAATTCATCAATAAAATTGTTCAAGAGATTTCACTAGAGTTACGCTCCATCAATTTTGACTTTGATGAAACGTTAGTCGGCATGGAGACCCGAGTAGAGGATGTTGGTATTGATGAAGTTCGCATGATAGGGATCAAGGGCATGGGAGGGGCTGGGAAGACAACTTTGGCACTGATTTTGAAGCTACAAGCTTTTGTTGAGAATGTGAGAGAAGTTTCAAACGCCTCTATGTTTGGTTTTAAGAAATTACAAGAACAAGTCCTTTCAAAAGTGCTAAATGAACACGTCACTTTAGATAGTGTTACTAATGGGAAAAAGACGATGAAAAGGAGGATGTGCGGTAAAAAGGTTCTTCTTGTTCTAGATGATGTGGACCACATAGAACAACTTAAGGCGTTAGCCGGTGAGCCTAAGTGGTTTAAGCCAGGAAGTAGAATTCTCATTACAACTAGAGATGAGCAAGTATTGGTAGCACACCGAGTGGACGTGATTCGTGATATTGTTCTCTTATCAAAGCAGGAAGCGATTTCCCTCTTTAGTAGGTATGCTTTTGGAAGAGAGAACCCAGTTCAAGGATATGAAGAGCTACCAGGAAAAGTTGTACGTTATGCTGCTGGTCTTCCCTTAACACTCAAAGTATTGGGTTCGTTTCTATGTGGTAAAGATAAGCTTGAATGGGTAGATGCCATAGATAGATTAGAAAAAATTCCCTTAAAGGACACTCTAGAAAAGCTAGAATTAAGCTATATTAGTCTAGAGGATGATTATAAGGTAATATTTCTAGACATTGCATGCATATTGAAAGCCCAGACCAAAGAAGATGCAATCAGAATTCTTGAAAGCTGTGGCTTTAATGCAAGAATTGGTTTAAAAGTTCTTGAGCAGAGATCTCTCATAACTATTTCTACAGTTGGGCGCTTGGACACGCATGACCATATAGAAGAAATGGGAAAGAACATTGTTCGTCATTTGCACCCTGATGAACCTAACAGACATAGCCGACTATGGATTGACGATGAAATTGAAGATATATTGGCTAATGACATGGTAAAGATCAGTTTGCTTGTAATGTAGAGAAAACTAATACATTTTCATTTGTTCTTACTTATGGCACTGTTTTTGGATTGCAGGGTACTGAAGAAACAAGATGTCTAAAACTTTAGAAGTCAAGATTAAATGCAAGAATTATTATGAAAGGTCTTGGAAAAATGAAGGAACTTAGATATCTTGAAGTGATTTTTGATGGCGGAAATCTTGGTAGTGATCCGAAACTTGATGATACCACCCAATTGGATATTCCAAATTCGTTAAAATATGTAATATGTATTCATTACCCTTTCTTGTATTTACCCAAAACATTTCAAGCAAACAATCTTGTTAGACTTAAAATGGAGCAGAGCAGAATGATACAACTTTGGAAAGAGGGGGGAGAAAAGGTAGAATAATTGTTGATTGGTTGTTTTGCATAATTCATAATGCTATTAATTTATTGGTTTGTTAATATGCTGCTATTAATCTTTTTCCTCATTTTTGATGGCAGATTCTTACAAAACTTGTTGTATCATTAAACTTGATTTGATCCAATCAAGTATAGAACATCTACAAAGGCCCAAGTCCATAAGGGAGAAAAATCTAGAGCTCTATCTATAAAAAATATGTAGAATGATCCTTAAAATATCCATAGAATTGTGTAGAATAATGTAGCTAAGAAATATCTAGAGTATAGATATGTATAATGTTGGAAATATCTAGAGTTCCATGGAAGTATCTTGGTACTAGACTCTTCCATGGACTAGTATAAATAGAGGGTGGTGTGATGCATTTGTAATCAAGCAAATCAAGGAAAACATAAGCAATCAATAATATTCCAAACCTTTCATAAGTATTCCTCTCTTCCTAAATTTCACTTACAACCTCTTCATCAAATACAAGCCTAAAAGGCCTTCGAATTTCTAACAAATTGGTATCAGAGCTAGAAGATCACGATGTCAAGTATGATGAACTTGTTCCAATTTCCTGATCTTACCAAAGACAACTATGGTTGTTGGTGCATTCGAATGAAGGCGTTACTAGGTTCACATGATGTACGGGAGATGGTAGAGAAAGGTGTTGAGAAAGTAGATGATGAAAGTTCCATAAATGCCGCCCAAAGGGTGGAGTTGCAAAAGGCAAGAAAGAAGGATCAAAGTGCTCTTACCCTCATCTATCAATGTCTTGATGATGCAATGTTTGAAAAAGTTGCAAATGCAACTACTTTCAAAGAAGCATGGGAGATCCTTCAAAATGCTTTCAAAGGAATCGACAAAGTGAAAAAGGTACGTCTTCAAACTCTTAGAGGAGAATTCGAAAAACTCCAATTGGAGGAATTCGAAACCATTTCGGATTATTTCACTCGTGTCTTGACCATTTCAAATGAAATGAAGAGAAATGGTGAAAGCTTGAGTGACACAAGGGTGAAAGAAAAGATTCTCTGTTCTTTGCCCCCAAGCTTTGATTACATTGTCGTGGCCATAGAGGAGTCAAAAGACATAGACTCAATAACCATTGATCAACTCATGGGATCTTCACAAGACCATGAAGAGAAGTTGAAGAAAAGAAGGGGGAAAGAACCCTTGGAGCAAGCTTTGTACTCAAAGGTCTCTTTCAAAGAAAGAGAAAAGAGCTTTCTACATGGAAAGGAGCAAGGACGAGGACGCGATATTTTTCGAGGTCGTGGTGGTTTGCAAGGCCGAGGACGAGGAAGAGGAAAAAAGATGTCAACAAAGAAGATGAAAACCAATGGTCTTCATATCGAAGAGGTCGTGGGAGAGGCTTTCAATCTCAAAGAGGAGGTAAGCCCCAAACACAATGTTATAATTGTCGTAAATATGGTCATTATGCCAATTAGTGTACTAGCTCAAGACAAGTGAAAGAAAAAGCTAATCTTGTGGAGGTAGAAGACGGAGATGAGCTTACCTTGCTAATGGCAGGACATGACGAACAAGAAGAGAGGATAGAGCCATGGCATATAGATTTCGCTGCGAGTAACCATATGATGGGTGAAGAAGACTTGTTCGTGGACATGGAGAAAAGTAAAGGTAACGTCACCTTTGGAGACGAATCAAAGGCACCGGGGAAAGGAAAAGGTAAGCTACTTATCCGAGCTAAAGATGGAAGTCACCAATATATTTCGGACGTATACAATGTGCCCAATCTTAAAAGTAATATTTTAAGTGTGGGACAACTTTTAGAGAAAAATTACTATATTCATTTCAAGGATCGTAGTGCTACAATAAGGAATCCCGAAGGAAAGATCATAGCTAAAGTTCCTATGACCAAAAACCGAATGTTCCTTCTAAACATTCAACATGATGACGCTAAGTGCTTAAAGAGTTGTTTGAAGGATAATTCGTGGCTTTGGCACATGAGATACGGGCACTTAAACTTTTGTGACTTAAAGTTATTATCCTCAAAGAAAGGGTTAGATCAAATTGATCATCCCAATCAACTGTGTGAAGGATGCCTTCTCGGGAAGCATGCTAGGAGTTCTTCCCGAAAAAAGCGACATCAAGAGCTAAGGAAACTTTACATCCAATTCACACAGATTTGTGTGGTCCCATTACTCCACCCTCTTATAGTAAGAATCTTTACTTTATGCTCTTTATTGATGACTTTTCAAGAAAAACTTGGGTATATTTTCTAAAAGAAAAATCCCAAGCTTTTGAAACTCTTAAAACATATAAAACTATGGTTGAAAAAGAGAAAGGTTTAAAAATTAAGTCAATGAGATCCGATAGAGGTGGAGAATTTTTATCAAAAGAATTTACCAAATTTTGTGAGGATAATGGGATCCGGAGATTTCTAACGGCTACTTACTCCCCACAACAAAATGGAGTGGTTGAGAGAAAGAATAGAACCATTCTCAATATGGCCCGAAGCATGTTGAAAAGTAAGAAGATGCCAAAGGATTTTTGGGCCGAGGCGGTTGATTGTGCAGTATATCTATTGAACCGGTGTCCGTCAAAGAGTTTAGATAACAAAACTCCACAAGAAGCATGGAATGGGATGAAGCCTACCATCTTTCACCTAAGGGTATTCGGAAGCATAACATATGTCCACGTTCCCAGCCAAAGGCGATTAAAGCTTGATGATAGAAGTGAGAAGCATGTGTTTGTTGGCTACGATAACCAGTCGAAAGGTTATAAGCTCTATAATCCAATCACAAGGAAGGTGGTAGTGAGTAGAGACGTGGATTTCGATGAAGAAGAGACATGGGATTGGAGCATCAAGGAAAATGAAAGGTATGACTTTCTTCCTATGACTGACGAAGAAGGGACGGTTGAATCAAGTGAAGAAGTCCAACAACCTCAAAATCCAACTCCAACCAAAGAATCACCTTCAAGTTCAAGTGAAGGAGAACTGAAGACAAGAAGTTTGTAGGAGCTTTACGAGGTAACTAACGAAATACCCCTTAATTGCTTATACGTAGATTGTGAACCTTCAGTTTTTGAGGAGGCTATGAAAAGCAAGAAATGGAGACAAGCCATGGACGAGGAGATAAATTCAATAGTGAAGAATGATACGTGGGAGTTGACGACCCTTCCAAAAGGCCAAAAGGCTATTGGAGTCAATTAGGTATACAAGACCAAGAAAAATGCCAAAGGCGAAGTGGAAAAGTACAAGGAAAGACTTGTGGAAAAAGGTTACAAGCAGAAGCATGGTATCGACTACGAAGAGGTATTTGCTCCTGTTGCTCGCTTAGAAACTATTAGAATGATTATTGCTATTGCTGCTCAATATAGGTGGAAAATCCACCAAATGGATGTAAAGTCTGCATTTCTAAATGGACTTCTTGAAGAAGAATTTTATGTGGAGCAACCAAAGGGATATGTTGCCAAAAGGCAAGAAGGTAAAGTGCTAAGGTTGAAGAAGGCCTTATATGGTCTAAAGCAGGCACCACGTGCTTGGAATACTAGAATTGACAAGTATTTCCAAGAACATGGTTTTACTAAATGCCTAAGTGAATATGCACTTTACGTGAAATTTGCAAATGGAAGTATACTTCTCGTCTGCTTGTACGTGGATGATTTGATCTTTAAAGGAAACTCTCATAGTATGATTGATGATCTCAAGAATTCAATGACGAAAGAGTTCGAGATGACAGACATAGGACTTATGTCTTATTATCTTGGCATTGAGGTGAAGCAGACGGATGATGGAATTTTCATAAGTCAAGAAGGATATGCCAAGGAGATATTAAAGAAGTTTGGCATGGATAAGTGCAATCCCGTTGGCACCCCTATAGAATATAAGGCAAAGCCTTCTAAGTATGACGGAGGAGAAGCGGTAGACTCAACTCAATTCAAGAGTCTCGTTGGAAGTTTGCGCTATTTGACATGTACAAGACCGGACATACTCTTTGCGGTTGGTTTAATTAGTCATTTCATGGAAGAGCCTACGACAAAGCATTTGGAGATTGCAAAGAGGATCCTCTGTTATATCAGAGGTACCGTAGACTACGGAATGTTTTATTCAACAAGTGAAGACTTCAAGCTGGTTGGATATAGCGACAGTGACTGGGCTGGAGACAAAGACGATGGAAGAAGTACAACATGATTCATATTCTTCCTAGGTAACAATGCTTTTACATGGTCTTCAAAGAAGCAACCTATTGTTACTTTGTCTAGTTGTGAAGCGGAGTACGTAGCTGCAACATCATGTGTATGTCAAGCAATTTGGCTTAGAAGTATGCTAAAGGAGCTACACATGGAACAAGAAGATGCGACTGAGATCTATGTTGATAACAAGTCGGCCATTGACTTAGCTAAAAATCCAGTATACTGATACGCTTACGCAGCGCGTTCGGGGTCAAGGAAACTTCCTTTTCTTCGAGCAAGTTTTATAACACCCTAGGCAGTGAACCTAATTGTTGTAGTGTAGTAATTAGGGTAAGACACGGGTATTGATATCGTTCTCTAGGAGAATAGGAATGCTAGTGAGAAGTTCTACGCTAAGGTTGAGGTTGAGGAAGATTATTTTTGTATTTTTATATTTTATGAAATTGAAAGGTACGAATCTCGGGTATTAGATTTGGGGGGGGGGGGGGTTGGTATTTCTACCGATTACTCTACTATTATCTAATTATCTAAACTAAGGTGGTGGGAGTCTATGTCTAATTAATGTGTGCTCGTATGATAGTTTAAAGATGTGTTTACTTAGGTTTTACTACTCCTTAATTATCTCCTATTGATGGATGAGTTGTCACGTCCTTATTCTTAGTTGCGTTGTGTGTCTAAAGTAGTAGGGTATGCGTTTCTCCCTAACTCTTTGAACTTACCAAAGGGTCTCGTCTACAAAACCCACTAGGGATAATAAACTCTTACTCTAAGGCACTATTTGGATGGTTTAGCCTACAACTACTCAGGTAATTATATTCTAAGGTTCACAAAGATGAATCAAGCATTAAGTACACAACGAATGACCTATCACATTACTAGATCATTAGTCAACTAAGATAAGAAACAACCAATCAATATTCAATAATTAAGTTTCATACTCCATAAGCAAACACACAAATAAATTAGCCGGACATGGAGAACATGCAAGCATACACACAAATAATCAAAGACATAATTGAATTGATGAAGTAAATACTTATCTTGATGTAAAATAGGGTTTAGAACCCTAAAATACTGTACAAGACACCCTTGGTTCGGTTTTAGGTTTTTACTCCAAAAGACTCTCTCTAAAACTGAAAAATTCGGATTCTATATATAAGATTAGATATGCGACGGCGTCACCTTATGTTTCATGACGCCGTCGTGTCACCGTCATTAGGGTTTCGTCTTGGCCACGTTAACCTTGCGACGACATCACCTTATATCTGTGACGCCGTCCTCTTCAGCTTCTGACGCCGTCTGGGTCGCATCTAGGCCGTCTGAGTTGCGACTGTCTACTCCTTTAAAGCCCGACGTCGTCTCTTGAAAATAAGAGTTTTGGCTTCTGTCCCGTCACAAAATCCTCCGACGGCGTCGCAGTTAAGCAGTGACGCCGTCGCCTTCTGTTTTCAGCAGCTTTGAGTGTCTTGATTCTGACTTTGGCCATTTTCTTCGTATATTCGCGCCTTTTCATCCAAATAAGTGCCATTCCAGCATTTTGCCTTCAAGAGACCTAAAAAGTGAAAAGGAACGATATTAAGCAATAACGGATACAAAAGTGATCAAATAAGGGCTAAAACGACCCCTCAAAATGGTACCTTTTAGAGCCTTATCAAATATCCCTACACTTGTTATTTGCTTGTCCTCAAGCAAATGTGCTTTTAGCCAATTAATTTATAAGTTAGAGGTCATGAAGCATTGATTCAAAACGGTCCACAACACTTATAAGCCCCGCAAAAGTCATAACAAGAAAGGAAATTTCATACTAGCACCTCACATGGGGTGTTTGGATACTCACATCTCTCTCGGGTGTATATATGAAATATAACAAATAGGAAATGGAAGATAAACACTCATTAACCGGTCCTAGTACACAGATTACCATAGGCTTGAGAATAGATCAAACCTCCATTGCTTTGGCGTAAGCACCTAGGAAAGATTATCAAAGAGGTCTTTTAAAGGGTTGTAATGTTAGGCTTACGGTAGGGAAGCAAGGGTTTGGTGGGATAGGCTATTTTGTGGTGGAAAGTCAAAAATCTCTATGTTAAATGCATACGAAGAATGGCGTTGCTAAGCCAAGACTCGACACTCTAAAACTCTAGGTAACGGAAATAAACAAACATAAATTTAAAAGATAGATGTAGGATGGTAGCCCGTATGTTGGGTTTTTTTTTTTTTTTTTTTTTTTTTTTTTTACACTCTATTTTTTTTTTCTTTTTCTCTTTTTCTATTTTTTTTTTTGATTTTTTTTTCATACACTTTTACTCTACCATCCTCTACGGTAACATCAAAATGATAGGGATTTATAGGCACATCCCTACACTTGAGTTTTTATTACTCTAACACTAATTTGACCCGAATTGAAAAGATCAAAACACTTGGGGTACATTATTACGTAAACAAAGGGAATTTGAATTTAACGTTCCCTTCCCGTCATTTCATAAACTTTAAATTTTCCCATGAATCCCAATCGTCCCAAATATGTATACAAAGGATATGACTCGACTTAGCAACTTATGAAAGCAACCAGATAATTGAACTAAGGGTTTAGGGTGATAACAAAATTTTGCACTAAAAGTGAGTGCATAAGGGGTAGGCTAAGGCGATTTGGGTGTACATTTGGGGGTGGGGTGTAAACAATGCTCTTCATTGATATTCCGGAAAAAAAAAACCGAAACATCACGAGAACCGCGAAAAGGATAGGCTCTGAGGGGGTAACTAGGGGTATCGTGTACTAAAGATGAGTACAACGCAAAGGGTGTGGGGGAATTACTCAACCGATGTGGAAGAAGTAATTATATTACGGGTATCAAACAAGGGTTATCATAATGCCTCTTATCATCTAGTTATTCCTAACTACACAAGTGTAGTCTAACTTGCGATCTCGGAATGCATCACAAAACAAGTTCTAGAATCTAATATACTACCGGTTCACACTCTAAGCATTGAAGATGAATGCTTTAATTCCTACTAATCTAAGGGCGATCCTCACATTTTGGGTGGAATTTAGGTGGTAAAGAGTTTTTGTGCTAGTCATGCAACTTCCTATCCGTGAGACGCTATTGTTAAGACTAATGGCCCACTCCTATATGTCATGAAAAATTTTAAATTTGGTGCCAAAATTACCCTAACCGACATTTTCTCATGGTTTATTACACAATCACAATTGGACAAAGCAAATAATCAAGGATAAGCATAGTTTCAAAGTTCCCGTTTTATTTTCCCTCCCTACACTTAAACTGAACATTGTCCCCAATGTTCCCCGAGAGTATCAAAGTTATGATAAAAGAAGGTAATTAAAAACGAAAGAAACTAATACTCCCCTGATTAGCTTGGTAGGATCCGTGTAAAGTGGTGGTTAAATCCTTTCCAAGAAGAATTATTTCGTGAAAAGCTCCTTCCAATATTGTGTAACTTCTTCTTGACAAACTAAACCTGCACACTTGAAGAAAACAAATGAAACCTTCGCGTAAAATCGGCGGTAATAATATATATAAGACTCGATTTAAACTAGGATATAATGCTTGTGGAATGGATGTTTATAGAATTTCTAAGAAAATTAAGACCTGGAAAATTCCAAAAATTTATAAGTAGCTCAGAAAACGAGAAAAAGTGATCTGATGTTTTTACTCCTTCCTGACGCCGTCAGGTTGCAATCCTAACGCCGTCAGGTTATCCTGACAAAAACTGGTCTGCGATTTTCTGAAAAAAATTCTGGAAAATTTACATCTTTAGAATCTGGAAAAATTTCTGGAAAAACATTCATTATGACTCGATACAAGCATTTGACTCGAACAAACACACATGGATATCTTTTAAATAATTGTAATTCTCATGTTTACGTTTCTTTTGAAAACGTGTGTAATCCTCCCTACACTTATCCCTTATGTAAAATACCTTTATATGTAATTAAGACGAGGTTAAAGACAAAATAAATAATTTTTACAAATTTAAACATGCGAATTAACAATCAATAAAAGATATACGACACACAAATAAAAAGGAAAAGGAAAAACACATGGGTTGCCTCCCAAGAAGCGCTTGTTTTTGTTCGAGTCACGAGCCTGACTCTACCCTTATTTAACAAATAAAGGGGAAGTTTTCCCTTCACTTAAGTTTAAGTGCGGGTGATAGTAGCAATACACACCCTTAGGGTGGAAATTTGCTACGTGAGGAGAGGGTGATGGGTGATTTATGTGCTCAAAGGAGTGTGCTCCATTCATTATAACCTTACCTAATCCAATTGGTGTAGCGGGTGAATCAAATCTCTCTCCTAAAAATGGATCATCTTCTATCAACTTCAAAAGATTCTTAGTTAAGGATCCATCTTGACCTAATAAACCCAGTTTAAACCCATAATGTTTCTTGTTAT
Organism: Chrysanthemum seticuspe; assembly: GCA_019973895.1. Taxonomy (NCBI): domain Eukaryota; kingdom Viridiplantae; phylum Streptophyta; class Magnoliopsida; order Asterales; family Asteraceae; genus Chrysanthemum; species Chrysanthemum seticuspe. The sequence goes on along the minus strand of BPTQ01000006.1, from coordinate 5,413,086 downwards.
CAACCATGAATGAGTGATATAAGTGTGCAAGGTCATGGGTTACTCCTATATTAGCTTCTACTCTATATGGCCTAGAATCTGCCACCTTTATCAAGCAACTACCCGGACTATCTATTTTGATGGGTGGATTGGGGCCTAATTCAATTCCAAGATTCACATCTAAAGATGGAAAATTGGGTAAGGTTTTTTGTTGAGGCTCCGGTTCATCAAAATTAGGAATTTCCCTAGGACTAAGAGAGAGGTCATGACAACAAGCATCTAAACCTACATTCTCTAGTGGCATTTGGTCCAAAGTTTCTCTATCAATCGGGGTTCCTATAGTCTCTTCTACTTCTTCCGGGTAGGTTATAGGTGATGTGTGGTCCTCAAGTGATGGTAGGGCTTGTGGGCTTGGAGTTTCCACCTTTTTCTCCATTATATCTAGACCTCCTAAATGTTCATCATGTGTTTTAGTATGATCTGACCCAAATACACTCCTAAGTATCTCAAATCCTTCTTTAGCCATTTCAAATTCTTGGTCCGATTCATAAGAATTATTCTCAAAAATTTGATCACTATGTTCTATTTTCCTAAAGGATTCCTCACGCGTGTCATATGCTTTGAAATCTATCCCACGCATGCAACTAGGCAGTTCAACTATAACCATCTCACAATCTTGTTCTGGTTTAGATTCCATGTTCTTAAAAACTAGGTCTTTTTTATCATGGTGCCTAAGATCATTCAATTGATGGTTTATGCATAGGAGGCTTTTCTGAAAAATTCTCCGGATGGTGTCACTAAAAGGAGTTGATCCTGACAACGATTGTTGAATAGAAGCCACACAAGTATAGAATATATCAAATCCATCCAACCTTACACCCATATCCTTTTGGATATCTCTAAGTTCACTCACAAATTCATTAGAACAATTAAAACCAAACCAATCTGCGAAATTCAACTGTTCCTCATTTGTTAATGATGCAAATGCAATTTCACTTGCCATAGCGACAAATGAAAAGGGTTTGACGAACACAAACACAAAGAAGGGGGATAGACTACAAGGAAGCTAATAAAAAGAAAAAATTTACTTGATAGGAATCAAGCAAAGAAACCTAAACGAGGTGGACTACTAACTAGCTATTCTATTCCCCGGCAGCGGCGCCAAAAACTTGATAACGCTGCACGCGTCGTTCGGGGTCAAAGAACTTCCTTTTCGTCGAGCAAGTTTTTCAACACCCTAGGCAGTGCACCTAATCATTGTAGTGTAGTATAAGGGTAAGCCACGGGTATTGATATCGTTCTCTAGGGGAATAGGAATGCTAGTGAGAAGTTACTACGCTAAGGTTGAGGTTGAGGAAAATTATTTTTTATCTTTTTTATGTTATTTTTAGGAAATTGAAAGGTACGAATCTCAGGTATTGGATTTGGGGGGGTTGGTATTTCTACCGATTACTCTACTATTATCTAATTATCTAAACTAAGGTGGTGGTAGTCTATGTCTAATTAATGTGTGCTCGTATGATAGTTTAAAGATGTGTTTACTTAGGTTTTACTACTCCTTAATTATCTCCTATTGATGGTTGAATTGTCACGTCCTTATTCTTAGTTGCGTTGTGTGTCTAAAGTTGTAGGGTATGCGTTTCTCCCTAACTCTTCGAACTTACCAAATGGTCTCGTCTACAAAACCCACTAGGGATAATAAACTCTTACTCTAAGGCACTCTTTGGATGGTTTAGCTTACAACTACTCAGGTAATTATATTCTAAGGTTCACAAAGATGAATCAAGCATTAAGTACACAACGAATGACCTATCGCATTACTAGATCATTAATCAACTAAGATAAGAAACAACTAATCAATATTTAATAATTAAGTTTCATATTCCCTAAGCAAACACACAAATAAATTAGCCGGACATGGAGAACATGCAAGCGTACACACAAATAATCAAAGACATAATTGAATTGATGAAGTAAATACTTATCTTGATGTAAGATAGGGTTTGGAACCCTAAAATACTGTACAAGACACCCTTGGTTCGGTTTTAGGTTTTTACTCCAAAAGACTCTCCTTAAAACTGAAAAATTCGAATTCTATATATAATATTACATATGCGACGGCGTCACCTTATGTTTTGTGACGCCGTAGTGTCGTCGTCATTAGGGTTTCGTCTTGGCCACGTTAACCTTGCGACGGCGTCACCTTATGTCTGTGACGTCGTCCTCTTCAGCTTCTGACGCCGTCTTGGTCGCATCTAGGCCGTCTGAGTTGCGACGGCCTACTATTTTAAAGCCCAACGCCGTCCTTCAAAACTAGCACTTTCTCTTCTGAGCCGTCACAAATTCCTCCGACGGCGTCGCAGTTAAGCAGTGACGCCGTCACCTTCTGTTTTCAGCAGCTTTGAGTGTCTCGATTTTGACTTTGGCCATTTTCTTCGTATATTCGCGCCTTTTCGTCCAAATAAGTGCCATTCCAGCATTTTGCCTTCAAGAGACCTAAAAAGTGAAAAGGAACGATATTAAGCAATAACGGATACAAAAGTGATCAAATAAGGGCTAAAATGACCCCTCAAAATGGTACCTTTTAAAACCTTATCAATTCACCCGTCTCTTCTTCATCAGTTATAGGAAGAAAGTCATACCTTTCATTTTCCTTGATGCTCCAATCCCATGTCTCTTCTTCATCGAAATCCACGTCTCTACTCACTACCACCTTCCTTGTGATTGGATTATAGAGCTTATAACCTTTTGACTGCTTGTCATAGCCAACAAATACATGCTTCTCACTTCTATCATCAAGCTTTAATCGCCTTTGGCTAGGAACATGGACATATGCTATGCTTCCGAATACCCTTAGGTGAGAGACGGTAGGCTTCATCCCATTCCATGCTTCTTGTGGAGTCTTGTTATCTAAACTCTTTGACGGACACCGGTTCAATAAATATACTGCACAATCAACCGCCTCGGCCCAAAACTCCTTTGGCATCTTCTTACTTTTCAACATGCTTCGGACCATAGTGAGAATGGTTCTATTCTTTCTCTCAACCACTCCATTTTGTTGTGGGGAGTAAGGAGCCGTCAGAAATCTCTGGATCCCATTATCCTCACAAAATTTGTTAAATTCTTTTGATAAAAATTATCCACCTCTATCGGATCTCATTGATTTAATTTTTAAACATTTCTCTTTTTCAACCATAGTTTTAAATGTTTTAAAAGTTTCAAAAGCTTGGGATTTTTCTTTTAGAAAATGTACCCAAGTTTTTCTTGAAACGTCATCAATAAAGAGCATAAAGTAAAGATTCTTACTATAAGAGGGTGGAGTAATGGGACCACACAAATCCGTGTGAATTAGATGTAAAGGATCCTTAGCTCTTGATGTCGCTTCTTTCGGGAACGAACTCCTAGCATGCTTCCCAAGAAGGCATCCTTCACACAGTTGATTGGGATGATCAATTTGATCTAACCCTTTCACCATTCCCTTTGAGGATAATAACTTTAAGTCACCAAAGTTTAAGTGCCCGTATCTCATGTGCCAAAGCCACGAATGATCCTTCAAACAACTCTTTAAGCACTTAGCTTCATCATGTTGAATGTTTAGAAGGAACAATCGGTTTTTGGTCATAGGCACTTTTTCTATGAGCTTTCCTTCGGGATTCCTTATTGTAGCACTACGATCCTTGAAATGAACATCGTAATTTTTCTCTAAAAGTTGTCCCACGCTTAAAATATTACTTTTAAGATTGGGCACATTGTATACGTCCGAAATATATTGGTGACTTCCATCTTTAGCTCGGATAAGTATCTTACCTTTTCATTTCACCGGTGCCTTTGATTCGTCTCCAAAGGTGACGTTACCTTTACTTTTCTCCATCTCTACGAACAAGTCTTCTTCACCCATCATATGGTTACTTGCAGCGGAATCTATATGCCATGGCTCTATCCTCTCTTCTTGTTCGTCATGTCTTGCCATTAGCAAGGTAAGCTCATCTCCGTCTTCTACCTCCACAAGATTGGCTTTTTCTTCCACTTGTCTTGAGCTAGTACACTCATTGGCATAATGACCATATATATGGCAGTTGTAACATTGTGTTTGGGGCTTACCTCCTCTTTGAGATTGAAAGCCTCTCCCACGACCTCTTCGATATGAAGACCATTCGTTTTCATCTTTTTTGTTGACATCTTCTCTTCCTCTTCCTCGTCCTCGGCCTTGGAAACCACCACGACCTCGAAAAATACCGCGTCCTCATCCTTGCTCCTTTCCATGTAGAAAGCTATTTTCTCTTTCTTTGAAAGAGACCTTTGAGTATAAAGCTTTCTCCAAGGGTTCTTTCCCCTTTCTTTTCTTCAACTTCTCTTCATGGGCTTGTAAAGATCCCATGAGTTGATCAATGGTCATTGAGTCTATATCTTTTGACTCCTCTATGGCCACGACAATGTAATCAAAGCTTAGGGGCAAAGAATGAAGAATCTTTTCTATCACCCTTGTGTCACTCAAGCTTTCACCATTTCTCTTCATTTCATTTGAAATGGTCAAGACACGAGTGAAATAATCTGAAATGGTTTCGGATTCCTCCATTTGGAGTTTTTCGAACTCGCATCTAAGAGTTTGAAGACGTACCTTTTTCACATTGTCGATTCCTTTGAAAGCATTTTGAAGGATCTCCCACGCTTCCTTGGAAGTAGTTGCATTTGCAACTTTTTCAAACATCGCATCATCAAGACATTGATAGATGAGTGTAAGAGCACTTTGATCCTTCTTTCTTGCCTTTTGCAACTCCACCCTTTGGGCGGCATTCATGGAACTTTCATCATCTACTTTCTCAACACCTTTCTCTACCATCTCCCATACATCATGTGAACCTAGTAACGCCTTCATTCAAATGCACCAACTACCATAGTTGTCTTTGGTAAGACGAGGAAATTGGAACAAGTTCATCATGCTTGACATCGTGATCTTCTAGCTCTGATACCAACTTGTTAGAAACTCAAAGGCCTTTTAGGCTTATATTTGATGAAGAGGTTGTAAGTGAAATTTAGAAAGAGAGGAATACTTATGAAAGGTTTGGAATGTTATTGATTGCTTATGTTTTCCTTGATTTGCTTGATTACAAATGCATCACACCACCCTCTATTTATACTAGTCCATGGAAGAGTCTAGTACCAAGATACTTTCATGGAACTCTAGATATTTCCAACATTATACATATCTATACTCTAGATATTTCTTAGCTACAATATTCTACACAATTCTATGGATATTTTAAGGATCATTCTACATATTTCTCATAGATAGAGCTCTAGATTTTTCTTCCTTATGGACTTGGGCCTTTGTGGATGTTCTATACTTGATTGGATCAAATCAAGTTTAATGATCCAACAAATACAACAGCAAAGGTGTACAATAATAGCGTATTCCAATGGCACCAATTCCCAAAATAAGAAAGACTTGTTACATCATTATAAGATTAACTAAGTTGTCAACTGTTTGTATGTTACTAATAAGTTCTACCACCCACAAGGTACATTAAACTCTTAGACATTGCACTATGCATGCCAGTTAGGATATCACGAGGTATGTAGACCTTGGGTGTGTGAGTGTGAGCCGCAGATAAAGTAGGTGTCTAGACCTTTGGGTGCAGGAGGTGTTTGGGCTGAGGAGGTGATAGGAGACACATGTTCAAGTGGAGATGAATTAGGAACAGGGTGGGGAAGTTTCGGTTTGGGAGTCTAGACTTGTAGTAACATGAAAATAGGCACAACTGAATTATTCAGATTGACAAGAAGTTACCAAACCTTGATTGTGTCGACTCGTCTATAGCCAAATACTTCCAGATGAAAATCATGCTACCTACGCCAGTAATGGTCTATGTGATAAGTTTGCTTCGCCATTAGAGGGTGTTTGGGGTTGCTTAGAAACATAATATAATCAATTTATATAGTGTTTGGACCAAGAGTAAATGATTGTGATGTATGATTATGTAACCGTGTTTGGATAAGCAATCCTAAATCCAAACACCCTAAAAAACTATCAAACCAAGCAATAATCAGATAAACAAGTTCAATAAAACTACTCCAAACTAACATTAATCACTTACCAAATTAATCACCAAAATAAAAATTTACTTTTACCTTTAGCATTATTATCCTGCGGCGACGAAAAGTCCTTGATATCAGTTAAGTAACCACGCTTATTAAAGAGTCCTAATAAAACAATCACTTTTACCTTTAGCATTATTATCCTTGGGCGACGAAAAGTCCTCGAAATCATCATCATCATCATCATCAACAACCGAACCCAAATCCACCGTAGCCGAACCCGACAACCCCTACCCTCGACATTGCACCCACGATGTAACCGCTTCAATCTTAGCCTTACCTCCACCTCATTCTCCTCATCTGAATCAGCAACAATTAGCGTCTCAATCTCAAAATCATCATCATCATTTTGATTAGCAATAACATTCTTCTCGTTAGCTACTGATGAAACCCGATTCAGTGTCTTTAGGTGTATGGCTTCTTCATTTGGGGTGCGGGTGTGTTTCGGAGATCATCGAAGTCGAAGTCGAAACCCAATGAGAATTAAGGTGCTTCAAAGTCACCCATTATGATTAAATGATTAATTGATTATTAGTATTCTTGTGAAGTGAAAATGTTTATGGTATGATTAATGAGATTATTATGATGGTTTTGTTTTTAAAATGCAGGGGGTTTTTGAAATGTGTTTTGGCGGGTTTTGTTTTTATTGAAATGAATTGTGTGGCGGCATTGCCTTGTGTAAGAACGTTTTCAAAAATAACTTTGGATTTAAAAATTGGGTTTTTTTATGTCCAAGAATGAAAACGTTACTTGGGAGTTGGGACTAAAGAATACTCTTTCTTACTAGTTTTTTTAACGGGAAATGACATGTACACTCGAATTTTACTTGCACACGGAGGGTTAAATTGTTAAGACTTTTTTGCCCACACTAACCTTTTTACTATTTTTTTTTTGTGATTGCTGAATATACGTTAAAACTTTCTCAAATTAATCAATATACATAACATACTTATTTTATTCTCAACATACGTAATATACTTTCAAATATTTACCAAAATACGTAATATTGACAGGTTACCACTTTAAAAAGTTATAGTAATGGTCTCTGTTGTTTGCGTTGACTTTCATTGTTAGTCCTTTGACTTTTTTCACTTAAAAATGTTGCAGAAATGGTCCATGTGGTCCATCTTTTTTAAATACATTTTTACACGCTTTTATACATGTTTTTCACACGTTTTTACACATGTTTTTATATATATTTTTACACGTTTTTTACACACGTTTTCATATACGTTTTTTACATGTTTTTAAACACGTTTTTTACACATTTTTTACACGTTTTTACACACATTTTTATATACGTTTTTTACACTTTTTTACACACGTTTTCAAATACGTTTTTTACACATTTTTATACATGTTTTTAAACACGTTTTTATACACAGTTTTATGTACATTTTCTACACGTTTTTTACACACATTTTATATACGTTTTTTACACTTTTGCGCTCTTTTATACACGGTTTTATATACATTTTTTACACGTTTTTAACAAGGTTTTATACACGTTTTTAAAAACGTTTTTTAAACGTGTATAAAAATGCGTATAGAAACGTGTAAAAACATGTATAAAAACGTGTAAAAAAACGTATATAAAAACCACGCATAAAACGTGCATAAAATCGTGTAAAAACGTGTGTAAAAAACGTGAAAAAACGTGTATAAAAATGTGTAAAAAATGTATATAAAAACGTGTAAAAAAAGTATATAAAAATTTGTGCAAAAACGTGTATAAAAGCGTGTATTAAAATGTGCATAAAAATGTATATAAAAATGTGTATAAAGCCATATATAAAAACGTATATAAAAAAGATGAAAGTCAAAGGACTAAGGGTGAAAGTCAAAGCAAACCATAGGGACCATTACTGTAACTTTTTTAAATGGAAAATGACAAAGGACTAACGGTGAAAGTTAACACAAATTACAGGGACCATTAATGTAACTTTAAAAACTGGTAACCTGTCAATATTAAGTATATTGGTAAGTATTTAAAAATTTATTACATATCGTGCGAATAAAATAATATGTTATGTATATTGGTTAATTTTAAAAAATTTGTTCTGTATATTTAGCCTTCACTAATTTTTTTTCTTCATACCGTTTTGCTTTCTCTTTCATTTTTACCGGATAGTAGTAATTATTCCATGACGTTGCTGCATTTCCATCCCTGCAAGGCTACAACTTGCTAGCACTATGTCTCATGTTGCATAGCTACAACTATGTCTCATGTTGCATAGCTAGCACTGATCAACTTGCTTACAACCTTAGTTATAGAAGAAAAAAAATCTTAATTATCTTCTCATAATCATCGATTATAGAAATAAACGGATATCATCTAACATGCGTTCCTATTTGAATCTTAGATACATTTGCTCATATATTCAAAGGCAATCATCCTAGATGTTGGTAGCACAAGCCATGGCAGTGTTCACTGGAAATTTTAAGGGAAAATCTTGTGTAATAGTAAAAAAATTTAATAAGTGTTCCAGTTAAGTCACTCAAACTTTAAATTAACCACAAAAACCATCCAAGTTTCAATATTGTTTCATTATTGTGTAATTGCTAACAAGTGACTAAATTGAAACAAAACTGAAAGTTAGTTACTATTTCATGATTTTCTACTCCATTATAAGTTAACGATTCTGTCTCACCATTATCGTCCAGTTCACGGTACATAGTCTCGACGTCGTCATCACAATTATTAGATGATAGGTACAATGTGCCGCTGTCAAATTTCAGTATTGAGGCATCGACGGCGGTGGATCGAGATTGTGTCTCCAACAATTAACGGAAATTAACTATGTGGGTGTCATATCAAAATAGGCGATTGATGTGTCGCCTTAGACGGTAGATGAAGATTGTGGTTTCATGAACAATAGAGGCTTTGGTAATTAAGAAGTTTAAGTTCAACCAATGGGAAAAGAAAAACGGAAAATTGTGAGGTGTATGGGTGTGGTAGTCATAACATACTAAATTTCTCTGTGCCAAGTAAAAAGGCCCGTGCACATATCACTACCCTTTTTTTAATTTGTGCTTTTGTTAAGATTAGACGATTAACGCACATAACGGCGATGATGAATAGTAACGTTAATTTGTTTGTGTAATTTTTGTTATGTATATATATGAACGTGAAGTAGCTAAAAGTGAAGAAAGTACAGTTTTCAAAAAATAGACTATGTCGTACATGTAAGTCCATATACGTCGTATAACGCCTTATAGTGTAATGTCTAAGATTTTTCTATATTAAAAAAATAAATAAATAAAATAAAATAAAAAGACTTTTATACTTATATAGTTATAAAATAAAAATAAAATTTTGTAGATATCAGTAATTAATCATATAAAGATAAATAAAATGAGTTATTCGTATATTTATAATCTTGTGTCTTCAATTACATCTCACAGTAATATATATATATATATATATATATATATATATATATATATATATATATATATATATATATATATATAGGGAAGGGATCCGGTAAGAAGAAAAACTAAAATGAGAAGAATAAGAAGAATTTCTAGCCACACATTTCAAATAAGGGAGAGATTTTCAAGGGGAGATGCATCTATTTTAATAGGTGCATCTCAAATGTGTGGTTGTGGTTTCTTCTTATTCTTCTCATTTTAATTTTTCTTCTTATTTGATCCTAACTCTATATATATATATATATATATATATATATATATATATATATATATATATATATATATATATATATATATATTACACTCTGTGCAAATGCATTGGGTTAGTATATAGTGACAACGGTATTTATAAATAGCAACAATATTTTGTTTTATTTTTTTATAAAATATAAAGTATATTGAGTATAAAGTCTATTTGTATTTACTGAATTTATAAAGTTATTAAAAACCTGAAATTAATAATTATACCTAAGTCAACACAATTTATTTAAATTTGAACACTTAAAGTTTTATTAATTACTGCTCATTTTTAAGTTTTTTTATAAAATCGACAAATATGTTTTTAGCACATTTGGAAAATAGACGAAAATTAAAAAAGCTTGACCAATTAAGTTTCAGTTTTGACTTTCATTAACCAATAGAATTTTCCAATTTTGCCACATATACATATTGTTTCACTACCATTAGTCCGATTACAATTCTCAACCTTCTTTTTTCAATGAAGTTTCTTTGTTATATAAAAGATATTTTATGTTTGTTTATATACAACCTAAAACTGTCCAGAAATAATAAATATTACCAAATTTTCATTCATCGTCATTGTTTTACGCAAATAACGTGTCGTGGTTATGTTGAAATAGCGATAAAAATTGATTCAACATGGAGATCACGAGGACAATAAAAATGAATTATTGAATGATAAAGATTTTTAGAAGTATGATATCATATTAAAATGTACAGAAAATTTAATGTGCATGTTAATATCAGTTTCATTTGCTAGCTTCTTGTGGTTTCCTTGAAACAACTCGAAATAAATCGGCATGTACATTCCAAGAAAGACAACCATATATAATACTCGGTAGAAATTAAGGTACATTTTGCAAAATTTTGACCAAATTGGCAGAACTCTTACGTTGGGCCCGCCTGATGGGTTTCGCGTTGTTTGGATTTCATCAATTTTCTTTTTAACTCACAAATTTTTACCAACTATATCACATATCTCACGAACTTGGACTCACAACTTTGAGATTGTTTCACTCGTATAATGTTGAGCCAAAAGATCTTTGGTACTAGAAATGATTCATTTATAAACTCGAAAAGAAATCGCCCAAACCAAAGCCGGGTTAGGTTGTACGAGATTCACTTAACTCTGACATTTTTAGCATTTTTAACTTATTGTCGAGAATTCGTAACTATGGGTGGTAGCGTTTTTTGTATAGTACTAATGGTTGATCGGGTTCAAATCTAAGACTAAACCAGCTCAAATTTATTAAGGGTAGTAGCGTTCACTCTATCGTACTAGTGGGTTAAAAACAAAAACTAAACTAGGTTAAGTTTATTGAAATATTTGGTTGGGTTCAAGTGCAACCTAGTGCACATACAATTATCTCAAAATACGGCTCATATGATAAAGAAATCAAGAGAAAGTATTGTGTTGTAGTTTTCGTGGATCATTCATGTTATTACTTCCAAAAAGTCCGTTATCGTTCCCAAAAGTTTATAATTTATCTCAAAAGTTTATTTTTAACGTTTCGTGTGGTGGTAAAGATCATAGACGCGACGCAAAAATCACGCGAAAAGTGAGAAGATGTCGACAAAGTCGAGGCACACTAACCAGAACGGACACCAAAAAGGAAATGACATCGAAAACGTCAAAAAATACTGACAATACTCAAGCTAGTCAAAGACTTGGAAATGACGACGACTATTAAATACAAATAGGCTAACTTGTTTCCCCATAATCCCGAATGTACACGTTAACAATAAAAGATAAGTTTCCGTTTATCACTTAATTAATGAAGATGTCACATTTGTTATTCGTAATTTATTCAAGTTTATAATAAAATACTTCATATAAAGTTTATTGTGTAGTGTACTATAAGGACACATTTGTTTACCCAACGCTCCTCAACCTATTATGTCTCTAATAAGTTATCTTATCCAAATAACAGTTTTCAAGTAGTTTATAGAGGTTAATCATGTATTTATAAAACACAAGTTAGTAGTATTATAGTAAAACACGAATCATTATCGTAGTTAATAAGAGTTTTTAATAAATAAAACCCTATTTGTCGACAATATATATCTAAACATCTCGCCATTAGTTACTATGAGAAAATGAAATATTTAAGCATATCGCGAAACAAATATATTAAACTCATTTTCCGAGTCTAATATATTATTCTCGTTTAGTACAAAACGTTTAGCGTACTTATAATCAACATGACTCGTCATAAATTTGTTATTCCAAACTTTATAATTCGTATCAAGTCTTGTAAGTTATAACGTATATATAAATATCCGTTATTAATTATCAATCATAGTTTATCGTACCATTTTATATGTACATATATATATGTATATAGTTAACTCGTAAGCATATATTATTTAAACATTTCATTAGCATTTGTTAATTCATTTTGATAACCTAGGACCCATATTCTAGTATCATGTCTAATTCATGTAATACTCGCTACTACTTCCGCCTTATACCATAGCTAAGTAATATATTAGGATGAACACCCGAAACCAATAAAAACCACAAGTCAAACGTCATCTCATGCTAATAATCTTACCCTTTTTAACTATTCCATTTTTCATTTCTTAGTTTTGATGTTCCTCTATAATGGCAATTTATAATCCCTTAATAATCAATAACTTACATATAATTATCTCGTCACATATTTCCCATTTTCGTTCATTGTCTATACCGGTCACCACTTATTTATTTCGATATTATTTATTATCATTGTTTTATGATTTATAACTAGTTACCGCGTCTAATCCAGGTATTACCCGTCGAGACCCGCCAACAATCTACTAATTCAAATACGCTCTAGTGTGACCGACACAATCAACGCAACTCAGTTTGCACGACATTTACAACAAATACCCACACGGGTCATTCGACCCATCCCAACTCGAGGTTGACCCGACTTATTGAGTCTCTTAACTTAAAACAGAAAATGAATTTACACATGAATCCTTAACCGACCTAAAATCAAAGAAGTCAAACCCTGGTAAATTTTCTGTCTCGACCTGAACCATTCACGCATCCAAAAACAGAAATATACTTCCTTCTCGTTTCCATTTTATACCCACGAAGCTTAACACCAAAATATTAGATTTAGGGCGCGTGAAGGTGTTTGAACACAAGAGTGTTATGAAAATAGAACCACGGCATCCCGATCTACAAGATGGGATGGGTGGTGTAGTTAGACGAGGTCGCCGGGATTTTTGACGGCGCCGGAACCCTAAAATGGGGTGGCCGGATTTTCTAGAGTGAGAAAGGAGAGATATGTGTGTGTTTTTGTAAAGAGAGAAATAGATGTGTGAAATGAAAAAAGTGTGAGAATGAGTGGTTGTTTATAGTCCTAGGAGGGACTAGTCTTGTACAATAGAAACCATAGGGGTGGTTAAGTAACTTATCACAAGGACCCTAAGTGAAACTTTATAAAACTTTCGATATATTTGATTCGGGGCTCGTTTTGACTAGCGAACGAAAGATTCGTGACCCAAGAGTTACGCCATTGCTCTTAAAATATTATTTCCAATAAAAACGATATATAATACGACTCGTATTTCTCTAATCGATGATTCTTCAATTATGACGCATTCGAGGAATTTACGAGTTGTCACACTATGATTGTTGGTCTTGGTTGTTCTTCTTCTTTTCGTTTTATATTTTTGGTTTGGACTAATGATGTTACAACACTGAAGTCAACTTGTGAATCATCAAAGATTTGAAAGCAAGTTTAAATCTGAGATCATTTTTTTCCTGTATTCGAGTCTTTCTTGTTGTTTGTTTTGGTTGATAGTCGATGTATTGTTGTGGCGGCTGAATATAATGCAGACATCAGTGTGGTTGGGTGGTGTGGTGTGGTAATATAATAACCCCGTAATTTTCCAAGTCATTAACTAATCTTAAACACGAAGTATTCTATTATAAAGGTTATTTAACCATTTTCACGTGTAAATTTTTCGTTTATTTGAACGATACAATAACGAAAGACATTCGTCAACCAACTATGTGACGTGACTCACATACCAATTAAATGGGCTAACACGCGTATCAACACCAATATAACTATGTATATGTCATTAATATGTCAAGTAAAACATTTCTATTTGATTTTGTCACCATACGTTATTCCCTTTTAACGTATCATTTAAACGTTTTGATGAAACGGATTTATATATAATCAATACTCCCAACAGTTATTTTGATACATTCTTATGCTCCACAAAGTACTAAAAAAATGCAAATATTATGTTTCTTCACTTCCTATATTTCTTTTATTAAAATTACTTAAACTATATTTAATGGGAAGAGATCTAGTGAGAAGAAAATTTGAAATGAGATGAATGAGAAATAGTTAGAGCCACATATTTCAAATAAGGGTGAGAAATTTAAGGGGAGATGCATCTATGTTTGTAGATGCATCTGAAATGTGCGGTTATGGTTTCTTCTCATCCTTCTCATTTTAATCTTATTTCTCATTTGATCATTACTCTATATTTAATTACTTTAGTTATTTAGTAACTAAGCAATATCTATTTTAACACCCAAAACACTCACGAAATACATTTTATACAAAAACCACACACACTTTTCCCCTTTTTCTACCATTAGCTGTCCCCCCTTTGTAATAGTAAGCTAGATAATTTGTTTTTTTCATTAAACCATACCCATGTTACTTAAAACTTACCATGACTTTATTAAACATCAAACCAACACTTAGACCATGGTGTAGATGGGTAAAGTAGGAGACAATGAGATGACAACACACATCCCCTCCCCCCTCTCTTTGCTTGTTCGGCCAACTAATCCCAAAAGCACCAACATACTCATTTTTATTCCTAGACCAACACTAGTCCAATAAACAATTAACATGAGCCATACTTCATCTCACTATAAAAGGAGGGCATGTGATTCATTCATACACTTGCAAAAACTAGAAACACACACACTCACTCACTTAAATTTCGGCCAAGGAAAGGGAAAAGAGAAGATTGGGTTTTGCTAGTTCAAGTGGTTACCAGGCCTCATTTGGGTTAATAGTTAAGCCACTAAGGGTTTAAGAGGTTGGATGGGGAAAGTTAGTGTTCACCGTCTTCACGTACACTTCCTAATTACTAGTAAGTCATCACACCATTTTTATAAACTTTACACACTTTACTTATGTGTTGATTTAATTACTAGTGCCAAGCTTCATGATTTACATACACATTAGTATCACCATGTACATGTTTGTGATATTTTATAACTAAAATGAGTTATAACTAGTTACCATGGCATAAACTTACTTTTTATTATGAACATACAAGTTACTTTCTAATCTTGATGAGATTGTAGAAAATTACACTTTACAAATGACTAGTGAGTATTTTTAGTTAACTAGTTTTGGTGATTACTTGATTTATGATGAATTGAATTTTTCATATTGCTAAGCATGTTGTTAAATCACTATTGGATTGTTGGAAAAATTGGTGGAAGAGGTGGGATTAAATTTGAAATTGTTGAACGGATTTGGATATTAGAAAACTAGCATATGCGTTTTGACACTAATTAAATAGAGGTTGTTTCATTCGACTTAAAACAAAAAAATTAGTGGCTTTTTTATAAGATTAGACTATATAAATATGAAATAGACTTTATAACGTAAACGTGGTCGCTTGAACGGGTTACAAAGAAGAAGTTACGTTAGTTTAAGTTACGCGACTAATTTTCTGGAAATATACTTGCTGTTAGAACTTTTCAAAGGGTAAACTGGACATTAAAAGTAATTAGACTAGCTAAAACACTAATAATATGATAGTAAACTTAAATACGAAACCGGGGATATAAAGAACTTAAGAAACGGAGCTAAAACGACCAAGATACGTTGAAATAAAGTTACGACGAAATCGGAAGTTCAGTTCTAGACTTTTGTAGATCTTGTTCCATGCTCCCTAAATCCACTGACTTGAGTCCCAAACTCTGAATAACCGCTGTTTTACGACTAGTTTTCTGAGTTCACTTAGTCATTTTGGAAACTTAATGAGATAAAAATTTCGACGTAAAACCCTATTTTCTCGTAAATAAATTAAAAAGACAATAGTAACATGTTATAAAGTGCGTCGGAAATTTTTCCTTGATACATATTAACGAGACCACTACAATCCAATTACGAGAAATACTTGTTAAGAAATTTAAGTATAAATAACGACTATTAATAAAAATCATCAATGTAACTACATTTTCACAACAAAACTTTTATGCAAGCATGTACGGGTGATACAACTTTTTATAAAATTGCATACACGACATTATCTTTCGAACCTAAGACATATTATTAATTTAGGTTGCGGTTGTAATTTCCGTGCCTCGATTTCAGTGCACATCATTCCAACTTGTGTTACTTTACTCAAGGTGAGTTCATAGCCCCACTTTTACTCTTTTTAATTGTTTTATAAACTCCTTGAGGGAAAATACATGCTACCACTACTTTTTATGATCACAATTGCTTGAAAACTGTATGTTTATCTGAATGTGTTATTGCCTAAGTACCTGCTTTGTGACTGAAAGTCCCTCACCATCATGATGAACGCAAATATTGTGGATGGTACTATGGGGATTAACGACCCCATCTTTGTTATCGGAAATAACGGGGGCACACTATATTTGAATTTCAATAGGTAATTGACAATTACCTCCTTGGGGGCATATAGCCACGTACATCAGTATTTGGATGTATGCAGTTGATTCTTGGTGTCATGAGCTTAGGGCAATAACAACCATTTTCCATTATGGGCGTATAAAAACGTAGCCCATGTTTCCAAGACTTTGTACGCGATGCACTGTCGATTTTACAAACCGGTATATCTTGTGATTAACCATTTATTTGATTAAACCTATGAATTCACTCAACCGTTGCGTTGACTTTTTAGCATGTATTTTCAGGATAAAAAGGCGATAGCTAAATTCTGGAGGCGCTTGGGCATTGGCATGGCATGGTAATAGACGAATCTGATACATTATGGGGACCTCTTAAATTCTTCTATGAGCCTATATTTTAACAATGATGCAAACTTATTTTACTACAATAAATGAAATATTTTAAAGAAAATATGTTATCCTATACTTTGTGCTGTGATCCAATTGAGTAATGCCTAAGTGACATAATCTTTCGCTGTACCATTTTTGGGGTGTTACATGTAACCCAAATGAAAGTGGTGTATTTGCATTCTTTTTTGGTTGTTATTTATAGACGCCCAGTGTGATAAAGAAATTGCCCAATATTGAATGCAAATATGAAGCGATGCCATTAATGTTGGAGACCTTTGATAACCTGTAAACGGCAAAACCTTTCTATTTGTCTGGCATTCATTCTTACATTAAAATCGGCAACTGTTGAAGCATGCGTATTACTTTCAATTCGTGCCACATTTATCATTACGACTTCACATTTATTATAGGTATTGGGTCTTTTAGTATATCATATATAAGATAATATGCAAACTACTATCAAATTTCCAACTGTTTTTCCAAAAGAACATAGTTTCACTTTTTTACAAAGTCAACTATGTTAGCTACACTTTTTTAACTCGACTTACTTGACTTCAAACTGTATTTTGAATTCCAGTTGTGGTAACAACAACAGTAAACAACACAACGGCGAAAAAAGTAGTGATGAGTACATGTTTCCCTTTTAGGTTAATAGATTTGTTTTTATGTCTGCAAGTATAAATAGTCTCGTTTTGTAAGTTGTCTAATATTACTTAAGAAGATGCTTAAATATAAAGCTAGTTTTTCATTGAGTTTCAAGATGATTATGAGCATGAAAATTTGATCATGAGCATTTCTTTTTTATTCCATCTGACAAATTACTAAAATTAGTTTTCTCGATGGATAACAAGTAAACCCGATAGTTTGCCAAACAGTTTATAGAAGATTGATCAATGCGTATACTCGATGAAATGCCCATAATGTACAACTTATAGCACAACTGTGGGAACTACACGATACACTTAATCGGGTTGCTCATATCCATTTCGAAAAACTCAAGGTTACTTCATTAGTACACTCTTTTGAGTCTGGTGTCATGTGAAAAAGCATCACTATAGGTTTATTTTATCTGTCTAAACTTGGATTTTTAGAAAAAGCCATTGGTGAGCACTCTCATATAAGTTTTTTAATGAAAGTTTATGAAAAACTTGCCGAGTGAGTTGAAAGTCAATAGTTGGACTCAAAAGCCATGTTTTATCATGTTCAATGATTTCATCAAAATGGAGAACATATGAATGCGAAGTAAAACTAGTTTATGATCTCGCATAACTAATAAGACTTTCCTAAGTCTATCTTTACCAGAATCATTTTTCAGCCTTTGATCCAAATCTAATCATTTTCATCAAGAAGACAGTTTGACTTTATCGAGAAGTCAAAACTACTGTAAAATAACTTATACTACTTCGAATTTTAAAATTTAGAGCAGTTACATAGTAATTGAATCATCCAATTAAGGGAGTAGATCATACCTCGACAGTATATAAATAGTACTCTATTTGTTAATAGAAAAATAAAAACAATCGCCTTTTGGGAATGTATCGTCGTATATTGATGTTTATACGGCTATCTTCATTGATGTTTCTCTATCACGAGACCAACTGAGCGGAAAAATGATACAACAGTGAAGTTGACATTTAATTTCAAACAGCGACACCAATTACACTCCAAACTTTTGACTCTTACATTAATATTGAACCGCACCATTGAGCCCGGTGATTGAACATCCAGCTCATTACTTCATTTGAATACAGCATCATCCTTTGGTTCAATCAGATGATGAGAAGCAGAGGCTAAGCACATTAAAACAATTATTAATGCATGGAAAATGTATGCCATGGTGAAAAACATTTTGGTTGAGAAAAACATTAAAAAAACAAAAATTGAAGAACAATGTAATGGGATACACAGTACAAATTAGATAATTCTTCATTTTTGGCTGAAGTGTTAACTACTACTATCTACGGAATTTAAAAAAGAATAAAAATAAAATAACTGAATAAAGATGATTACTAGAAAAACAGAGGAAGTACCAGTTAAGTTGTTTTCTCCTTTGACCACGTGATACGCGACTACTGCTTTGTGTGCCTGTAATAGCTACAGTTGCTTCATTCTCGGATATTTGTATCTTTGATGTAGAACCAGATGACCGAAGCTGAATCTGATCTTCCCCAACAATACGCAGACCTTTTAATTGAAAAATGCCCGTTGGAAGATAACTTATACCTGAACGTGTTATATCCAACTCTTTTAAACAGCCTAAACGTCCCATTTCCTCAGGTAACTTCATAATCCGACGACATTCAGCAAGATGTAAAGATATTAGACTTTTCATCTTACACACACTGTTCGGTAAATCCTGTAAAACCTTACAATCCGAAAGGATTAGCTTCTCTAAACATTGCAATCGCCCAAGATCCTCCGGTAACTTCTCAAGAAACCAACAAGATACAATCTCAAGCGATTTCAGTTGATTCAACATACAAATGCTGTCTGGAAGGATTTTAATATCTGTTGATGACAAATTTAGCTCCTCTAGAAATACTAACCGGTCTAGGTCCTTGGGTACTTCTGGAATACAGCCTTCAAGTGTAAGCTTTCTTAAACATTGTAATCCACAAATGCTTCTTGAAAAACTCTCAAGTTTTGTACAAGCACAAAGACCTATAGAAATTAGCCTTTCAAGATTTCCAAACGATGAAGCTGGATCTTCTGTATAATAACATAAAAGATGAAACTTTGGAGAATCATTGTCGAAGTACAACGGGCAAACATCTGTGGATGTGGATTCTGCAATCAGATGTAACTCCGATAAACAACCAGCCTCAGCTGGTTGAGACCAATTGTCAAACACAAAAGACTTAAACCTCCCACAACACCTTAAGTCTATGAAGGTACGATTTCTCAGACATCCATCGGGAGCATTAATATCTACCAAATCATAACAGTTTACAAGATTTAACCTTTCGAGATTTGGAGTGTCGAGATATTTGAGCTTTAGATTTTCAATAGGCATTTGAAGTTCTACCAAATCATTACAGCCTTTGATTATTAGCTCCTTAAGATTCATAGTATTCCCGAGGTGAATGGTCTTCAATTGTGAATGACTCAGGTCGAGATATTCGAGCTTTCGATTTTCGACGGGCATTTGAAGTTCTACCAAATCATTACACCCTTTAAGTATAAGTGTCTCAAGATTCAGATTATTCCCGAGGTGAATGGTCTTCAACCGTGAATGACTCAAGTCGAGATATTTGAGCTTTAGATTTTCAACGGGCATTTGAAGTTCTACCAAATCATTACAGCCTTCGAGTATTAGCCTCTCAAGATTCGGAGTATTTCCGAAGCGAAGGCTCTTCAACTTTGAATGACTGAGATTGAGATATTCAAGCTTTAGACTTTCTGCAGGCATTTGAAGTTCTACCAAATCATTACAACCTTTGATTATTAGCTCCTTAAGATTCGTAGTATTCCCGAGGTGAATGGTCTTCAATTGTGAATGACTCAGGTCGAGATATTTGAGCTTCAGATTTTCAATGGGCATTTGAAGTTCTACCAAATCATTACACCAATCGAGTATAAGCATCTCAAGATTCGGAGTATTCTTGAGGTGAATGGTCTTCAAATGTGAATGAGTCAGGTCGAAATATTTGAGCTTTAGATTTTCAGATGGCATTTGAAGTTCTACCAAATCATTACACCATCCGAGAATAAGCCTCTCAAGATTCGGAGAATTCCCAAGGTGAATGGTCTTTAACTGTGAATGAGTGAGGTAGAGCTCTTCGAGCTTTAGACTTTCAGCAGGCATTTGAAATTCTACTAAATCACAACAGTCTCTGAGTTCTAGCTTTTTTAGATTCGGAGTATTCCCGAGGTGGAGGTTTTTCAACTTTGATTGACTGACGTTGACCCATTCGAGCTTTGGACTTTCAGCAGGCATTTGAAGTTCTACCAAATCATAACATCTTTCAAGTATTAGCGTCTTTAGATTTGGAGTATTCCCGAGGTGAAGGTTTGTCAGCTTTGAATGACCGATGATGTGAAGATATTCGAGCTTTAAACTTTCAGCAGGCATTTGAAATTCTACCAAATTATGACAGCCATTGAGTTCTAGCGTCTTTAGATTCGAAGTATTCCCGAGGTGAAGGTTTGTAATCTTGTAGAATTGTACGAGATTTAACTGGACAAGATTTGGAGTATTCCCGAGGTGAAGGTTTGTAATCTTGTAGAGTTGTTGGAGATTTAACTCGACAAGATTTGGAGTATTCCCGAGGTGAAGGTTTGTCAGCTTTGAATTAGTGAGGGTGAGATATTTGAGCTTTAGATGGTGAGCAGGCATATGAAGCTCTACGAAATCATGACAAAAGTTAATAGTCAACTGCTCAAGATTTGGAACCAACCTAAGGTCAAAGGTCTGTAATTTTGATTGGCTGATGTTGAGGAACCTTAGCTTATGAAGAACCTAACATAAGTAAAAAAAAAAAAAAAAAAAAAAAAAAAAAAAAAAAACAATTAATATTGGTGCAATGACAAACCAATAGATATATAGGATCATAATGAATCATGAAAAACAACAAATTAACCATTATTCTACCTTTCCTTCTCCATCTTCCCAAATTTGAACAATATTGCTTTCCCATATTTCAAGATCAACAAGATATTTTCCTTGAAATGTACTCGGTAAACTCGAAAAAGGAAAACCCCACCAACTCATAAACCGTAAGGAACTTGGAAGGTATTCGCTAACTTTATCAAATTGAACAATATTACTCTCAGTATAATAATCCTTATAGAGATTCATATAAACAAATTTAAGATCCTTCATTTTTGCTAGACCTTTTACTGCAATCTCAGCACTGAAACCCGGTGACTGGAAGTATAGACATTTAGTTGCTTGGGTACCCTGAAATCGAAAAAATAAAACCCATTAATTTTTGTCGGAACTCTAAATTTCAAAACGCCCAAAATCACTGAAAACAAGATCAAATTAAGAGTGAATGAAGATGATATAAAATGAATTGAATGATAATTTGATTCGAATTAAAGAAGTTTTGCATGATTATCAGAGAGAGAAAGTGAATTTGGGGAAAACTTGTTATGTGTTTTTTATAAGAAAAGTGACGGTAACTTATTATTTTGTCTAATATAATACTTAAAAAGACAGTAATATCCTTTTATTATAACGGTCAACTATAGTTAAACTAACAGAGTTAGGAAATTTGGACCAAACCCGTGACGGATGTTTCATTTTAGACGAAACCCAGAACTTTTTAAACTACTGGAGCAAAAATGAAATATCTAGCAAACCACAAGGAAAAAATGTAGTTAACTCTCAGTTTTATTAAATCATAACTTAATTCTTACCAGGTCATTAGTCAATATATCTTCATTTTCCTCATTAATCCACAATCGACTATGTCTTTGAGGTTCATCGGGGTGTGACCGACGAACAATATTCCTGCCCATTTCTTCTAAGTGATCATGCATCCACAAGGACCCATAATCATTATCAGTTATAAGAGATTTCTGCACAAGAACTCTTAAACCAACTTCAGCATGAAATCCACGGCTTTCAAGCGCTCTAATTGCATCTTTTTTGCGCCAACCTTTTAGTATGCATGCAACATCTAAGAATATTTCTTTGTAATCATCCTCTAGACCATCAAAGCTTATTTCCAATCTTTCCATAGTTGCTTTTAATGGAATTTTTTTTAGTCTTTTTATAGCATCTGCCCAGTAAGGTTCACTTTGACCACAAAGAAACGAACCCAAAACTTTGATCGTTAAGGGAAGACCATGAGCATATTGTACAACTTGTCTTGATAGCTCTTCGTACCCACGAGTTGGAATCTCTCTTCCAAACGCATACCTCCTGAAGAGGCAACCTGCTTCCGCTTGAGATAACAAAGTCACATTATGAATCAAGCTCACTCGGTGGGCTACTAGTACTTGCTCATCTCTTGTTGTAATTATAACTTTACTTCCCGGCTTAAACCAATTAAGGTCTCCGGCTAACGCCTCAAGCTGATCTTTATGATCTACGTCATCAAGAACAACAAGTACCTTTCTACCACGCATCATCTTTTGCATCATACTTTTTCCGCTAGAAACACTGCTTACTTTAATGTTTTGATCCTTTAAAACATCTGAAAGAACTTGTTTCTGCAACTCCTTTAGACCAGTCAAAGAGGCTTTTGAAACTTCCCTGACGTTTTCAATAAAGCTTTCACCTTCGAACTGATTGGATATTTGATCAAATATAGCTCTTGCCAAAGTTGTCTTCCCCGCACCTCCCATCCCCCATATCCCTAGCATGCGAACATCACCAACACTAGGTTCTAAGGATGAAATTACTTCATTTACACGGGTCTCCATGCCTATTAAATCTCCATCAATGCTCGAATTGATGAAACGTAACTCTAGTGAAATCTCTTCAACGATTTTCTGTATGAACTTAGCTTCATGCCTATATGGTAAATAAAGATTCATTTAGCTTGTGATAATTTCCAAACATTTTTTTAAATCTATAATAGTGACATAAATCACATAAGAAGTAAATGCTGATATAATTATATATGATATGTAATGAATAGTGAATGAGTAACAGATGTGTTTGTTAGGTACGGGTAAACTTTGCACTGTTCAAAACTCGTCGGGTCTACCAGTAATACACTTTTCTTCACTTCCTCATAAAACGGGTGAACGAATTAGGTTTTTGCATGTTGAGGTTACCCGGGAAGGGCGAGCGTTTTTTACTCAGATGTACGCAGCCTCACCAATTTAATCCTGGGAGCTTTTCCAACTCTTCCCTCGCCACCCCCAAATGTACACACCTAGCAAGGTAGATTTGATTCCTTGACCACTTGTGAGGAAAACAACAAGCCTTATTAAAAAAAAAAAAAAAAAGCCACTTGTTCATGGTGACATAGGCAAACCATACACATGAACTTTTCACTGTACCACCAAAATTTACAGAGGAAAGGTAATGACAAAAGAGAGAAAAATAGTACCACTCACATTTAAACTTGTTAAAAACAGTGACTTGTTAACATGACTTGGTACTTTGGTAGTGTTATAAGAGGTTGTTTGCTAAACACATTATTTGCAGAGATCGATATGATGAAGAAATTTACTCACCCATTAGCAATGCTTTTTAGTTCCCAGCCAGCCAAATTAGATGCTTCTTTCAAAGCCTCCCTCCATTTCCTTGCAGCTTCTTCCTCTTTATTAAGTTTTGCAAATGCATCTCCAACTGCCCCCGTTTGTTTGCGTAATTCAGTGGGCTCCACATCATAGAACACGGGGTAAGCAGTGTGCTCGTCCATCGTCTGGCAATCCATAATCTTAACAAGCTCTTCCAAGCACCAAGATGAAGAAGCATAGTTCTTTGAAAAAACAATAATGTAAAATTTTGAGTTTTCAATGGCCTTAATAAGCTCATCACTGATCATTTTTCCTTGCTTAATTTTCTCATCATCTTTGTACGTTTCAATACCTTTATTCTCTAGAGCATGATACAGATGATCAACAAAGTTCTTTCGAGTGTCTTCGCCTCTAAAGCTTAAGAAGACATCATACTTAAAGCTGTTTTGAATGGATGAAACTGAAGTAGAAGCCATTGGAAGTTTGGTTGAAAGAGCTTATGTGAAAAAGTGTGTGTTTGTGTGGGTAAAGTTGTGGAATATTGATGTTGAGAAACAAAAGCCACTCATATGGTCTTTTTGGTCAATGAAAAAATGAAAGATAAGATTCACTGTTTGATATCTATGTTTTCACATTTTGCTGGTTGCATACTGGCACATGTTTTTTGTTTCTTAGTTTTCATATTAATTACAGTAATTCAAAAGATCATTACTTGTTTCATTGATGATATCATAATCATTACATAAATTTTATGTCAGTCACTATTCAAATCATATAGAATTTGCTACAAACAATGGTTAAAGAATAGTCGGTAAAGTATTAGTTGATTGGTTTTACTAGCATCTTTAGATAGAGGGGATAGATATGTTGTCTTTCCCACTAAACTAAGGAACCACGAGCCACCTATTGATGAATCTTGAAACCACTGAAGACCTGAACTGAAAATAATGAAAGCATCAGTCTCACACAAACACATTATCAAATAATTTGGAGTGGGTTCCCAAAACTGCAGGTACAACGCACTAAAATGTTCAGGAATGCACCTACAACAATTTTTTTGCTTTTCAAAAAGCTGCTAAGAAAAGCACAAGACTTTGCGTCGGAATATTTGCTTACAAGAACATTGAGTGCATGACTGTGTCTTGATCGAAAATCACTGTATGCTAAAATTACATTGAAAAACTATAAAATCTATTGTAGAAACACTAAACCCAGGTCTAAAGTTTGTTCATTAGTAAAAAAAAGGGCTGGACTACAACTTGAATTTTGAAAAGCTTCCACTTTCTTTCCTCTATTTTCCAGTACCAAGCAGCCCCAACACTTCTGAAAGTTTTCATTTGTAGATAGATAGATACTAGTGTCAACTGCCTTTGAACAATCCAAATCAGACTCTTAGTGTCTCAACATGATTAGATATGGATATACCAATCGCACATTTCAAAGCACGATCAACACTCATTTCTTCTTGGTGGAAGTTTTCTTCGCCTTTTTATTTTTAAATCCTCATCCACTCTCCTGTCAAAACAACAGGTATTCTTCAATGATAGCTGAAATCAGACTTGCTAAATGACAAAAGCATCATTATTTAGCTCATATCATCATATTTATACACAAAAATAAAAGTTTAAAACGAAGTTTATCAATTATAAAGCAAAGCAAGGTGAAAAAGTCGAGAGATATAATTGAGCGGAAGTACCTTTCTATAGTGAATGTAAGCAGCTTTGCCGGTCATTTCTTGCCCATTTTTACTGACATAAACCTGTAAGTACAAGAAAATTCTATTTATATCATACAGCATAGAAAGAGATGCCATCAAAAAGTAGGGGTGGCAATTTCTAACACGAAACACGACCCAAAACCGACACCGAACTAAACTGGTAGGGTCTGGTCTAAACAGTTTTCTGGCCATGGGTGTTAAACAGGTTGGAACCACCAACACGTTTGAGCTTATTTATTTTAGATAAATTATGAACATAGTGAGTTAAACAGGTTAAACAAGTCGACCCACCCACCAGTTTAGAAAAACGGGTTAAATAGGCAATGTTCGTGTTAGTGTAAACGGGTTAGGATTGACAAAACTGACCTAACTACTGAAACTGACCTAAAAACGGGTTAAGGTGTTCTGACATGCCAATCCGAACCCAAACCCGACCCGTATTTGTTTGTAACAGTTGTTTCTTGATTTGAAATGACTACATTAACAGAATAAGAACTTTCCAACTTACCCTCTTCCCATCGCCATTTGTGAACCAATGCCCGTCCCTTGACCATCCGCTTGAGCCCTTCTTTTGCCAGCATCTTTTGTGATTCCTTTCGCAGTATTGACTTTAGGATTCATAGAACCTTGTGACGTTTCATGAGCCTTGGATTTTCTTGAATTTTTCCTTAATGAACTTGTCTCGGCTTTATTAGTTCTAGTAGCTTGTTTAGTTTTGTCGCCACTGCTAAATTGACCCCTAGAAACACAAGAAATGCAACACAAAAAACATGAATCATGGTATAGGATTTTATGAAAAAAGAGCTAATCTTTTATGCAAATAACACCTTAAAAAACTATCAATAATATAGCAGAATTAACTTACATGTAATCGATATTCGATGAACTGGGAAGCTCAGAACCTCTACTTTCTGCATTTAACGGGAAAAAGTTGCACAAACGGGTTCGCACAAACTCTTGGACCCTCAAATCATTCACCCAAATCTACTACACTGTCCATAATATGACTATTACGGCTACTTTTTCCAATATTACTCTGAACTTTACTTTTTTCTTTCATGGAACTAAAATAATCTTCACAAACCTCATCCATTGCAGGTGTCGGGATAATGGAACCTCTTCTCGTATCTAAAATCTTCCTATAAATCTTTTCTGGCTGGCTGAAGTAACGAGTGATTCACTTAATTTTCTCGGCTGATGTAAACCTACACTTTTTCCCCTATCTAAATTAGATTCTGACTTACTGCAGATCTTGTTAGTAGCAACTTCACCGGTAGAAGGAATATCAAAATCAGAGTCGGAATCAATTAGCTGAAACTTTCTAAGTGGACTGACAGTTAACTTTGGAAACGGTTGTTTGCTGCAGTTTGTGATTACGGATTCTGGAACGTTTGAGACATTTGAGAGATTGTGCTTTCTTTTTCCTGATTCAGTAAGCGGGAATTTGGAACTGTTACTGACTGAATAGTGTTGTGTTGGAAGGGTCTCATCTGCATTTAGCAATAATAACAACCAGTGAATATGGGAATGATAAACAAGCACACATGACAGTAATTAGCACACTGGTTTAAGTTACGTCTGACTGCAAATTACTTTTATGGAATCTTATAAATCATAGAACTGGCACAAATACCATCCATTTTACGCAAAGTTAATCAACGTGGATATCTTTGTGATCTTTCTTGGATTACAAAGAATCACAAGTTGCTGCTAATGTAAGTGTTTATGTCTGAGCTAAATACATTTCAATATTCAGATATGAAAAATCATTGGTAATGATTACAACTTTCTAGTCTATATTAAGGCCTAAGTAAGGGTGTATAATAACCGTCCAAAGGGGTTCTAACTTGTATATTGTAGCCCAAGTGCCCAACAGCACCAATTCACTAAGAGTAGTGATTGGGAGGCCTAAAAGATGTGCCTAAATTCATGCCTAAACATGTGTGGCATCATCTTGATGGCTTGAGAAAGGGGACCCACTTTTTCACAAAACATCAAGATCATGTCACATATGTTTAGGCATGTATTTAAGCACATAATTAGGTCTCCCTATCATTTTCCATTCACTAAATACACCAGACATGCTACATAATCATAAAATTAACTAAATATATTACACAATGAAGAAATTTCTGTTTATATCATACAACACATAAAGAGATGCCATCAAAAAGTGGGGGTGGCAATTCCTTACACGAAACATGACCCCGACACGGAAATAAACGGGTTAGGATCTGGTCTAAACATTTTCTGGCCATTGGTGTTAAACAGGTTAACCCACCAACCCGGTTAAGATTTTTTTATTTATTTATTTATTTATTTATTTATTTATTTATTTATTTTTTTTGGAAAAATTATGTTTATGGGGTTAAACAGGTTAAACAAGTTGACCCACCCACCAGTTTAGAAAAATGGGTTGAATAGGCAACGTGCGTGTTATGATTAAACGGGTAAGGATTGACATAACTGACCTATCTACTTAAACATGCCGTGCTCGGGTTAAGGTGTTCTGACATGTTAATCCAAACCCAAACCCGACCTGAATTTGGTTCTAGCAGTTTCTTAATTTCAAAATGACTACTATAACAAAGAATTCAAACTCTGAGAGATATCAGTTTCCTGATTTGAAATGATTACTATAACAGAACAAGAACTTTCCTACTTACCCTCTTCCCATCGCATTTGTGAGCCAATGCCCAGAACCTTGACCATCAGCTGGAACCCTTCTCTTGCAAGCATCTTTTGTGATCCCTTTAGGAGTATTAGCTTTCGGATTCATGAAACCTTGTGACGTTTCTTGAGTCTTTGATTTTCTTGAATTTTTCCTTGATGAGCTTGTCTCAGCTTTATTAGTTCTAGCAGCTTGTTTTGTTTTGTCGCAACTGCTAATTGACCCCTAGCAACACAAGAAGTGCAACACAAAACATGAATCATGAAATATGACTATGAAAAAAGAGCTAATCTTTGATGCAAATAACCCCTAATAAGGAAGCAGAATTAACTTACATGTAATCGATATTTGATGTACTGGGCTGCTCAAAACCTCTATTTTCTGCATTTAACAGGAGAAAGTTGCACCAACGAGTTCGCACAAGCTCTGGACCCTCAAATCATTATGGAAAAAATACTGATGTTGTAGGACCACTACGAATATCAACCTTATCACTTTAACAAGCGAACCCAACACAAACACAAACCTTATATGTATAAAACGTGAAAGAAATAAGGAAGAGAAGAGATGGTGACTTGATATATAATTCGTGTATATGTGGAGATAAGATAAACACAAGATGTTGTATATTCAATAAAGAAAAACACACACACACACACTTTCAAGCACACCCCTCAAATGGTCATTTGAGGGGTATTTATAGTACAAGAAACTTAAAACCCTAAAGGCTTTAGCTTGGGCTTTCTTTGGGCTTCGTGGACTTTGGATTGGATTACACATAAAAGAAGGCTAGCTTATCTTAACTATTAGCCATTTAGCTTAGCCCAATCCACGAGCCCGTTGACTATTCTATCACGATATCTAACACTCGTTACAAAGTTCCTAAACGTGAATGACCATCACTTCTAATAAAACTATTAAGGCTAACAATCTCCCCCTAAGGGGTGGTCATTCAAAAGATGCTCCACTTGATTAGGTCTCTACTTTTCTTGAGCTAGGACTTTGCGTGTAGATATAGAATAGTCTTGATTCTTTGTTCCTTCATGCTTTGTGATCATTTAATGTGGTTGTCTGCCGTTGTCAACTTCGTTGGTTGGGTGTCTCTACGTCTTTCTCCACCATGCTCACACTTCTATTTGTCTTTTTGGTTACCAATGATGTAGTTCTCGAGTCTTTATACTCTGTAGATTCTTTGACATTGACGAAGAATCATCTCCTTTGATTATGATGAGAACTTTCATGTGTTGTTGGTATGAGCATGTAGAGAATCTGCACGATCCATCCGCTCCTGAGCTTCCATAAGAAGAAAACATAAAAACATTTAGTAATAAGCGGATTCCGGCACTTACAAGTTTGAATTTCGAGGGTGTTAACAGCATAGTGTGAAAACACGTCTCTAATTCTCACAAAGGCCGTTCCTGAACTGGAGTCCCACAAGTGAGATAACGCGAAATACCGAAGTACATCTACAGTTCAGATGAGTCGCTGAAGTACACCGAAGCATCACTTCACGACTGTAGACAGTTTGAGACACACTAAGCGTAATCCATAAGAATTACCGAAGTGACCTGCTGTCAGGGCTGTTTGATGTTGACCCTGGCAGGAATTTCCATTCAATCATTGAAGATCACAGATGTGAATCTTCTCATAAATGTTCTGGAAAATTGCTAAGATCTGCGTAGGACTCTATAATATATCACTTGTGTCCTTAATGATGAACAACTAGCGATGTCATGTTAAGTGTTCCTATGAGATCTTTTGATGAATCTCGTGGCTCTAGACTCAATAGTGCATTTTGGTTCCTAAGCGGAGACTAGTGAGAGGGTCTCCTTCTTCAATATCAACGATCTCTAAGAGAAAGTCGATAGATAATGTAAGGTTCCCAGTGAGAATGAAACAAATTCCTTTTGAGAGGAATTGAGTGGCTAGAAGGTTTAGTGCAGTGCGCCACTGGGTCCATGACGTCTTTGTCTTCAATACTAGTGTCAACTAGTGACAACCAGTAGCATATGTATTGAACCCGGTTTCTTCCCTAAGGTTGAATATGGAGGGCTATTTCTTTTCACCCTTTATCATTACATTTCTTTTTAATTCTTCAACCCCTTCTTTCTCCTTTCTCACATTACTCCTTTTTTCAATCATACCTAAGGACTTCTAGATCTACACTATGGGTATTGTCCTTGGGTAGATCCCTCCGGTTTTGGCGGATCATAGGACGAATTCCTAAACTTAGTCACCTTATAACTCCATGACTGTCCTATTGTTGCCATAAAACCATTTTTCTTGAAAAATCTCTCAGAGTGTTTATGATTGAAAACATGATTTGTTAACACCTTGAGAGTTTTGATTTTCAGAAACACTCCCCCTACACATGTGCTTATATTGTTTTAACTTAAATCTGCACAGAGAGGGTAGAGATCGCACTTTTTGAATTGATCGACTTTCAATGAACAAGACCGATTCGAGACACGTTTACATCACTAGAGAACTAGCTTGAAATTATTACCCGGCCTGGTCAAATCCAAAGAAAGTTTCTCAAAATGGTACATTCTACTTAGACAAGTCCTATTCGAGACACGCTTACATCACTGGTTAGACCAGCTTGAAATTATTACCCGTCCAGGAACAAGTCTTTTCGAGTACTGACAGTATTTTATCGTCAATTCATTGGTTACGACTGAGTCGAGCTCTTTTGAGATTCAAACAACGATCATTAAATCTTTTTGATCACGTTTCTCCCCCTCAAAAATAGCATATCCATGATGTTTTTGAAACAAAATGATTAAAAGATATGTTTTTCGAAAAGCATTTGGAGAGAAACTGATTTAGCATGAATTTTGGAACAATTTTGGATTTATACTCCCCCTTAACGAAAGCATATTTTTCATACAGAAAATTTAGAATCAATTAAGGGTTTTGAGGGAGTTATCTTGGTACCAAATGTGAGAGATTTTGAAAAATCTTTTTGAAAAAATTTTGAATCAATGGTACGCAAGATGAAGATTTTAAAAAAATCTTTTGAAGATATTGAAGAACAATTATCTTCATTTGTTTTAGCATAAGTGCTCGATATTTATGAAAATCGATTTTGCGTAGCACTTTCCTTTCTTTAAAGATCGGGTTGCAAGCGGAAATACTTACAAGCCATTATGTTTTTAGGAATAGTGCTTTAAAAAATATTCTAAACCTTTGATTTTGTTAAGCACTTTCCTTTCTTTGAAGCGCGGGTCCTGAACTGATGTGTTCAGAAGCCATTATTTTGAAGTCCGGGTTTCGTACTGAAGTATACGAAAGCCATTTTATGAAGAAATTTTGAGAAACGACATGTTTTAGAAAACAAATAAAGAACTCTCGCTCAAGCATCTGTACATACCCGTATCATTGTTGAATGACATTTCTAGAAACGTACAGAATATCGATTATACGAGAGACATGTCGTGAGAAGAATATTTTTGAATTTTTGATTTTATATTGTTTTTATATTTTTTGAAAGTTTTTTATTTTTTTATTTTGCTTTTGTTGGTTTTATAAAAGAAATGGAAAATCAAAAATAGAAGATAGAGAGAATGAAGAAGACGATTTTACAGAATTAGAACCCTCTGAAGAGCTGAGTTCTGAGATATTTGATTCACCTGCAACCAAAGAAGAAGAGTTTTCACAAATAACAGTGTTAGAAGTACAAGATTCCTCACGGTGAGGGTGATCACTATCAACGGTTGTAGTGGTTTTTACTTCCTTAACTTGATGAGTTTCACTATTATCTGTGTTGGAGCAAGTATCAAACATCTTTTCTGTGGGAATCCATCTAAGACCTATATGGTTGAAGACTTTGCCCGTGGGTATCCACCTAAGGTAAGATCTAGGAGTTGTTTTCTTATCAGATGCAGCGGAAGACTCATTTTTAGAAAAATTACGTCCTGAAGTGATCCACCTATTAGGTTTCTTTTTGTTTATCTTTTTATCAACGGGCTTGTTTCTATTTGGTGTCTTAGTGGGTTGTGCCTTGGCACGAGAATTATCTTTCTTGAGATATTGTAAGGCACATGCCTCATGATTAGCTGAAAAGACACATTTTTTACATGTAGTACAGACAAATTCAATATTCTTGTTTAAAACAGCAGCTTTAACTTTGTCACTACAGTCTTTTGGAAATTGATTCTTGTTCGAAAAAGACTTAGAATTCCTAGTGTTGTTTTCTAAGGGCATACCATTTTCTTTTGCGCAACTACTCTTAGATGTAAGCCAATCCCTAGTCTTTTGAAGAGAGTTCCTAGGTAATGGTTTACTACTACTAGTAGTGCCTTGAAATCTTGTAGAATTCATCACCCTAGATGTTGTACCTAGAATTCCGTCTTTTCGAGTCTGTGCCTTTTTCCTAGCTTCTTCTAGATATTGATTTTGGACCATGTTGTTAGAACCAACAGATTCTTTAACTTGATTTTTGGTCACATTCCGTGTATGATTCCTAGAAATGCCAGGTGTAATCACTTTTGGTTTTTCAAAAAACCGGGTTTTCAAAACCTTTGATAATTCTCTTTTTAATAGGCAAAGTCTGTGGAGTGACTGTTTTTGAAAATGCATGTTTCTCATTGACCTTTGGAGGAGGCTGAGAAATAGACATTTTTGGTTTGAAAACCGGTTTGGGAACATTTGCCTTCTCCTCAGTCAATGGTTTTCCAAACTTAGTATCCACAGCCTTTCCTTTAAAACTGTCCAGCTGAGCCCTTAAAAGATCATTTTGCTCTTTCATGTCCTTGTAGGCACGCTCATACGACAATTTGTCATACTTACATTCCTCAGATTTTCGATCAAGCTTTTTAAAATAGGACACGTTTTCTTTTTCAAGTTTTGCAAGAGCATTTTCATATTTTGAAATAATTGCGGAGGTCTCAGACTGGAGTCTTTCATGATCTTCAACAGAATATGTTTGCAGAATAATGGACATGATATCGGTAGTCATAACATCTTCGAAGAGAGAATCATTCAAATTTTCCAAAACTTTGATGTGTTCAAAACTTTCATTAGCTTGCTTTACCAGGGATTTATGGTCCTTGACAAAGTCAGCTGTTTCTTTCAAAATTGCTTGTTCAACATGAATTACCCTCGTACTGATGGCAGTTAACGGAAGGGCAATTTGAGTTTCAAAAAACTTTTTATTTTCCATATCAAAACTATTAAACCAGATGTTTGTTGTAATGTTGGTTTTAGTTTTAACAGTGTCTTGAAGATACCCAATTCTAGTTTTAATGTCATCTAAAATGCTTCTAGCATCACTTGTGTTAAAAGGATTGTTTGAAGACATTTGTTCGATTTTCGAAAGGGATTTTGAGACTGATGAGTGTCTAAATACTCATCATTTTTGTACTATATAAACTGCAAAATCATCTGAAAACACTCAAAAATGCATCAAAATGATAAAAATATCACAAATCAGTGTTTTATGTGTTTCAAATGCAAAAATATCAAAACCAGATGAAAAACATATCAAATTTGCAAAAATTGCAGTTTTAGTCCCCCAAGTTTCAAAAATTGTCAAAAACAGTCCCTGGTAAATCAAAACAAAGAGAAATGTCATTTAAGGTCCATGGGATTCAAAAGTTGTTAAAACAAACCCTTCAAAGTTTAAAATTTGCAAAATTACAACTTTAGTCCCTAAAGTTTGAAAAATGTCATGTTTAGTCCTTGGAATTTTCAAAAATGGCAAATATGGTCCTTGTATTATTTGAGATTGTCAAAACCAACCTTTGGGCTACATTTTCTGAAGTGACAGTTTTGGTCCTTAACTTTGGCATAATTACAGTTTTGGTCCTTGTGTTATCTAGTTACTAAACCAAATGGACCCTAGTTATTATCTTGGCCCAATCCAATACCCATCCAACCCAATCCACAACCCGGTCCTTTAACCCATCCACCCCATCCAACCCGGTCAACTCCCACCCAAGTCAAATAAACACACCATCCCGCCCACCTTCTCCTTCACCCAACCAATCCCTGAAATCACTCACCATATCTCAACCCCCCTCCTCACTTTATCCTATCTTTGTCTCCCCACCTCAACAACAATACAAGATACATTTAATGATCCCTCACCCTACATACTCAACCCCAACAGTTAAAAAAGACTTTGGCGCCAAAATGAATCAAACGGCTAGAGTTTATCCAAGTCATCCAATGACTATTATTATTGGTGGGATTATCTCAGAGCAAGTGGGAGAGCAGCTTGGGAGTATAAAAGAGAAGGAAGAGAGAAGATTGAGGGGATAGCTAGTTTTTTATTTTTTTTCTTTAAGGTCGTTTTTTTTTTAAATGTTTTAGTTTTAGTTTAAATATTGTAATTTCAACTTTTATGTATAACAATTAAGTTAAAACGTCTTTGTATTGTGCCTTTTGATTATCAATTCAAGTTTCCATATAAGTCTCAAAATTTATGTTTACTGTTGAGAAGCTAAATTTCAAACTCTCATTTGCAAACTTTGAATAGTTCTATTTCCATCTCATATAGGCTTATATCAGCTTATTATAGCTTGTTATAAGCTTATATTTAAGTTTGAAGCCATTTTGGAATCTGGTCAACAAAAGTCAAACAGGGTCAAAAGTGGGAATGCAGAATGAAATGGGTGATTCAGATGTTGAAATGGGTTGATTTAAGTTCATTTGGGTTGATAATTAGGTTAGTGGTACTTGGTTCACAGTTGCAAGCCATAGTGGCTAATGGACCACTTGTAAGTTAATTCCAAGTTCATAGCATAATCTGTTTTGTTGGTTTATAATAAGGTTTACCTATTCAAAAAGTAGTAATTAGGGTACATTAACTTGGTTTGATCAATGGTTTGTGCTTGATAGTGTTAGAATAGTTTTTAACTTCACATCAGTCAAATATAGGGGTGTTTGGTTCTGCTGAATAAGCTGTCTCAGAGGCTTATGCAGTGGTTGATTCCTGTTAGTCCATGTCTACTAAGCTTATTGGAACTCATTTTGGTCAATAAATTGGGTCTGCTAGTATTAAAAGTCAAAAGTTCTTTTTAATCCATCTCATTTGCTCACTGTTGGATTCTAGAATTGCAAAATCAGTATTTTATGTTTAGAAGTTTATAACAAAGCTTGCATTACACTTATTACATCATATAACATTAATCTCAGTGATAAAAATTGAATCCAAAGTTGGAAAAAGTCAAAGTTCATTATTTCATCAAAAGTCAAAAACAGATAATCATGGTTTGGACCAACTGAAAGAGATTTTTCCTTGATTCATTTTTGGGTCAAATTTAGTGAGGTTTGGTGTTTCAGAAACTTCAACTGGTTCTCTATCTTATTAGCATTTTTGTGAATTTTTACAAATATTGTATAAGCTCTAAACAAGCTCATCAACTTGGGACTAGTTCCCCTGCTCACTGTCTCAGCATTCACTGAGATTTTCTCAGTTTTTGCAGCTTGTGTACAGGGCTCAAAAGAGCTTCTCATGGCATGATTTTTGGTACTCTTGGTCTCACCCAGGTCTTTTCCAAGTTCCAACCAGTAGTTTTCATTTTGAGCTTATTTCTAAGCTTGTGCTAGTGTCTAAAGTCAGTACACAGAAACTGTTTTTGGCCATAAGCTCATTAACATCAAATCTGTACTAGCTTGTATTCAGTAGCTGTAGCTTGTTGATTCTTGTTCCATTTCAGTTCTTTTAGCTTATTGTAGCTTCCATTTCAGTTTGGTAGCTTTTGGACTTCATTTGCTTATTGGAAGTGCTTATTTTTAAGCTCATTCCACATCAGTTCCTAGTCCTTCCACACAACCCCTTGTTTTTCTATTTTTCCTAGCTTCTATATATTATTTTAGAGTTTTCCTGAAATTTTCAGATTTTTCTAAGCTTGTTTGCTATTTTTCTTATTTTAAATTAGTTTTTAAGCATTTTTAATTAGCTTTAAATACAAAAAAATTAAGAAAAGGTTCAAAAAAATAATTTTTCAATTTTCTTAAGTTTAGATAAATGTAAAAAGCTTAAAAAGTATTTTTCTATAATTTTCTTAGCTTAAAAAGTATTTTTTTAGCATTTTAATTAGTTTTAAATAGTTTTAAATTAATAATAAATACATAAAAAGTCTAAAAAATATATTTTCAGTTTTAAAATTAGTTTTATCATATTTTAGATTTTTCTAAGTCTTTATTTTATTTTTCTAGTCTTATTTCATATTTTCTTTTATTTTTGAGTATTATTAAATAGTTTAAAATAGTTTTTAATTAATAAAAATTAATTAAATAGTTTTAAAAAATAATTTTATTTTTCTAATAATTTTCTAATATCATTAGGTTTGTAAAAATGTATTTTTCATATTTTTAGAATTTATATTGTATAAGTTTCACGTTTTATTTTGTACGTTCATGTAGTTTTTAATTTAAACGTAAGTTTTAGGTTTTAAACGTTCATCACTTTAAATATAGTGATAGCGTTTATTTAATATCTTTTATATTTTTAATTTTCTTAATTTGCATTTAAGTCGCTTTATCTTATAACTTTTTCAGTAGTGTAATTATCTATCAAATCCTTTCTGATCGCTATCATTAGTGGTCATTCTATCATCTGATCAAGTGTTTAACACACCATTGAGTCTCCGTGGGACTTAACGACCCGGGAATTCATTATATTCTCTGATCTTCATTGTATTTGTGTTTAAGCTGTTTTAAGTCTGTTAGACTTGACGGTTTAGCACAGATCAAATTTTGGCGCCGCTGCCGGGGATGGAACTTTCACGTGCTTCAAATGTTTGTCCAAACATCTTGAATGAAAGTCCGATGGAGATTGTTTCTTCCACTTTGCTTCCCCATGAACCAATGAATTCGGGGTCGAGTCAAGCTAGCGACTCGGAAACCAAAAACAGTAGCACACACCATATGGGTTTTCACCCATATCTCTGTCTTCTTACCCCTTTCTACCACCTAAGTGTGGGGGTGTTGCCCCACATGTTATATATATATATATATATTATCTAAAAAAAAAAAAAAAAAAAAAAAAAAAAAAAAAAAAAAAAAAAAACTTTCTAAATAATGGCCGTAGTATTTCCCTTTCACGTTCTTTGTTTCGGCATAACCGCCGGTACTTTGAATATTGAGGGCAATATTCATTTCTAAGTGTGGGGGGGAATTCTCACGAATTTCATATATTATCTACCCAATTCCCCCGTTTTTGGCCAAAAATTTTTTTTTGGAGTAAGTGTTTTACATTTACTCAATTGGTTATCAGTCCGCCTTGTTTGATAAACAAAAGGATTGGCTAATCCAGGAGCAAACGGCTCTTGGTAAAGATATCTCAAATCCGTTTATGGCTTACAATTTGCCTAAAATTGTATGGTGTTCAACTCACCATATCCTAAAAAGTGAAGAGTTGGCTAGCCCGCAAGATTATGGCTTGTGGTAAAGGCAGTGGAAAATCCATAATTGGTATTCAGCTCACCAAAGATAATCTTGATAATTTATCTAAGAGTTGGCTAGTCCAGAAGGGTACGGCTTCTGGTAAAGACACATCAAATCCGTTTACAGCTTATGATTTGCTCAAAATCATTTGGTTATCAGTGTACCAAGGTTCTTACTTGAACTGAAACATTTGGCTACTCCAGAAGTGATGGCTTTTGGTAAAGAGTTTTTCAAATCCATCAAGTTTTCTCAAATCATTGCTAGGGACTAGCAATATCTCAGTGTGGGGGATTGATGAGTGTCTAAATACTCATCATTTTTGTACTATATAAACTGCAAAATCATCTGAAAACACTCAAAAATGCATCAAAATGATAAAAATATCACAAATCAGTGTTTTATGTGTTTCAAATGCAAAAATATCAAAATCAGATGAAAAACATATCAAATTTGCAAAAATTGCAGTTTTAGTCCCCCAAGTTTCAAAAATTGTCAAAAACAGTCCCTGGTAAATCAAAACAAAGAGAAATGTCATTTAAGGTCCATGGGATTCAAAAGTTGTTAAAACAAACCCTTCAAAGTTTAAAATTTGCAAAATTACAACTTTAGTCCCTAAAGTTTGAAAAATGTCATGTTTAGTCCTTGGAATTTTCAAAAATGGCAAATATGGTCCTTATATTATTTGAGATTGTCAAAACCAACCTTTGGGCTACATTTTCTGAAGTGACAGTTTTGGTCCTTAACTTTGGCATAATTACAGTTTTGGTCCTTGTGTTATCTAGTTACTAAACCAAATGGACCCTAGTTATTATCTTGGCCCAATCCAATACCCATCCAACCCAATCCACAACCCGGTCCTTTAACCCATCCACCCCATCCAACCCGGTCAACTCCCACCCAAGTCAAATAAACACACCATCCCGCCCACCTTCTCCTTCACCCAACCAATCCCTGAAATCACTCACCATATCTCAACCCCCCTCCTCACTTTATCCTATCTTTGTCTCCCCACCTCAACAACAATACAAGATACATTTAATGATCCCTCACCCTACATACTCAACCCCAACAGTTAAAAAAGACTTTGGCGCCAAAATGAATCAAACGGCTAGAGTTTATCCAAGTCATCCAATGACTATTATTATTGGTGGGATTATCTCAGAGCAAGTGGGAGAGCAGCTTGGGAGTATAAAAGAGAAGGAAGAGAGAAGATTGAGGGGATAGCTAGTTTTTTATTTTTTTTCTTTAAGGTCGTT
Organism: Chrysanthemum seticuspe; assembly: GCA_019973895.1. Lineage (NCBI taxonomy): Eukaryota > Viridiplantae > Streptophyta > Magnoliopsida > Asterales > Asteraceae > Chrysanthemum > Chrysanthemum seticuspe. The sequence goes on along the minus strand of BPTQ01000006.1, from coordinate 5,374,129 downwards.
TTTTATTTAAATGTTTTAGTTTTAGTTTAAATATTGTAATTTCAACTTTTATGTATAACAATTGAGTTAAAACGTCTTTGTATTGTGCCTTTTGATTATCAATTCAAGTTTCCATATAAGTCTCAAAATTTATGTTTACTGTTGAGAAGCTAAATTTCAAACTCTCATTTGCAAACTTTGAATAGTTCTATTTCCATCTCATATAGGCTTATATCAGCTTATTATAGCTTGTTATAAGCTTATATTTAAGTTTGAAGCCATTTTGGAATCTGGTCAACAAAAGTCAAACAAGGTCAAAAGTGGGAATGCAGAATGAAATGGGTGATTCAGATGTTGAAATGGGTTGATTTAAGTTCATTTGGGTTGATAATTAGGTTAGTGGTACTTGGTTCACAGTTGCAAGCCATAGTGGCTAATGGACCACTTGTAAGTTAATTCCAAGTTCATAGCATAATCTGTTTTGTTGGTTTATAATAAGGTTTACCTGTTCAAAAAGTAGTAATTAGGGTACATTAACTTGGTTTGATCAATGGTTTGTGCTTGATAGTGTTAGAATAGTTTTTAACTTCACATCAGTCAAATATAGGGGTGTTTGGTTCTGCTGAATAAGCTGTCTCAGAGGCTTATGCAGTGGTTGATTCCTGTTAGTCCATGTCTACTAAGCTTATTGGAACTCATTTTGGTCAATAAATTGGGTCTGCTAGTATTAAAAGTCAAAAGTTCTTTTTAATCCATCTCATTTGCTCACTGTTGGATTCTAGAATTGCAAAATCAGTATTTTATGTTTAGAAGTTTATAACAAAGCTTGCATTACACTTATTACATCATATAACATTAATCTCAGTGATAAAAATTGAATCCAAAGTTGGAAAAAGTCAAAGTTCATTATTTCATCAAAAGTCAAAAACAGATAATCATGGTTTGGACCAACTGAAAGAGATTTTTCCTTGATTCATTTTTGGGTCAAATTTAGTGAGGTTTGGTGTTTCAGAAACTTCAACTGGTTCTCTATCTTATTAGCATTTTTGTGAATTTTTACAAATATTGTATAAGCTCTAAACAAGCTCATCAACTTGGGACTAGTTCCCCTGCTCACTGTCTCAGCATTCACTGAGATTTTCTCAGTTTTTGCAGCTTGTGTACAGGGCTCAAAAGAGCTTCTCATGGCATGATTTTTGGTACTCTTGGTCTCACCCAGGTCTTTTCCAAGTTCCAACCAGTAGTTTTCATTTTGAGCTTATTTCTAAGCTTGTGCTAGTGTCTAAAGTCAGTACACAGAAACTGTTTTTGGCCATAAGCTCATTAACATCAAATCTGTACTAGCTTGTATTCAGTAGCTGTAGCTTGTTGATTCTTATTCCATTTCAGTTCTTTTAGCTTATTGTAGCTTCCATTTCAGTTTGGTAGCTTTTGGACTTCATTTGCTTATTGGAAGTGCTTATTTTTAAGCTCATTCCACATCAGTTCCTAATCCTTCCACACAACCCCTTGTTTTTCTATTTTTCCTAGCTTCTATATATTATTTTAGAGTTTTCCTGAAATTTTCAGATTTTTCTAAGCTTGTTTGCTATTTTTCTTATTTTAAATTAGTTTTTAAGCATTTTTAATTAGCTTTAAATACAAAAAAATTAAGAAAAGGTTCAAAAAAATAATTTTTCAATTTTCTTAAGTTTAGATAAATGTAAAAAGCTTAAAAAGTATTTTTCTATAATTTTCTTAGCTTAAAAAGTATTTTTTTTTAGCATTTTAATTAGTTTTAAATAGTTTTAAATTAATAATAAATACATAAAAAGTCTAAAAAATATATTTTCAGTTTTAAAATTAGTTTTATCATATTTTAGATTTTTCTAAGTCTTAATTTTATTTTTCTAGTCTTATTTCATATTTTCTTTTATTTTTGAGTATTATTAAATAGTTTAAAATAGTTTTTAATTAATAAAAATTAATTAAATAGTTTTAAAAAATAATTTTATTTTTCTAATAATTTTCTAATATCATTAGGTTTGTAAAAATGTATTTTTCATATTTTTAGAATTTATATTGTATAAGTTTCACGTTTTATTTTGTACGTTCACGTAGTTTTTAATTTAAACGTAAGTTTTAGGTTTTAAACGTTCATCACTTTAAATATAGTGATAGCGTTTATTTAATATCTTTTATCTTTTTAATTTTCTTAATTTGCATTTAAGTCGCTTTATCTTATAACTTTTTCAGTAGTGTAATTATCTGTCAAATCCTTTCTGATCGCTATCATTAGTGGTCATTCTATCATCTGATCAAGTATTTAACACACCATTGAGTCTCCGTGGGACTTAACGACCCGGGAATTCATTATATTCTCTGATCTTCATTGTATTTGTGTTTAAGCTGTTTTAAGTCTGTTAGACTTGACGGTTTAGCACAGATCAGAGACAAAAACTGATTTTGAAACTGATTTTGAAACTGGTGTTGACTCTTTGTTTGAAACACTGGGTGTGATGGAAAACTTTGATTTTTCTTTTTGAGAAACAAAAGAGATGCCATTAATTTTGTTCCATTTGTTATAATCAATTGGTTTAAGATCTGGATTCTTTTGTTTCATTTTCAATCTACTCTCCTCAGATAGTTCCAACGTTTCAAGCGAATCATGCACAATTATAGGTTCATGCAAAGGTTTTTCATTATGCAACACATTCTGAGATTTCTGAGCTTTCTTGAGGAACGAAGAAGGGTTGTTACCAAGAGCCATTTTATGTGTAGTATGAAAAATCGGATTTACTTGATTAGAAAGCATCTTGTTTGATTTAGCGGAATGACCCGTTGTAAGAAGCAAATTATCCAATTTTTTGATCATTTCATTTTTGTCCAGAATCTCATCAAGAAGAGAATCTTCTCGTTTTGAAAAATCAGTGATCAGCTTCTTCTTCTCTTTTTCAAGATCAGAATACGTTGCTTTTTGTTTAGAAAGTTGGTCATTTAGATCAGAAATTTCCTTGTTTAAAGATTTTATTTTCAAATTCAGATTCACATCAAGTGTATCGTACTTGAGTTGCAATTGTTTTTCTCTTAAAACAGAATCTCGATAACCAATTTCTAATTCTGAAAGTTTGTTTGTATGAAATTCATAAGCTTTGGCGTGCACCTTGTAACTCTCAAGCTCAGCGGTCAATTTAGCATTCGCGGCCTTAACTTCGCGATTGACCGTTCTAACTTTCTCAACTTCAATGCCACATTGATTAATTAATGATTCAAAATAAGCATGAGTTTCCTCATCATTAGCACCATTTTGTATCACGTGACCTCCATTAGGATCCATATATGGAGTTTCAGAGTTAACATTGCTATTAACTTGCTCTCCCACATATGTGTCATAATAAGGTTCGGGAGACACAGAATGTGGCTTCTCATGAGTAAACGAATGTGGTACCTCATTGAGTGAATCTGTGTCGTAGACAGGAGTTGTGTCATAAGTACCGCTTGATGTTGTGGCCTGTTGATTGATTGTGTGACTGGAGGTTGCATTATCGTTTGCTTTATCTGCCCATTCTGGATGCCTGAATGCGAATTCCTCAGCAGTCAACTCTATTCCCGACTCTTCTTTCTCTGCTAGCAAAGCCATGTACTTGAGCTTTTTAGACGAAATCCTTGGTTTGACATTGCATGCTGAATATCCTGAATCATGGCTTTGAGGTTCGGAAGTAGCATTATGAACAGAAGTCATATAACAGTTATTCCCATTTTGATATCCCGTATTCTGATTCACAATCTGACCCCCTTGATGTCCAACAAACTGCCCTGCATATTGCATCTGATTCCCTATTTGTATACCCGTAGCAAATGCATTCTGATTCCCAATAACATCAACCATTTGTCCTTCTTGACCAATATTCATACTCGGTTGAGCAAACTGCGGATTATACGGTGAAATCCATTGGTTGTTATTTGGTGTAGTAGGGCTTATGTTTTCTTCATTGAAGAATCCTTTTAAGAAAGCAGTTAGGAGGCGATCTGCCTGAGTTGCCATTGATGAAGGTATGTATGATAAAGTTGATGTAGGATCGATTCAACGATAAAGGAGTTGTGTTTGATAAGTTATGGTCGGTTGAGGTTTTTCGGTGAATCCTACTCGTAAGCCTGTTCAAGAGCGTAAAATTTTTCTTTCCCAAAATTTGAAATTCACTATAAAAATGAATTCTAAGGGTGTATGAAAAATTTGAGTTATGACAATTTTGACGCCAAATTTGACCCGAAAAATTTGAATTTAGGCCCAAAAATTTGAATTTTTGACCAAAAATTTCCAAGTTATACCAAAATTTGAATCTCGTGTAAAAATTGAACGTTTAGTCTCCTCGAAAAATTAAATTTTACTCAAATTTGAATTTTTTTTTTTTTTTTTTTTTTTTTTTTTTTTTTTTTTTTTTTTTTTTTGAACTTATGCGTAGAAAGAGCTTAGGCGTAGAAAACAGAAGTTACGAGTAGACAAGGCTTAGGCGTAGAGATCTTATGCGTAGGATCTTAGGCGTAGGATCTTATGCGTAGGATCTTAGGCGTAGGATCTTATGCGTAGGATGCTTAGGCGTAGGAATCCTTAGGCGTAGGATCTTATGCGTAGGAATCCTTAGGCGTAGGAAATTCTTATGCGTAGAACCCAACTTACGCGTAGCAAGAGTGCTTATGCGTAGGAATAGCTTACGCGTAGGAATGACTTACGCGTAGGAATGACTTACGCGTAGAATCCAATTTCACAGCGTAGAAGATATCCGAAAGTCGAAGTGTTCCACACACTTATCCAAGTGAGGGAAGCACTGAGTCACCGTTATAGCACGAAGATTCTTCACCAAAAAGTTACGAGTAGAAAACTAGGGTTTTGACTTTTTGACTTCTACTCGTAAGAAATTTCCAACGATTCAAATGATTTCTTTTGCACAGATACCCTTAAAAACACTCGAATAACCCAAAAATGTTGACCTTTTTCACCCAAAGTGCTTAGAAAAGTTACGAGTAGAAATGACCAAAGAACCAAATACGAGCTTAAAAATGATGAAAAACACGTAAAGCTTCGAACTTTTTGCAAAAAACTGAAACTTTAGCACCAAATAAACCTTAAACCACAAGAATCTTGAATTTTTAAGTGCAAAAATTAAAGTTTTATGCGTTTCCAATATGTATAACGTGAGCAGTACGAGTATCTTCAAAACAAACACAAACACTCCTAAACCATTGTTAGGCGATTGATACCAATTGTAGGACCACTACGAATATCAACCTTATCACTTTAACAAGCGAACCCAACACAAACACAAACCTTATACGTATAAAACGTGAAAGAAATAAGGAAGAGAAGAGATGGTGACTTGATATATAATTCGTGTATATGTGGAGATAAGATAAACACAAGATGTTGTATATTCAATAAAGAAAAACACACACACACACACTTTCAAGCACACCCCTCAAATGGTCATTTGAGGGGTATTTATAGTACAAGAAACTTAAAACCCTAAAGGCTTTAGCTTGGGCTTTCTTTGGGCTTCGTGGACTTTGGATTGGATTACACATAAAAGAAGGCTAGCTTATCTTAACTATTAGCCATTTAGCTTAGCCCAATCCACGAGCCCGTTGACTATTCTATCACGATATCTAACACTCGTTACAAAGTTCCTAAACGTGAATGACCATCACTTCTAATAAAACTATTAAGGCTAACAGATGTGCTGGCGGGAGAGGGTCACCCATAAATCTTTGCTTTTTTCTTTCATGGAACTATAATATTCCTCACAGACCTCATCTAGTGCAGGTGTCGGGATATGAAACTCTTCTTGTGTCTAAAATCTTCCCATAAATCCTTTTTGGCTGAAGTATCAAGTGATTCACTTAATTTTCTCGGCTAATTTGAACCTACAGATTGCCCCCTATTTAATTAAGGTTCTGACTTATTGCAGATCTTGTTAGTAGCGACTTTACTGATAGAAGGAATATCAGAATCAATCAGCTGAAACTTTCTAAGAGGACTGACAGTCAACTTTGGAAACGGTTGTGTGCTGCAGCTTGTGATTAGGGATTCTGGCGCGTTTGAGATATTTTGCTTTCTTTTTCCTGATTCTCAGGTCAAAACACCTAGTCCGGTAAGCGGGAATTTGGAACTGTTACTGACTGAATAGTGTTGTGTTGGAAGAATCTCATCTGCATTTAGCAATAATAACAACCAGTGAATATGGGAATGATAAACAAGCGCACGTGACAGTAATTAGTACACTGGTTTAAGATACGTCTGACTGCAAATTACTTTATGGAATCTTATAAATCATAGAACTCGCACAAATACCATCCCTTTTACGCAAAGTTAATCAACGTGGATATCTTTGTGATCTTTCTTGGATTACAAAGAATCACAAGTTGCTGCTAATTTAAGCGTTTATGTCTGAGCTAAATACATTTCGATATTCAGATATGAAAAATCATTGGTAATGATTACAACTTTCTAGTCTATATTAAGACCTAAGTAAGGTTGTATAATAACCGTCCAATTGGGTTCTAACTTGTAAATTGTAGCCCAAGTGCCCAACAGCACCAATTCACTAAATACACCAGACATGCTACATTATCATAAAATGAACTAAATATATTACACAATGAAGTTATCAACGGTTACTCGTAAGTCCCTATCAGTCTACCACCCACAACATAAGAATCACAAACTTTGTTTATTCTTTATGAAATCAAATTGAACCTGCTAAAAAATTCATTAGTGGTGTTTAGGATTGCTCTTAGTATCATTTTGAAAACGGCAAATAATCAGTTTATTATAGTTGTTTGGACAGATGTTAACTAATTGAGAATATTGTTAGACAAACTATTTCAAAGTTGCTTATTCATACCGATTTCGATTATTTATTTTTTTTGGTAACCATGATTTCCGACCTTTTGGCCGACTAATCCACGGGATTTGAACCCACCGCCACACAGACTCGAACCAGGTAAAGGCCCCTCCCTTTTCAAAAGGTTGGCGTGGCCACTTAAGGTTGTTTGCACCTAGCAGGAATTGAACTTGAGACCTCAGACATTTTTACAGTGATAGTCACAAGCCTTTTTGCCACTAGGCCACCCGTAAGTGGTTAAAACAAGAAGAAAAAAAGAGTCACAACAGTGAGTTGGATTCGAACCTTCGTTATTCATAATCAGCATTACCAAACACTAGCACAACTTAAAGTTACCTACGAAAAAATGCTTATCAAAAGTTTTATATTTGCTAGTAATTCACTAACGAAATCAAATAGTAAGCAGTTTGGATAACAAACAGCAATGACAAAACAATCCCCTAATCATCAAATCAAATATCACCAAAATGAATTGAATATGTATTAATTACCTTTAGCATCATCATCATCATTAAAAAAGAATGCAGGTCTTCTTTTTTTATAAGCAATTGATTTCAAAGGGAATGAACAAATTCGCTGTTTTAATGGGAAAGAGGGTTCTGTTCGCACATAATGGATAATCAAATACGGGTCGGGTTTGGGGTTATATGTCACAACACCTTAACCCGAGCGAGCACCATGATGATGAGTTTGGGTGATGACATAAGAGGTCCTTTAACTTTTTCCTTTTGTTCATTTCTCACCCCTTTTATTTATTATACACTTTTCCTTCTCTTGTTTATACTTTCAAATGTGGATAGCTTTATATTAACAAACATGCAAACAAATTCTTCACCTTTAACTATACTATTCCTTTGAATTTATAAGTGATATTTAAAGTTTAACCTCATATTAGTATTTTAAAATTTTTCAAAGATCAAGACATTCCTTAGAGGTGTTATTTTTTTAAATGTCGATTATCTATCTCACATGTCTTACACATGAATTGAACCCACAATATTGGTTGGAGAGTTTCTCACACAATAAGAGGTACAATTAAGACACATACTCTTTAGTTTTTCTTGAGCATATTCCTAAGTCAATCAATTAAAGAGTTCTACGTTGATAGAAGAACTAACTTGTATGTAGCCCAACGGTAAAAAACATACCATATGCGTGATTTATAGCTAATGTGAAACAAATAGACAAAAAAATAGGTATAGATATTAGACTACTAGTAATGGTGACCCAAAATTTTTGGGGTTATCCAAACACATGACTCTAAGCCCGTAGTAAGGCGACCCCACTCACAACAAAATCAAATCCCACAAAAATTAATCAAATAAAAACTCACACACACAAACCAAATGCAACCATTCGGTCTCCAGGAGGATCGAATCGAGCAAAATGGCTAGTTGGGGGGGGGGGGGGTGTTAGTGTTTGGGGAGTCGCGTTCCTTTGGTACTCACGTAAGGGGGGAGATGCGTCCACAAAGAGTAGACCGACCCAAGGTTGAGTCTCCATTATGACTAGTCTAGTTCATCCCCCGTCCCATCTTCAAACATAGTATTAAAATCAATTTATGTTAACATCTTAAATTATGAAGCCTTTAACTACTCTTATATCATCTTAACATCTCAAATTATGTCACAAAATTTAAGAAAATTTCAGTCACGTGATAAGAAATATATGTCATTTAATTGTTCATAGAACTCAAACAAAAAGCAGGTCCTCTATTTTTAATCTTACATTACTTTGAAACTACTTTTTAGTACTTGTGGCCAAAATGTGAAAAACCAAAACTTAAATAAAATACTAACTTCATTTTTCTCTCGGGTCATCTTCTTGACCCACTTACAAGCTAGGGAGAACATATGAAACCTTACTGTGTTTAACTTTAACATGATAATATGCAAACTAATATCAAATTTCCACCTTCTTCTCCAAAAGAACACAGTTTCACTTTTTTACAAAGTCAACTATGTTAGCTAAACTTACTTGACTTTAAACTGTATTTTGAATTCTAGTTGTAGTAACAACAACGGTAAACAACACAATGGTGACAAAAGTTAATAAAACTTTTTAAACAGCCAGTTTACTATCGCAAGTAGAACATCTAACACCCCAACCCGACAAGGGTAGAAGTGTCACATTCTGGTGTCATATCAGAACATACAAATAAAATCCTTACAAACGGAAACCATAAAAATGAAGTATCAAATCATATAAACAATTGACTGACAAGGAAATTACTAAATCAAAAATATCTAAAATAAAATGAAATCTCAAAACAATATCCCGACAAAATAAAATCCAAATAATAAGGTTACTAGGGTTGGTCCACTCAGATAATCCAACTCTCAGCCCATCAAAGCCCATCTTCAACCTAAAACTTGCCGCAGGAAAAGAAATGCGGCTGAGCTTAAAAAGCCCAGTGAACAGATATAACAAAACGAAAGCTAAATAAAATTAGAAATGCGAAATGAAATAAGAAAACTGATAACAGGGTCGCAACGAAAGGGAAACCATGAGTCAAGGAGGATCCTGCAGAACACAATTACACGGATATCCAAAAAGAACATATAACAAGGAGAACGAAGCAAAGCAAAGCATCGATGACATATATACAAGCACATACAAACCAGGCATACAAGTACTGAAACATAAGCAAGCATAACAGACGTCGTATCCACACAACATATATATGGCATACAATAAATTCAGGAAATCAGAAGACATACAAGTCAAACAGAAATCTAAAAGCAAGAGAAAGCAAATAAATTAGTAAGTGAGCATGGCAATCACACAAGTAAAAAACCCTCAGTTGAAATCATAGCCAGTATCATAACAGCGGAAGTACTAGCAGCAGTCAAAACATGGTAGTCACACGTAACAAGTAGGTATACAGTACGAACATTATAATTGAATGAATTAGGGACATAGCAGGGCAATTAAACAAGTTAACAAGCCAGACGTCATAAGTTGAACCATTTTCCCAATCAAGCCATAGCATAGACCGAAATGTAAACATGGCAGGTCAACAGCAAGCAGATAAGGATACTAACGGATAGTCATAGTCCACGAGATTTACTGAACGAAGTATACATGATAAATAGACAAAACTATCGATTACACACTAGCATGGTCACCAGACAAATCAGAGGGTCACATAACAGTAAGATAACATATCATCAGATGACAACAGGTAAATTATGAATAGCATAATCAAATTCAATAAACATATAATAACCCGGTACGTGAAGTAACGGGATGAGAGTATGACAGATCAATGCAATGGAATGTATATATCTTGGTGGTAGAGTGAGTCATATAAGGGTGCTGAGTAATGAACAATAAATACAGAATACGTGCGTTGGGGAATACAAAAGGTACAATATAGGTATATCAAAAGTGTAAGGGTTGTCAGAAATCTACCACCAGCCGGAACATATCATATCATAAGTAACCATTGTATTCGGAGGGGTGACCTCGGAATACCATATATAATAAGAGGGGAGACCTCAGTAACCAATGGAGTAGCTAGCTCCCATACTGTGAAGACGCTTATTGCACACGACATCATTCACCATAAAAATCATATCATATCATATCAAAACATATCTAGGATGCATCCATACGCCCCCGCAGAAACATAATGGCCAAACATATATCTTGAGCTCATAATCATATAACGGAAAGGGGACGGTGTGTAGCATCACTCGTACACATTGGAGTCATGCCATTGGTGCATCAATGACATGGTCATGGTACCTCCATGACTAGGAAAATATATTTGGCTCGGGTATCAAACTGAAGGGGTCAAAGCATAATCATATCATAAGGGTTCATATTAAAGGTTCAGACATCAAAGGTTCATATCAGAGTTCCATAACATAGGTTTATAATTAGAGGTTCATAATCAAAGGTTTATAATCAGAAGGTTCATAATCATAAGGTTCATAATCATAAGGTTCATAATCAGAAGGTTCATAATCAGAAGTTCATAATCATAACAAACGAATATCATAGCAAACAAAATCATGCTAAAGGATTATGTCGGAATCATATCAAAAGGATTATAGCATAAGGAATCATAGCAATGGAATATCATGAATAAAGCAAAGTCAAAGGATCGAAATGTAACACCCCGACCCGACAAGGGTAAAGATATCACAATACGGTTTCATATCAGAACTTTAACTAATGTACAATAGCGGAAGCCTTTACAAAAACTTACAAAAGATAACATAAATAACTAAAACTTCAAAATAAATCTAAGATCTCTATGGTAAGGTCTTGCTCTCAGCTCTACTCTCAACCCAGATCAGCTATCCCATAAGCTCATCTGAAATGCTAAATACCTGCCGCAGGAAAAGAAAAGTGCGGCTGAGCTTACAAAGCCCAGTGAACAGATATAACGAAACAAAAACTAAACAAAACCAATATACGAAATAACTAAATTAAAATGAAATAATGACGAAGGAGCTTTTAGGATTCTGCGGAAGCATAAATATACAGAAATCCAAACACATAACATACCAAGAATAACAGATTACGTATAAGCCAAACAGAAAGTCTAAAAGCTAACGGAAAACACTTCTAAACAAATAAACATGGCATTCATACAAATCAAGTAATCAACATCTATAGCACTTAATTCAATAATATAGCAGCGGAAATAGCAGACAGGTCATGGCAGACATAATAGCTAAACCAGTTCTCATATCCTAACCTTAGCAGAATATAAACATGGCAGGGCACATATGCATACAGATAATTAACCTTCAAAATACTCAAGTATACACTAGCACATTAATCTCGCAGATCAACACATTCACGTAACGATAACAAATCATAATATCAGACATACGAATCATGTTTTAACGTATTAATCCTATATTAGCATGGCAACTAATAATCACTTAAACAAATACGTCATAAGCACATTTACTAACATATCATATCAGAAATATCTTTCTGCTTTAAAAGGAAACATCAGAAAATATACATATGGAGTAGCTAGCTCCCAGATTATTGTGAAGACGCGTATTGCACACGACATCATTCACCAGACAACATATCGGATAACAGATCAGATCTAGGATGCATCCATACGCCCCTTCCTACATATTCACAAATATGCTTCACCATCCAGAGACGTGGCAGAACATCACTCTACTGCCCTAGAGTCATATCAGAGGTGCATCACTGATACGGACATGGAACCCCCATGACTAGTTAAATATTTGGTTATTATCAACCAACTTAAGTCATACAGATTTTCAGATATAGCACAGATCGTAGTCAAACAGAAGGTCACAGATAACATATCAGATAGTTCATATCATAAGGTTCATATTCAGATAGTCAGAAATCATAAGTTCATATCATAGAGGCATATCATATATTCATAAACAAAAGTTCATAACCAGAGGTTCATAATCATAAGTTCATAATCCAATATAGCAGGGTTCAACAAATATATATATCAAAGTCTTCCTAACATAAGTTCACATCAAATAGTGCATAGTTCACTAGAACATAAATTCATATAAACAACATATCAAACATTCAGAAAAGGGTTCATAGCAATGGCATTGGGAATCCTAATAAGCATAATAGGAAAGCGAACGAAAAGAACATCATAAGGAACCTTTACTAAAAAGGTCAGAATATCTGTACGATAACACAAGTGTCTTAAGGTAAGACAGAATATCCGTACCTTAAAGCAAATGAGAGAAAAGCAACGAATGAACGAATACGAAGATGTAACGTCGCGTCTCCTCCAACGAATCTACACGGATTATGATTTATTTAATACTTATTAGTATCATTAATGTCATAACGGATTAATCTCATTAATACTTTTAGAGTTGTCAGATTATTCTCATTTTTAGTGACGGACGGAATTCCAACATTTTAGAGTATTAGTCAATACTTAGCCAAGCTTATGGGTTACCAATGATAGATAGTAAACTCAAAGGTTTAATATGGCATACTTATCTTATTTGAGGACTTATATGATCATCTTTCAAAGTATAGGGTTTACAAATGTCAAAAACGGATTTTAGGATTCTCTTTCGAAATAGTTTACACAACTTCTATAACTTTCATGAAATAACGAAATTACACACTTAGCTTTTAACCCTAATCAACTTCGTATTTAAGTTCTAGGGTTTCCATACTTTTAATATTACTTATTACGCATTCAATTAACATGTTACCTCTTTTAATGATTTATACTTTGACCTAGAACGTATAAAAACTCAAACGGAATTTAACTTAACTCATGCATGTCCTTACGTAATTTGTTTACACATGTCGACCCATAATTACTCAGAATTACATATTACACCCTTAACGTCTTTAAGTATATGACCTAACCTTATATTATCAGATTTTACACTTTTAGCCCAAAGGTTTTAGAATTTTCAAAACATACCCTTTTAAGTTAAATACAATTCGAATGGCCCTCTAAATATCCAAAATTACACGTTTAACCCCCATACTTATTTTTATACGTTTAGTACCTTTATTTTACTGTTCACAAAAATAACCTTTAAGTTTCATAATTTACAAAACCAACCCAAACCTTTTATGTAGAACCGAATATTGCATAATTCAAGTACAAGCCCTAAACCTAGATGTAACCCATCATTAATCCATCATTACCACTGCATTAATGAACCTTAATGATAACAAGAAAACCCTAGTTTTCATAAACCCTAATCGTCCCTTTTAATTTACTTTCCTTTTTCATACGCGATCAAGTAATAAAACCCCAAACAAATTACACAAGCTTCGAATCCATGGACATGTATTTTATTCAGGTTGTATATCATATAAGAACTCCCATAAAAATCAGATCATGGTCCCAAAGTTTATCATATGCTCGTTCGCTATTTTATACGTTTTCTAGGGTTTTAGTTCCAATTAATTCCATACGACTTATTAAACATGCATGGCTAATTTTTACGTGTTCCATATGACTTATAGGACTGAATGTAACATTAGAAACATACCCTTGATGAGCTTGGATCGTTAGAACAAAAGAAGCACAAAACTCTTCTCGCCGAAACCCTAATTTACCCTAAAACTCACCACGATCAAAACAGTAGCTTAGGACTTCGAACACTATTTTTCCCACCTTCTTTACCTTCACACTTGTCCAAGAAAAATGGTTTCAAGCTCTGGAAACTGGAAATCGAATTATTTAGGGTTTTGGGGTCGGTTTGGGAATAATCGGTTATTAGGGATTATTAAGAACCGAATAATGGGTTTATATAGGATTTATAATTTTTCTTGTGGGCTTAATAATGTATTGGACTTAAAATAAATAGACTCTTGATTTTATAAATTCATATTGGGCTTTTATTAATTAAATTCTCTTATAAAACTATCTAAATATATTCGGCTAGTTATAAAAAATACAAAACGAATTTTATAAAGTTATAAACTATAAAAATTACCTTTTACAAAGTGTTTAATATTTATTTAGATCATGTGGGTTATTTCTTAAAATTTTCTGAATTTACATAGCTTAGTTTGTATTCTTTTGAATTAATTATTATATTTTTTTTAATTATAGGGGTATTTTGGTCTTTTGTGAACTTTAGAAATTCCAGGTATTACACGAAAAGTCATGAGAAATCCCTACTGAAAAGGGATAGAATATCTGTACCTCATTCGAAGCAAGCAAAATAGGAAAGTAAGGTCACACGATGAATCAATCCCGCCGTCCGGAACCTATATGAATTTGATAACGCTTATTAAATCGGATTACTCATTTTAGACGGCTTTCCATTTTAAGCAAGTTCCCACTTTTAGTAACTTTCTATTTTAGGCAACTTTCTATTTTAGACTGGTTTTCATAATTAGCAGGTTTCCATATTAGCAGGTTTCCATATTAAGCAGATTTCCAAAAACAGCATGTTTCTATAATTAGCAGGTTTAGCCATTTATGATGCATTTGAAGACATATTAGATTAAGTGAGTGTTTTATAAACTTTAAGGATCAGTTATGCTAAATTACACAAGTTTAGGGTCTAAAGTGTAAATATTACAAAGTGTAGGGTCTTAAGTGTAAATATGACGTTTTTTTACCCATTTTACTAATTTAGCCCTTTTAGTCGTTATATTTACAATTCAACCTTTTAATTTCAATAATCATGCATACGACATTAATTCCACGCAATTTGCATATGTATACGTATAACAAGTACAAGCTTTCGTATTAGCAAAGATTAGGACAAGATTATATGATCTAATGTGTTTAAGTATTTTAGGTCGAGACAAACAAAACAAACCATGCAACAATGAGTCCATTTATTTAACGAAACCTTAGATCCATTTGATGAATACCATATGCATTATTTACCTTTTAACATGATTAATACAAATGTACTTAAGCCCTTGTGTGAACCTTGATTTTAACGTGACATAACCTTTACCCAAAACATATTTTATAAGCCCTTTTAACCATCCAAAACAGCCCCTATAACAACACATATAAAAGGTTCTAATTCATGTCTTGTAGGTGGTTCATAATAGGTTATTAATAGCTTGGTTAACATTCATTATATCTTGATTTTAGGGCTCAAAAATGGTGCGCATGGTATCAAAACCCCACGAGCAGAAAACATAAAACACCACCAGACTTGTAAATGAACATGTCAACATATATAAAGGTTTGTTTCATGGTTTTGTGTAGCACTTATAATAGGTTTCCAATCTCTTAACACATATCACATAGATGAACATGGTTAAAGGTTTTATGGTGCGCATAGGTGGTCATATACCCACGACCAGGAAGCCAAGAAAACAAAGAGGAAACGATTTATAGTGGTACCTTTTGTAGCGTATAGGGAGAATAGAAACAACGGACAAAACTAAGCCAAGGCACCCCTTTTTGTGCCCTTATTACCCACGACCAGAATCAGCAACCCAACGATTCAAAGCACCCAAGCACCTTGTACCAAAACACGTAATGAAAGCAGCCTTACAAGGACCTCGATAACTCCGGTTTAATAGTCTCCCACACATTTCGTATGAACTTGAAATTAAAACCATCAGGGCCTGGGGCTTTATCCCCACTACACCCCCTGATAGCCTCCCACACCTCCTTATCATCAAACGGTTTCTCTAACGCTCTAGACTCTTCCCTTGATATTGTCTCGATTCTATTACTACAAAATATCGGTCGTGTTACCATACCTTCGGAAAACAAGTTTTTATAATATCTAGCCATCTCTGTTTTGATTAATTTCGGATCTTCGCACCATACCCCATCCACCATAAGTCCTCTTAAATTGCATTTGTTGTTCCTCCTCTTCACGAAAGAATGGAAATTTTTTGAATTTTCATCCTCTTCCGCATCCCACCTAATTCTAGTTTTTTGACGTAACATATTACAATATTCCCTCTCTTTTTCCTCCCACCCTTTCCTCGCCTCTAGCCATACACTCCTCTCACTACCACTAAGAGTTCTCTTTTTTGCTTCTATCTCCCATCTCATTGCTTCACTTCTTAATTCTTCAATTTTCTCTTTATTCCTACCAAACCTCTCCTTACTCCATATCCTGAGACTTGCTTTGACATTTTTCAACTTATCTCGAAAAATACAATCCGGTCGACGACTCCTCACCTCTTTCTTACATGCCTCCTCCACAACGTGAAAAAATCGGGTTCCTCCATCCAAACATTGAACGCGCGAAAGGGTTTTGGCCCAAAATCAAGATCCACGTCTTTTAATACGATTGGACAATGATCCGATAACTTCCTATCCAAAGCGTGACCGAAAGGTTACCCCAAAGATTATTGAAATCACCATTCAACAAAAAATGGTCTAGCTTGCTAAACTTCACGCCATCATCGCTAACCTAGTGAATTTCCTCCCCCCATTGGAATCTCAACTAGCCTCCTTTCATTAATAAAGTCGTTGAATTCATTCGATTCCTTAACGTTTACCTAAGCATTGATTCTATCATCAGTACTTCTAACCACATTTAAATCCCCGAAGATACACAACGCACCAGACCATCTATTCATCAACCCCGTTAATCTTCCCCAAAGCAATGTATTTTGTCTACTAGGAACACCTCCTTGTCCTTCCCTTTCTACGAACCCTTAACCGCTATAAATCTTTCATCCCCTATGGCCTCTTTGCAAGCAAAAACTCTCGTGTCCCAAATTAATATTATACCACCCGAATTCCCGACAGCAGGAAGTTGGGAATATCCGTACCCTTTTCTTCCCCATATGTCCTCAATCCATATATCATCAACTACCCCACTTTTTGTTTCTTGGAGCCCAATTACATCTGGTTGTTTGCCCTTAATAACCGATCTAATCCACCCTTTTTTCCACTATTCCCCATCCCCCTCACATTTATAGAGATTATCTTCACAGAAAACTAACTAAAACGAAAAAGAAAATGAGAATACAGATACTATACTAATGCGTATGCTGAATCTCGTCCCCTTCCACACCGCTTCCTTCACGATCCTTCGTCATCTCCTTTTTCTCCTCTTCGGCTAAAACCCACGACACCCCTACCAACTCTCCTATCTCCTTTACTTGTTCCATGTTCACATTACATTTACTATTTACCTGTACTTCCTCGTTAGCGGCTCCAAAGCGAAACACCCCGTTGCCTTCGCCCTCACCATCATAATATACTTTATATACTTCTGAGACCCCTTTTTTGTCTTCTCCTAGCCCCTCTACCCCCGTTCTTC
Organism: Chrysanthemum seticuspe; assembly: GCA_019973895.1. Lineage (NCBI taxonomy): Eukaryota > Viridiplantae > Streptophyta > Magnoliopsida > Asterales > Asteraceae > Chrysanthemum > Chrysanthemum seticuspe. The sequence continues at coordinate 5,356,557 of BPTQ01000006.1, read as the reverse complement.
TCGCCACTGATGCTCCTCCTACCTATCTTATTTTTTATCTCTAAATCCTTTCCTTCCGTTTTACCCTGATTAAAACTCGTCACATCGTCATCACCTTCGAAGTTCATAACCATAATCATCTTTCTTTTTTTCTTCAATCTATCACCTGCACTAGCCACTGAGCACGAAGGTGACACCTCTCTTTTATCTCTTCTGATTTTCGCACTCTCCTGTTCATCGTCTTCGTTATCCCCCTTTCTTTCATTAGTTTCTTCGTACATGTCACCAATTCTATGTTTACTTGATACCAAAACACTTCTCATCCTACGATTAAATATGTTGCTTTTCCTACTATTTGGGCCAGAAGAGCCCAACATAGTACCATTTTTTTCATTTGCACCATCATGTCCACTACATTGATCCACTAAATCTATCATATTTACCCCATTATTCCTTACCAGCCCCCCATCAGGCCCATCCTCCAACTCAGGCCCATTAACCATTTCTCCCCCCTCACCAGGTCCACCCTCAGAATTAACTACATTTTGTTCCTTTTTTTCGGTAAATACCATCTCCACACGTTTTTGAATCTCCTCATTTATTTCTCCATCATTATTTATGTCCCCAACTTCTTTTTCTTTATGTTTCCCATGAGATCTTTCTTCTACCACAGCCGCCTTACCATTGTAAAACCCGCTATCATTCTCGAAAGTGTTGCTAACTTTTGTCTCCAGAAAATCTTGATCCTTCATCTTCCCCCAACTTTCGGCTACCGGACTCCGATTCAGCATACCCATCATCTTCGTCACCATGACCTCCTCCCCCTTCTCCGTTGTTTTGTTCCCCCTCCTCACTACTATACTCCCCGTCACTTTCTCCTTCCTCATCGTCCACATCCATATCGGTATCATTCTTCTTGCTCCTTTCATCTTCCTCATTTACATCATGTCCTACTGTACTAACCTCCTGAAACCCCCACGATTGTAATGTCTCTCACCTCTTCTACCACATTCACTACATGGACTTTACCTTTAACGATTACCTTAACCTCTTCATGTATTAAACCTTGGTTTATTGTATGAATTTGTACCCTACCCAGAACCATATTTTGGTTTCCTTCAAGTCTACAGTTATGCAACCCAAGAATCGTACCATGTAGCGCCGCGATTTTTTTGAACATGTTTTCTCCCCAACACGATATAGGCAGTCCCATAATATTGATCCAAGTTATCCTACCTGCCGTTCTTTGGAGACTTCTGCTACTCCTCAGTTTATGCATCCACCTTCGCAAACCATGCTCATTATCTTTTAATACATTGCTCGCCGAATTATCATTTTCCATCACGACCATGGCTTCTAATCCCCCCATCAGTTTCACCTCAATCTTTCCTAGGCCTAGTTCTTCACACAATATTGGGAGCTTTGTAAGGAAACATTGTCTAGAGGGTGTTTGGAGCAGGTTGGCTGCCAACGAATGTGGAAACAGGCACTAACTTCAAACTATTTTTAGTACTAGTGGTCAAAATGAAAATAAATTATCTTGCAGTTTAAAACCTTGTGGCCAAAAGGTGAAAACCAGAACTTAAACAAAATACCTTCATTTTCTCCCGGGTCATCTTTCTGACCCACAATACACTGAAATCATTATTTTCGGGGGTTTTTGAATTCCTTGTGGCAATTGTCCACCTTCAGTATTGCCCAACAAAATTTGATACATGTGTTTAGGCTTCAAAGTTTAAACCTATATGGAGGTATGAGTGTAAATGGGTAAATGAATGACGTTTATCCCCGTACATGTTACCCGTGAAAGGCGAGCCTTTTGACTAAGATGTACGCGGCCTCACCGGGTTAATCCCAAGACCGTTTCCAACCCTTTCCTGAACCCAAATGTACACACCTAGCGAGGTTTGAACCTTCACCGCATGTTAAAAAACCAAGGACCTTGCCCCAAGGAATTCTTTTTCATGTTATTATTCCTATAACATCATATTCAAATAAAACCTTTTTTTATTGAGAGAACAGTTTGACTTTTTTTTTTTTAAAAGTAAACTCAGTTAGCTAGCTGAACTTCATGAACTTTAAACTGATTTCAAGGAGTTGCAAATGCACTTGTAATGAAGAAATAAATTTTGAGAAAAAAACAAAAGTGAAGTTCAGGCTGAAGTGTCCCAAAATGACGACAAAGGTTACAAGAAGCTGAATTTCCGCAACAAAGCTTGGTCACATGTCCTCAAGTTTATTTTTAGCATGATCATCTCAACCTTTTATCATAGTCCCACCATTTTCATCAGTTTGACTTACTGAACAAGTCAACTGCGTTTATTCAGCTCCATGAATTAAAATAAAGTTCACATTCTTTTTTTATTTAAAGTAATGAGTACTAGTACAGCATCCAAGTTGGGATTATAGCTTTGATCTAACATTGTATACAACAAAAAAGTGCTAATACTGTAAGGTAAAATGACAATCATACTTTGAAACACTTCTTTACAAACAATAGTACTTTGGGAGTGTACCAGAGATAACTATCAATGACCGAAATGCATTGAGCCAAAATCACAACAATTGATTTCAATGCACCTGAGAATAGATGCGGAGAGATATGAGCTGAGTGGCAATTGTTTCCTGCAAACCGAACATTGAAAGATTAAGTTGAAACAAAATATTAAAAAAAACATAAAATCTATATGATAAACCACACCATAATGAAAACCATTTGAGTTGAAAAATTGCTTAATGACTTACCCGATCAGATTTCACTTGACTAACTGTTATGCGCTGATTGACGAATGATCTCCTAATAGCAGAAATTGGATTGTTAGAATCATAGTAAAACACATAAATTCCAGAAACAATGAACATTTCCATAATCAATTAAAAATTTAAAAATAAAGTACCTGTTAGAATAGTTCTTCATGTATTGGCTCCTTTGGCATGTGTTAGTATGGGTTATATGTAGCAGACTATTTCATCATCATCGTCATCATCATCGTCATCATAGGTTCTTCGTCTCTTGAGTAATAAACCAGATGTATCAAGAAGCTGCATCGACCCAACAAAAATACACAGACCTCTCAACTGGAAAATGCTCTGTGGAAGACGTGTTATGCCTGTACCTACTATGTTTAACTCTTTCAAACCTTCTAAGCATCCAATATCCTCGGGCAATTCAACAACTCGAATACAATCGCGGAGATGTAACTTGTTTATACATTTCATCTTACAAATGCTGTTTGGAATATCTTGTAAAAGTTTACAGTCGGTTAAGATTAGCTTCTCTAAAGATTCTAATCTGCCAATATCCTCAGGTAACTTCTCAAGAAGCAAACAATAATCAAGTTCGAGAGATTTGAGATGTTTCAACTTACAAATGCTATGTGGAAGATGTTTAATCTCTTCAGATGAAAAAGTCAGCTCCTCTAGACATTCTAACTGGTCAAGCTCCTCTAGACATTCTAACTTTGGAGAATCATTCTCTAAGAGCAATAGGCAAACATCTGTTGGAATTATATAACATGACTAATCATAAATACAAACAATAAACATCAAAGTAAGTGCGGAAGCGTATAGGAACATATAATGAATAATTAATTAACTAAAGAATAAAATATGCGTACCTTTCTTGATTCTAGCCGAACAAGAATCAAATCCACAAACTAGCAATTAGGATGAACCATAATTAGGGTTTATAGGATTATATGAATTACCCCTTACCGTTTTGTAATTCAATCCAAGATAATAACAAAAGTATGTTATTACTAAGTTCTTGTACACACGTACTAAACCGAATTAAAGTACCGCTAGTTTTTATCAAACAAATAACTTGTTTTGTGGAAAAGACTTGGATCGACCCCTATAAGGTGTACGATCGGTTTTGGAGACAAAAACACACACAAAACAATTTTAGGGTTTAGCTTATGAGCACAAGAGATCTAGTAAAAATAAAACCCCAAGCCTTGTTTATATATCCAACTAAACTTGGTGAACAAGTTGGGTTTTTCTTTCCTTGTTTTGATCCTTGGCCGATCGGTGTAGGATTCCCCAAAGGGATTCCAGAACCTTCCCAACTTTTGCAATTTAGTCCTTTTCCATAAACATTTAACGACCGTTAGTCCATTACATTAATTACTTAACGTCCGTTAGTTATTTCGTTTAATAAATAAATAAATATAACATTTATATTTAATTATTAACTTTAAATTCTCATACGTAAAGTGTGCAATCCCAAAGTCTCGAGTTCGATCCTAACTCACGTCTATTAATTTATTGTCCATAAAACCAACAGCTCCCACTTGGACATATCTTAATAGAGTGATCACATTCGGTTAGCGTCTAGCAACACTTCGATGCCTCTAGTACAACTCGAGCAAGGCTCCTGGAAAACCTTTTAATGATTTCTCATTATTATTATCCTTTTGTTTCTAATACCATGTTAAATAAAGATATGGAATTAAGTCATTCTTTATCCAACTATTCTGTTTCTCGTTATAAGTGATTGAGCAAGATTACCAAATCTTCTGAACATATTCAGGGGAGAACTTTGGGTGTGGCCACACAAACATCTTGTCAACCCTACGAGGGGCCCAGCAGTATTAAACTCCAAAATAAATTTGAAGGAACAAATTCTATCTTGACTACGAGAATAACCCATAAACTTTGCAACACTTCAGGAAACAACCCTTATGACTACCAGTTACGTATAGCGTTAAGTTGTTCCACAGAAGTGCACTACATTCATGACACTTATCTGGTATCTCAAGTCTGAGGATAACTATTCATAATTTACTTATAACAATATCCACAAAGTAAATTATGTAGTTGGGATAAGTCCTATATTCAATTCATTGAATATCATCTGAAATTGGTATGCATTCTCATCAATATACTTTCAAGTATATTCTACCATATCTCTCAGATTTGTCTTAGTTTAATGATACTCCCATATCATTAATCGACAACGGACGATTTAGAATAAATAAATTTATTCACGGATTAAACATGCAAATATAGGATACAATATATTATAAAATCAAACATACCAAGTATTTGATTTATTATAACAATTGTTTAACATCCTTTATCCAAATACCAAATAGATCAATGCATGAAAATTCCAGTTGATGAATTATGCCTCAAGTAATGACAATCATACTTGTTGACAAGACATAAATCAACCAACTTGATCTATCGTAATTTTGAGAATACTTATTTCAAGAATTCAATTAATGAAGTCCTTGTATGTGTGCATTCAACAATCCACATAATAATTCATAAAGTGTGTGACATCCTCTATCACCAATTTATGACAATTAAACTTCCAAACATTTTTAAGTTTAAAGTATTCTTATTCTTTTAATGTATAATGCAACTGTGCTCTTAGATAAGCACCACTAGTTCACATGGCCATTAACAAGGATGAAATCCTACCACAACTAGTATTGAGTGTCATCTCAATTAAACTAGCATCATTGTATACAAACAACAATATGCTTATTAAAACTCCGTAAACTTTAATATCTTATTATGTAACGTTTGATGCTTTCCTAACTTTCAAGTTTAAAGCTGATGACAATTTGCACAACAATTGACATATTGTTCATCCATAGAATCTAGGAGCAATTCCAGGTTTTAAGGATGTAATTCTATTAGAATATTCATTACACAAGTTATCTAATAACTTTTAATTAGATATCAATGTTGTCAAATCATCTATCATTCAAGAATGATACAACAATTTGAATACACAACATGATATACATGATGAATCTTCAGGTCAAACTTAGAATTCATTCACGTTCTATCTTGTCAAAAGATATTTATCAATTTTCCAAATGATATATCATGTTTTATTAGAATCATTTATTTTACTGCACATGTTTATTAACAATAAACATATATTTCAAGGTTGTATGTTTTAATTCTTAAATCTTACAAGTGAAGTTTCATTCCAATCTAAGACTTAACATTTAGCTTACAAGGAATGTTACTTACTATATGTTATACAACATATAAGATTTAAGAAACTTAACATAATACTCCCACTAGCTTTCAGGAATACTTAAAATTTATCTTATTTTAATTATAAATCGAAAATGGGATTTAATAATTAAACATAAGAATAATTTCATAGATGCATGCATTTATCCATTCATGAATTATTTGCACTTCGTACACTTTCAAAGATTATATGAATTCAAAAAAACTTTCAATTACTTACCGTCCTCGCTCAAGTAATTTCTCAAGAAAGAGTTTTGATATTCCATTGTCATATTTCATATTAATGAAAACAAGTATGACAATTATCATCTTTATATATTTAATGTGTCTAGAAAAGAATATTCAATCATAATTAATTGCTTAAGTATGATTAATAATCTTGTCATAAGACATGCATTAGATATGTGTACAATATTGTCTATATGATTTCTACATAGAAATTCAAACCACTAGGGTTTTTCATATCTTTGAAGAAACTCATTTCCATTCTCTAGTCTAACTATTAAGATAAACCAAATTTCCAAAATTGATTATCTTTATGGACAGCATCTTTAACATTCATAGTATGAGTAATTATCCCAATTCAATATTTGGTAATCCATCATAATGATTATCAGGTTTACTATAATCCTGTAACTCATATTTTTCAGCATATAAGTCAAATATCTGAGATATCTTTGCAGATCTATGAATGAAAATTCCATCATCATGAGGTCTATCATTTATATGTCTAACCTCATCATGATATTTACTAGTGTGTTTTAGAAGATTATGTATCTTGTAATTTTATCTTTCAAGATAAAAAACTCCCACTTGCCTTTTGTAATATATAGACTGTCTATATATATACTTAGCAATTAGAGCAAAACTACATTGTTCTCTTTTGGGACATTACAAATGCACATTGACAATTCTGACTTTACTTTGTTAATAACCTATTCATTAATAGTTTAACAAATTCAGAATCTTCAATTTAAAAACTTAATGTGATTCATCACATTCCATAATGAAATGGTGTTTTATTAATCTTCTAGGTTGGAGTCATATTGAGTATATTCAATCCATACTCAATATTCTAACCTTGTTACTTTTTAAGAAAGAAGTTATGGTTATCTTGAATCAAACAAATCAAATAGAGTCTGATTCTCCTAACTGAACACACCATCAACTTGTGTTATTCATTAGAATTAATATTGTAAGACAATCTAACAATATTTAAGATAAACATATTCCTTTTGGCTTACCTATTTACCAACTAAGTCAACTTAATGATATAATAGACTTTCCAAGCCAATTACATGCTTTATAACACAAGTACCTTTTAACCAAGTCACTTCATATCCATGTTTCAACAAGAAACATAAACTGTTATGATCCCATTATACGTTATAAATCATTGATCAACTCAATGACTTCTTGTATATGTCTTAATTAAAAACATAACAAGTTAACGTCTTACTTTATTATAAGTCTTAAAAGACTTTATGTTTATGTCTTTACAATGAATCATAAACATGTTTAACTAAAGTAATTATAAACACAACTCTTGGTTTCAATAGTAATTTCAAGTTAATTTATTTTACTTCACAATAATGTAGGACTACATTATTTTTCATTTATGTCATTCCAAAATTCATAAATAAACAAATTTGAAGTAGTATTAGATTACTTCATTTATTTATGTCATTCTAATAATACATAAATATTTAATTTGAAGTAGTCTTATATCTATCATCTTGACACATATTCTAAATACTTGTCTAATTTAGAAACTGCAAATATGTCCATGCAAGGTCTGACTTCACATAGAGATTTACTTTGTTGTTGCAATCTCGCCAAGTTCTCACATGACGTAAATTGCAACACCAAGTGTTTCTTAAATTAGATATGTACAAGTTATATTAGAATGTTAGTCTCTTACCTTGCAGTCAAGAGAATCCTTTAAATCATATACCTATATGTTGTACCTTGCATACAATATAGATTTCTCCCACTTGTGCATGGAACAACATCATGTAGCAGATAAACAACACGACATATGTTTGTTTATGTGACTAATATGATTGTGTCATTGATATTAGCATAACTAGTAGATGTAGGACCACTTCATTGTCTAATAAGGAAACGTACATGACTATCCTTGAAAACATAAGTGTCTACAAGTAGAAAGTAATTATCTTAAGACATTCTAGAGATAATCTGGGTTACTACCAAGATGACAAAGCTTGTAACTCCCACTGAATAAGAGATCATTACATTAATTCCTTATTCAGTAATAAGAACACAACACTCCCACTGGATTTGACAACATTGTAAGTGTTTCATTAACCAGTGAAAGAAAATATCGTTCTATTTACTTCCCTACACTTTTGATAAAGTCCATACATAACAATTACTTATGTACTAAAAGAGTGTATTCTACTATGTAGATGATGAATTATTCATCAATGCTATTAACTTGAAATAATTGGGCATGCAATTTCTTTCTTAATAGTTCTACTATTCCAACAATTGTAAGTAGTACTTTTAAATGGTCAAAACACAACAACTAGATAAAATATGCTAGTTTGTCTTTTACCAATTATACAGTAATTAGTCTAATTTCTAATTTAATAACTCAGAAATATGCAATTTTCTTAACTATTAAAATTTGCTTACGAGTTATGTATTTAGAATTTAGACAATTCTAATTGTCCTATCATACCTTTCTTCATTCATGAAAAGGGATAGGGTTGAATCTCACTCTTTCACGTGAAAAGAGGACTAGGTTTATTCTGTTAGTAACGTTGACTCTACTAAAACCCTTACAGGTGTAGATCAATTTTACCAATACAGGAGTAACCTACGTTTACGGTTTAATGTTGCATTAATACATTTAAAGAATTAGCAAAATTCAATTTTAGTATTTTCGATAATTAAACTTTTCAAGAAAATAAAATACCCAAGGTAATATTCATATAACCATAAAATTTTCTCGAAAACTAGGATCCAAATTATCGTAGTTCCATTACATCAGTTGATCTGCTAGTAACGAAAGCACATAATAGGGTAATCTGTCGAACATTAATTGGCAAACAATTTCCAACTCCTAGATCATTATGGGATTTATATTTTCCAACGCTATTGCAAATATAAACATGTTTCATCCCATCTTATGCCATTGAGTCCAGGTCTCACTTCCTACTCAACTTAAGTGTCTAACTTAAAGAACTGCAAATATGTCCATGTAAGGTCTGACTTTACATAGAGATTTACCTTTCCATCACAATCTCGCCAAGTACTCTCATGACGTAAATTGCAACTTCAAGTGTTCCTTTTAATTAGATGGCACATACCTTAATTTAAAAGGGTACTAGTTTTGATTTTATGTGGTCAAATCAAATATGTACAAAGATGTCATGCATTCATCTTGTAGCATAAATTTAATAAAAAAAAAAACTTTTTATTACCAATTCATAAAGATCAAATTATCAAAGTTTTGATTGAGGTATTGGGTTCACCAATCAAAGAATTTAGTGTTAATTATCATCCATTATACCGTACTTTTGCATAAGTGTAAACACTTAGTGTTTCGGATAATTACCACCGAAGTGGCGCATGGAATTAAAACTAATTCGCCCTTAAGATGAGCTTGTACTTTTATGGCTTACTAAGTAGCTCCATTCGAACTTACAGAGGGCAGAGGACCAGGTAAGCGCAAACGCATAACCTTAGACATCCATTCAGTGTGACTGTGCGCACTTCTTAAATAACCCCTTTATAGTTCATTCGAATGGGTGAGCCGTTCAGTCATTGTACCAAAGTCACCAATCAATTAAACTATAGAAAACTTAACTCTTCCAAAACAAATCAAATTTCGCCATTGTTTAGTCCGTATTATTTTTCTATTCAAAATTACCCTTTGCTTAAAACTGTCTAACATAATAAACAAACAAGTAATAAATAAAAAATAAACTACTAAAAACCAATGCGCACATAATAAACAATTTATACGTGTAAACAAGTAGCCACATGCAACTTATTCGATAAAACCCTATTAATAATCAATGTCTAGGTTAAATTAACGTATATATTAATTAGGGCTTTCACTCTCTCAATTGAAAGTGAGCCACATACATCGACGAATCGATTGCGTAAACCCATAATTAATGATATACCAAATTGCACATAATTGATTCATTAATGTATATAATTGGAGTTTTCCCCAATTCAAGATTTATCATAATTATACATGTGTATAAAACTTAACAATTAATCCAATCTTAACAATTAAATAATAATACAAGCAACTATCCATGACAAACATGCATGTATCATCATGGATATAACATAACAATTATTCAATTAAGTCACAAGATCGCATACAATTCCATGTCACATAACACTTTATTCATGAATTTATCACGTAACAAATATATTAAATCTAGGTTTCGATATTGATAACATAACAATTAATATAAACCCTAAAAAAAATTTAGGAAATCGACTAAAAAATTTTAGGGTTTCCACCCATAAAAAAAATTTTCGATCCATAATAGATTTTTAAAACCAAATTAGGGCAAAATCCTTAACCCTAAAATTAGGGTTTATATAATCATAACCAAAACCCTAGAATAAATCATATCAAACACAATACAATATCCGTTTTTTACGTGTTTAGTAATTAATTACTCATTAAAACCAATGGCTCTGATACCACTGTTGGAATTATATAACATGACTAATCATAAATACAAACAATAAACATCAAAGTAAGTGCGGAAGCGTATAGGAACATATAATGAATAATTAATTAACTAAAGAATAAAATATGCGTACATTTCTTGATTCTAGCCGAACAAGAATCAAATCCACAAACTAGCAATTAGGATGAACCATAATTAGGGTTTATAGGATTATATGAATTACCCCTTACCGTTTTGTAATTCAATCCAAGATAATAACAAAAGTATGTTATTACTAAGTTCTTGTACACACGTACTAAACCGAATTAAAGTACCGCTAGTTTTTATCAAACAAATAACTTGTTTTGTGGAAAAGACTTGGATCGACCCCTATAAGGTGTACGATCGGTTTTGGAGACAAAAACACACACAAAACAATTTTAGGGTTTAGCTTATGAGCACAAGAGATCTAGTAAAAATAAAACCCCAAGCCTTGTTTATATATCCAACTAAACTTGGTGAACAAGTTGGGTTTTTCTTTCCTTGTTTTGATCCTTGGCCGATCGGTGTAGGATTCCCCAAAGGGATTCCAGAACCTTCCCAACTTTTGCAATTTAGTCCTTTTCCATAAACATTTAACGACCGTTAGTCCATTACATTAATTACTTAACGTCCGTTAGTTATTTCGTTTAATAAATAAATAAATATAACATTTATATTTAATTATTAACTTTAAATTCTCATACGTAAAGTGTGCAATCCCAAAGTCTCGAGTTCGATCCTAACTCACGTCTATTAATTTATTGTCCATAAAACCAACAACATCTGTGGGTTCTGCAATCAGATGTAACTCAGATAAAGAACCAACCTCAGCTGGTTGAGTCCGTTTGTCCAACACAAAAGACTTAAAGCTCCCACAACCACTTATGTCTAAAAAGACAAGCTTTTTCAGACATCCAATGGGAGCATTAATTTCTACCAAATCAGAACAATTTTCAAGATTTAACCTTTTGAGATTTGGAGTGAGTCCAAGTTCAAGGGTCCTCAACTTTGAATGACGGAGGTTGAGCTCTTGGAGCTCTAGACTTTCATCAGGCATTTTAAGCTCTACCAAGTCATTACAGCCTTTGAGTGTTAGGTTCTTAAGATTTGGAGTATTCCCTAGGTGAAGGTTTGTCAGCTTTGAATAACTGATGTTAAGATATTCGAGCTTTGAATGATGATCAGCAGGTATATGAAGCTCTACGAAATCATGACAACAGTCAATAGTCAACCGCTCAAGATTTGGAGCCACCCTAAGGTCAAGGGTCTGTAATTTTGAAGTAAAGAAGGTGAGGAACCTTAGCTTATGAAGAACCTAACATAAGTACAAAAAAACAATTAATATTGGTGCAATGACAAACCAATAGATATATAGGATCATAATGAATCATGAAAAACAACAAATTAACCATTATTTTACCTTTCCTTCTCCATCTTCCCAAAGTTGAACAATATTGCTGTCCCATATTTCAAGATCAACAAGATATTTTCCTTCAAATGTATTCGGTAAACTCGAAAAAGGAAAACCATCCCAACTCATAAATCGTAAGGAACTTGGAAGGTATTCGCTAACTTTATCAAATTCAACAATATTCCTCTCATTATAATCCACTATGTCAATGAATCTAAGATCCTTCATTTTTGCTAGACCTTTTACTGCAATTTCTGCACTCAAATCCCCTAAGATATGGAAGTATAGACATTTAGTTGCTTGGGTACCCTGAAATCGAAAAAATAAAACCCCTTAATTTTAGTCGGAACCCTAAATTTCAAAACGCCCAAAATCACTGATCAAATAATCAAATTGAGAGTGAATGAAGATGATATAAACCGAATTCAATGATAATTCGATTCGAATTAATGAATCTTTGAATGATTATTAGAGACATAAAGTGAATTTGGGGAAAACTTTTAGAGACACAAACAAAGAGCAAGATGAGAATTGTACAGTAACTTATTATTTTATCTAATATAGTAGTACTTAAAAAGAATAATATATTTTTATTAAAGAGCCAAATTCATATTTGACTCAAAAATAAAACAATGGTTAAAGGTTTGCCAAAAAAAAAATTTGAATTTCATATTTGTCCACTCGAAATTGTGCGACTCAACCAAAAAGTTGCGTGACTTGTACTTTTTCGAAAAAGTCTAGCAAAAAAAATAATTAAATATTCAAAATGTGTACTTTTCTAGGACACGTGTCAACTTTTTGGTGGAGTCGCATAATTTTGGGTGGGGTAAATATAGAATTAAATTTTTTGTGGGGGGGGGGGGGGGGGGGAACCTTTAACCATGGTTTTATTTTTGGGACAAAACGGACTTGGCTCTTTATTAAATGGTCAAACATAGTTAAATTAAGAGAGTTAGAAAGTTTGGACCGAACCGCAACGAGTGTTTCACTTCAGAACAAACCCGAAACTTTTCAAACTATTTGACCAAAACTGAAATACCTAGCAAATAACACGGACCAAAAACGTAGTTAACTCTCAGTTTGATTATATTATAACTTGATTCTTACGAGGTCATTAGTCAATATATCCACAATTTCCTCATTAATCCACAATCGGCTATGTTTGTTAGGTTCATCAGGATACAAACGGCGAACAATATTCCTACCCATTTCTTCTAAATGGTCATGCATCCCCAGGCACCCGTTTTTATCATAAGTTATAAGAGATTTGTGCTCAAGAACTCTTAAACCATATATACCACAAAATCCACGGCTTTCAAGCGCTCTAATTGCAATATCTTTGCCCCAACCTTTTAGTATGCATGCAACATCTAAGAATATTTCTTTGTGATCATTATCTAGACCATCAAAGCTTAATTCCAATACTTCCATAGTATCCTTACATGGAATTTTTTCTAGTCTTTTTATGGCATTTTTCCATTCAGACTCATCTAGATCACGAAGATGTGAACCCATAACTTTGATCGTTAAAGGAAGACCATCAGCATATTGTAAAACTTTTCTTGATAACTCTCCATACCCTTGAATCGGATTCTCTCTTCCAAACGCATGCCTACTGAAGAGGCAACCCGCTTCCGCTTGAGATAACAAAGTCACATTATGAATCAATCCTACTCTGTGGGCTGCCAGTACTTGCTTATCTCTTGTTGTAATAATAACTCTACTTCCCGGCTTAAACCAATTACAGTCAGCGGCTAACGCCTCAAGTTGGTCTTTATGATCGACGTCATCAAGAACAACAAGTACCTTTCTACCACGCATCCTCCTTTGCATCATACTTTTACCGCTAGAAACACTACTTACTTCAATGTTTTTATCCTTTAAAACATCTGAAAGTACTTGTTTCTGCAACTTCTTTAAACCCTCCGAAGAGGCTTTTGAAACTTCCCTGACGTTTTCAATAAAGCTTTCACCTTCGAACTGAATGGATATTTGATCAAATATAGCTCTTGCCAAAGTTGTCTTCCCCGCACCTCCCATCCCCCATATCCCTAGCATGCGAACATCACCAACACCAAGTTCTAAGGATGAAATCACTTCTTTTACACGGGTCTCCATGCCTATTAAATCCTCATCACTGCTAGAATTGATGAAACTTAACTCTACTGAAATCTTTTTAACGATTTCCTGTATGAACTTAGCTTCATGCCTACACGTTAAATAAAGATTCAATTAGCTAGTGAAAATTCCCGAACAATTTTTAGATCTTTAATACTGACATACAATAATACATGAAGTAAATGGTGATATAGGTATTATATATGATAAATATAGTTATATAGGTGAAAACTTATCTGTGGTTTCATACCACGGGATTGTAAGTTTGACAACAGTGTGTTAAAGAATGACAAACTATATGCTGAAAGAGGTTGTTTGCCAAATATAATGAAGAAATTTACTTACCCATTAGCTATGCTTTTCAACTCAAACCCAGCCAAATCAGATGCTTCTTTCAAAGCCTCCCTCCATTTCCTTGTAGCTTCTTCCTCTTTATGTTTTGCAAATGCATCTCCAACAGCCCCAGTTTGTTTGTGTACTTCAGTGGGCTCCACATCATAGAACACGGGGTAAGCAGTGTGCTCGTCCGTCGTCTGGCATTCCATAATCTTAACAAGCTCTTCCAAGCACCAAGATGAAGAAGCATAGTTCTTTGAAAAAACAATAATGTAAAATTTTGAGTCTTCAATGGCCTTAATAAGCTCATCACTGATCATTTTTCCTTGCTTAATTTTCTCATCATCTTTGTAGGTGTAAATGCCTTTATTCTCTAGAGCATGATAGAGATGATCAACAAAGGTCTTTCGAGTGTCTTCGCCTCTAAAGCTTAAGAAGACATCATACTTAAAGCTGTTTTGAATGGATGAAACTGAAGTAGAAGCCATAGAAAGAGTGTGTTTGTAAGTAAAAATATGCAATGAGAAACAAACTGGTGGTACATGTTTGGGGATATATCAGAAACGAACTGAAAACAGATCTAGTCAACGCTTATTTTCAGTTTTTCTCCCTCACCTTTTTTCTTCTTAGCAACTTTAAACTTTGTTTCTTTTATCCACTTCGAGTCCCTTAACTTTTCAGCTAGCTAGCTGCAATTGTTATTATTTAAGATGTAAATAATAAACTTTTTAAGCATGGTTCTTAAGATCTCGATTTTAATTTTAGGATCTTACAATTTTATCATACTACATAGCAAAAACGATCCGGATTCTACATAGGATCTTAGCAAGCTTAAGATCTTATTAGATCCCAATCGTGACCTTCTGATCTTAAAATCTAATCCGATCCGATCTTACTTTTCTCAAATTACAAACTCAAAAACTACAAATTTATGGATTGTGTTTTATAGAATCTAAAAAGCAACATGTTAATCTCTCCTTAAACATTTTATATTCATAATTTAGGACAAAGATTATTAAGATAATGCATTATAGTAGGATCTTGAGATCCCAATTCAATCTTACGATCACGATCTTACAAAAACGAAAACGATCCTGAGTAGGATCCTGATTTTGAAAATTAAAAGTAACCAAATGACTTATGTCCTAATGTTACCCTATGTGTGAGAATGTTCCCCAATTAAAATGGTTGCAGGTTCAAGTCCTGCTTAGGACATTGTGAGATAATTAGTTGGCTTTAAAAAAAAACTTTTAAGTAAATACAAGTGTTAATGCACAATGTACACCTTACAGTTACTTCTATCAGTTTATCTTTCACAACATTTTAACACCACATTTATTATATTTTTGAATTAGAGTAATTGTTGACGCAAAAATACACCACTAACTCGGAAAATATTATTTAAATAGTGTCCTCCAAAACTAAAAGCAACCTCTTTGAAAAAAAAAAAAAAAAAAAAAAAAAAAAAAATCTGCACTTTTATGACACATAAGAAGATCCTTTCTGCTTTTAGGGAATTCCTTTAAAAAATGTCGATCGAGCGTGTTCTAACCGCTACTTACTTGATTAACAGATTTTTTTTCATCTGTGCTAAATGGAAAATCACCTTGTGAACTTATATATGAAAAATGCCTTCACTCTATCATTTAAGGGTTTTTGGTTACTTTTGTTTTGCTACTATTCTTAATTCTTCGGGTACCCATGCATTAAGTTCGATTAGCCAAATTATGATTATATCATGTGTCCTACACTAATAGTAGAGGTGGAAATTTTAGACTCATCAGTTAAACATGGGTCTAGTTGGCTAAATCTTTATTAGAGGTTTGGAGATGGGTCTAATTATTTATTTGATAGAAAGTGCAATTATAGAATAATTACCCCACGGGTTTAAGTAGGTCTAGCGGGTCAAAACTATTTTTATTTTATTTTATTTACTTTTTTTCACTTTCTTCATATTTTACTAAAAATATATAAAAAAGAGAAAAAGAAAACTTTTTTTGAAAATGACCAAAACCCATTTAGATCCAGACCCATGTTTCTAGAAGACCCATCTAAACACGTGACCCATCTAAACCCAAACTCATCTAGACCCGTGAAGCGACCTGATTCACCTATTTTGCCACCTCTAACACAGTTTGTTATTTAAATTAACACATATTTTAACCCCTAAGTCAACTCTGCAGTCTTTGTTGGGTTTGTTAAATATGTTATGAAATCCAATTTAAGCTAAAAGACCTTGTATACATCTCATCATGTACAAAGTAAATGCATTACGTTTCGACCAAAAATAGAGTGTGATATTTGTTGTTCCCTATGAAAGTGTGATATCATCATCAAATAGTTACATGTTTTACATGTCAGTATCCTTTCATTATTGCTTTTTTGGGTGGTATGCTTCGCACACCACTGACAACACCACTCATAAAATTTTGAGAAGCTAATCCCATACTCATCTCCATCACTAATTTATTGAATAAATGTATTATTTTTCTTACACACGCTAACGTGTATTTTTCACACACAATTCAAAACACATCGCCTGCAAAATTCATTTTACTCTCTCACTAGAAATCTTTCGTTATTCCAATTTCACTCTCTCACCAAAAATCTTTCTTTTTTTCATTATTTGCTTGTCTATTTAAAATCACGAGATTCTCATCTCATTTATTTTTTTCACTTGTTTATTTCCGTCTCCCATTTATGTCCAGCCACCATTTTCCAAAAAACAACAATTCCGGTAAGCCAAATATTAGGAATTCCGGTAAGCCGAATTTTAGGCATCACAACAATCTTTCTCTACAAAAGATAAGATCTTACTTTTAAATATTGGATCTTGGAGAGGGGCTCCAGATCTAAAAAGTGATCTTACTTTTAAATATTCTGGAGGGGATGTTTCCGGCAATGGTGCGGTTCGGCTGTGGGTGTGGTGGCTGGCGGTGATAATTAATAGGTAATCATTAGCTATGGTCAACCAAGGTCTAGAGGTTTTGTTAGTAGAAAGAAAATGTATATTTAGCATGGCTCTTTTTTTCAATTGTGAGTTTCGGTTTCTTAGAGAGAGAGAATGAGTTTTCAGATTGTATGTGAGAGATGATAAGATGATTGTATGTGAGAGAAAACATATACCAATGTCAGTGGTGTGCAAACCTTTATAAAATGTAAATAGTGATTAGTGGTGTTTGGATCGTAAATACTAGTGTGGAAACCCACATAGCCTATAAGATATGGTACTGATTTACTTTATATTTTGTGGATCAAAAAGATACAGAAACAGAATACCGAGAAGAACTGGAAGAAAGTGAAGGTTAAATATGCCCATATACGTACATAAGACGTGTACACAAGATGCCCAAAGTCAACATAAGTCAAAGACCACACATACAGCTTATGCTTGTTAACTGACATGCGCCGTATTTAGCATTAAATACGCACATGCGGAATTTCATGCAAGGGTACATAATGCGTATGCACATCTTGTGACATACGCTATATCCATGGTTTTTGTAAAACTCTATTCAAACAAACACATTCCACGAATTTTAGGATAGAACCATTCCACCACTCGACTTTTAGGGTTTTTTCCATGACTTTTGGAGTTGCAACTCTTAAGGATTGAAGAACCAAAGGCGTATAAACACTAGTCTTCTTCATTTTGGAAATATTTTCTTCGTGAACATGTTTAGCTTACTTGATATTTATTTTTGTTTATTACTTTATGATATTATAGGCTAAATACCCTTAGTGTTTGCCTATTTAGGAAGATTCTTTATTTTAATATGATTTGATTTACGTTAATTGATGTCTTGTTGGATAAATTATGTGTTTATCGATGAAATTTCTTATATTTAAGTTTATTAGGTAGATTTATTGTTGAGTAATAATTGTATCCTTATGTTTATTGCTTTAATCATAGTTATACATGACCATTGTTATCTGTGACTAGAGATGGACAAAATCCTAATGTTTAATCAAACATAATTAAAGCTCAAAGGTTAGTGCTTTATTACATGTAGATGACCATTCTCATGGAATTAGTGAATACTATAATAGTTTCGCATAGCTAGATCACATGGTTGAAATCCTTAAAGCACGATTGAGATAGTTAGCATTGTAGCCTTTGAGTTAACTTAATGATACTCATAGATCTACGTATTCATGACCATCTAGTCTAGATTATATTAGAAATCACCAACAAGATAATTAATAAACATTGCACTAATCAAGTTGTATGTAACACAGAGGGGAATGATAACTAGGTAAACACGCTTTTATCTTTATATAGTAGAAACAAACTAAACACACTCATAATTTTCAACATTTAAATTCTTATTTGAATAAATCAAATAATTCACAGACAATCCCATTTGAATACAATTCAGGTGTTCTCTCTTTCACTCAAGCTAAAACCAAAGTTATAGTTTGGAAGTAAACTCGGTGAATGATTTTTGAGTTACCTAACAAGAGTAATTCTCTTGAATTTATATCACATTAATTGCAAGAGTTAGCATTTACTCCACTATAAACATTCACTTATATAGGTAGGGAATTAGGGTTTCCTAAAGGTATTATAGATACGTATCTTACATTCGATGATCACCTAAATAGTGCACTAAATAATTCTACTTTAGGTAAGAGATAAACTTTTCTTTAGGGAACACTATTTACAACTTTTGTACTAGTTTACCAACTCTTTGAAAGGTGTTGAGACTCCTATGAAGACTTGCTTTATCCACTTTTGCTTTTAGGCTTTTCCCGCCACTTGACTTTTGCATACTTAGATATTTTTTAAGTATCTTTGTTTAAGTGAGAACAAGGATATTGAAGTATTGTCAAACCTAACTAACATAAACATCTTCTTTTGGTTCTTGTACTTCAGCTGTTGAACCGCCTCATCACTGAAGTGAAAACTCTTCGTCTTTAAAGAACCCTAAAGATGTTATGGGAAGTATTTGGGCTATTTTGTGTTCAAAACTAATCAGAGATCATCGGAGACTGAATTGACCTAAGAACATTTTTGAACAAATAATATGAAAACATATTTTTTGGAAGAAAAAAGAAAAGAAAACAACCAGAATATCATACATTGGTATTGATACAATACATCGATAACCAAGAATGCAACTTTTATTTATTTTTTTCTTCTTATGTAAGAGTGTTCTTAACTCTGTACTTTTAAAGAATATAACAATAAAAAAGCAAGAGCTTAAAGATTGAGATATTAAGTGTATATATTTGATATTAAATGACTCATATTCTTCTTATAGTTTTGGAATTCAAAATGGACAATTAGTGTGCTCCGTTTTTAATAGGTTTAGGTGACTATTAAATATATCTACTAGTAACTTCAAAAATATTTAAGTTATATAATAAGTGTAAGTTTAATAAAAAAATATGGGTTCACGGGTATTTTGAAAAGTATATCCGCGGGCATTTTAAAACGGGTGTGAATGGTTTACCCACAATGGGTATACATTACCCACCACCCGCTGGTGGGTTCATTTGTGCATTTTCGACCCACCTGTTGGTAAATATTGACGGGGTTACCCACCCATCACGGTGCGGGTACCGGTGGGTTATGGCTTTTTTCTTGCCCTTGGCATCCCTATTTTCTATTTATTTTGGCGGCGAAAAGCTTGTATGCGATTGTAATGAAGCGGTGGAAAAAGATAATTTTAGAGGGGTTAGAGTTGGCGTGAGTAATGTCACAGTTTCTCACTTACAATATGCAGATGACACTATATTTTTTGGTAAATCGAATAGAGAGAATGCTAAGTCTCTTATGTGCATCTTAAAGTGTTTTGAGGAGGTATCCGGATTAAGGGTAAATTACAACAAAATAAAGTTATATAGTATTGGGTCAATGAGTTGGAATTAATGGATATGGTTGTTTGGATGGGGCGAGCTGTTGGGGGATTTCCTTTCACATGGGTTTACCGATTAGGGAGAACATGAGGTAGATAAATGCATCAAAACTTGTAGTAGAAAAGTTCAAGAGTCGGTTGGTTGATTGGAAAGCTAAAACGATGTCGTTGGAGGGGTGCCTAACATTGGTTAAATCGGTTCTAGGTAGCTTGCCATTGTATTTATTTTTCGATATTTCGTATGCCTTCGAGTGTGTTAAATCAAGTTGAGAGAATTAGAAAAAAAAAATCTTTTGGAGTAGGGTTGGAGAGGGGAAAAAAATGACTTGGTTCAAATAGGATTTGGTTCTAGCATCATATGGGGTGGGTTGTGGGGGGGGGGGGGGGGGGTCAAAACATTGGGTCATTGCGAGCTAAAAACTTGGCTTTATTTGGATAATGGTGGTGGAGGTTTAGAAAAAAGGGTGGGTGTTTAGGGTGATTAAAAGTATCTATGGTGTTAGTGATGGGTTATATGATAATAGGTAGTGGGTGGGTGGTGGGGGAATAGGTTTGGGTTGTGACAAAATATTGTTAGGGTAGGGGAAGAGATAGACAAGTTGGGTGTAGAGTTTACTTGGTCATGTAGAGGGGTGTTGGGGGATAGGGGTGATATTAAGTTTTGGTCGGAAAATTTTTAAGCTGTGATATAATAGAGTTGATTAAATTGATGGACCTGGTGCATTTTAGATGCATTTTTAGAGAGAGAAAAAAAAAACTAATTTTTTTTTTCCAAAAATTAACAAAAAAATCCATAGGGGTCTCGGACCCCGCGGGAACTCTCCTGATTCCGTCCCTGGGCGGATGATTGAAGGCTTTGTGATAGACTTTATAGGTTGTTTCATTTAGATAGGAATAAAGAGGATTGTGTGAGAGATAAGGGGAATTGAGTGAATGGCTCGTGGCATTGGGAACGGGAATGGGGAAGGAGTATTAGGGGTAGAAATTTTGTATAACACTCGTAACGTTTATGAAATGAGATTTTACGTAAATAATTATAACCGTGTATTTTAAAGAAATAACAAATTTATAGAGCCTTAGCTTTACATCATGGCCTCATTTCCAAATCTTGCCTAAGGCCTTTAAAACACTGTGAACGACCCTAATATCATATCATTGATATCATAATTAACAAAAATCTAATAACGATATATTTTTGCTTGCACATTCATTTTTTTGGTGCAAAGGGTGAAAATTTATATTAATATCAACACAAATTACAAGATATATGACATTCACTAGTTTGGACATTCCCAACCAGAGGCTGTACATGAAGCACTATACTATCTGATATCAGATACAACTATGCTAGTATCTCAGACAACACATATACAGCTTATACATAGAAACAGAACTTTGACTGTCAATCAGCAACATTTCCCCTTTTTGCAGCAACAAAAATCAAATGAATTCACCCTTTAAGTGCACCAAGACCATAACCTGTCTACATTTCCAAAACCACCTCCCATCCTTGATCATTCAACCATCATCCACAATAATCAAGAGGAAAGGTGGACGGCATCAATTATGTAGGTTATAGCCACCCATTCACTATTCCAGTCATGGGCTATACCAGGTTTCTACATTTCCAACCTAACCTCTTTACGAGTGTATAGCTTGGAACAAGTAGGTTCATCTTTCACTTCTCGCTATTCCAAGCTTCATACATTGCCCTCCAAGTTCATTCTACCCTTCACACACAGGGGAACCTACTTAATGAATTCCTATGCATCTAGAATCAATTTCATGAGTGTAACAGGATCAGTTACCTAAAAAAGGCCTATTAAGAGTTAATGACATGGCAACTGATTCAAGATATCAAGAGAATCCAAGGTACAACGCCATCTGTTGTGAATGAACTTAAATGCTCATTCTTTCAAGACTGAAAGAACATATATCTTGATGGAACATGCATGACGCGCACAAGATCCTTTGCCACAAAATCATGAACATCATGAATGTCAAGATCTATATGTTTGGTGCGCTGATGTTGAACTGAATTATTGGAGAGAATACATAACTGGCAATGTTATCACATTAAACCAAATTAGCAGTAAAACAGGTGCATGTAACTAATGCAAAAGGTTATGTGCCCAAGAAGTCTTGGTAACAACATTAGCAACACCTCAATATTCAACATCATTACTTGATCAAAATAACGTAGCTTGATGCTTAGAAGACTAAGAAAGCAAATTATCCCCAATGAAAACATAATAGCTAAATATGGAACGTCGAGTGAAGCCCAGTCAACATCAAGACCAAGCGTAGAATCAGTATCAACAGGTTTCCGACAAGGATTACACTTTTGCACATGAGCACGTTCAAGAAGCTCTTTAGCATAGGTATTCTAAGATAAAAATAAACCTGTTGAAGAACGTTGAGAATGTTGGAAATGTATATATTTACAAACATGTGAATGTCCGGATTCGAACTCGTGACCACGGGATTGCACACATTAGCGAATGAGAATTAAAGTTAATAATTAATGTTTATGTTTACGATTAATTATTACACATTAAGTCCGGTTAACGATCGTTAAGTATTTAACGGAAAATGACTAACGACCGTTAAATGGAAAAGAGAAGGACTAGAATTGGAAACTTGGAAAAGTTAAGGAATGGGCTTTGGGCTTTCATGATGGCCGGCCATGGGGGTCTCTCCAAGGCCTAGTTCCCCTAACTTGTCCTCTAAGTTTTACCTACTAGTATATAAGGAGGGGTAGGTTCTAGGGTTTCACACACTTGTGCATTGAATTAACCCTA